>JAMXBD010000437.1:0-600000 GCA_024138025.1 Combretum micranthum
CATATCACGGCGAACAAAGCCTCCTGATTGCTTCTGATGTTCATATTCCTCTTTCACGAGCAACCAAAGCCCCGTGATCCTTGTTGTGGTGGTGTTTTGCTCCTATCTCGCCCGTGATTTGTATCCATTTTGCTCCAAATGTGTTGTTATGATTAAAAGTCACCTGAATTAAAAATATTATTGATTTAAGTATCAATTCTTAAATAAAAAACATAATTCAAGTCCTAAATTTTACTTAAATATCCATTAATAATTATAGATAACTCATGTCTATCAAAACTTCAAAGTTTTGCTTTTCCAACTTCTAGAACACATTGTTTACAAAAATCATTATTGAGATAACTTCACTAAATTCATGCATATGATATGAGTCAATATAAATATATATATTCAAATGATTTTTCCAACTATACTAATATCTATATTTTGGAACAAATATTTTTGGATAAAGAAAAGTTTGCAAACTTATGTTTTGGAAACTAGAATTTTTGTGATGAATCTGTACTGTTGAGATATATTTTACTCGATTTATATTGGATAAAACTTGATTAACTTGTTATTAATTTTATAGAAATTATGAGGAATTGGTACTTAATAAAGTTAATGTTATATTTCAGGTTTTTAAAGTGAATGGAAAATTTAGAGGAACTAAGTACGGGAGATATACATCAGAGGAGTCATGTCCGCCAGCCATCATGGAATCACCGCCAGCCATGAAGCCCAGCAGAGATCCCAGAAGCATCATGGCCGCCAGCCATGGAGCCGGCCATCACGCGTGCACCACTTGTTTCGTGAATAATAGCTGCCAGCCTTGTTGCGACATGTCTCCAGCCATCTTTATGCGAAAAATACTCTTTATATCTGATTTACTCACATATATAAAGAAGTAAGAGAGAAAAGGGATGGATTCATTATTCATTATTGATTGTTCTTGTTCTTTATACTCTCAAGAAACCCTAACTTTTGTTTTTCTTGGATCATGAGTGCTAAACTCCAAATCTAGCCAAGGATTGTTACATATTCAATTCAAGATGGATTGTGAGATCAAAACGGTTCTATTATATTGTTCTTAAATTGAGTATTCATATTTCATCATCTGCTTTATATGTTATTATTGATGTTTATTGATTGCAACTTTGGATCCGTTTGTATGATTAACAAACAATAATCAATCAACTAGGAAATCATATCCGTAATTGTATGATCTTTCTAATATAATGTGATGAAACAACACGATTAATTATAAACCAGATGATTGATTTTGTGTTGTGATGAAATATAATCTAGTTTAAATGATTCATGCTTTTGGATTATTGATTAGGATTGGTAATCTTTCTATTTCATAAAGCAATTGATAGATTAAATTCTAAGAGCGTATTTAGGGTTGTCTAATCAATTAAGGAAATAATCAAAGATCTTATCTTGATTATCGAATCATTAAGGAAAGATAGATTTTCAGAGCGTGTTGAAAGTCATAACCAATCTATTCAATAAAAGAACAATAATCTTTTGAGTCAATGATCAATCCCAAGAATTGAATTGTGGTAAGACTTGGTTGGATATTTTCCTAATATAGAATTTTCGTATTTAAATATAGAATTTATTTAATTGTTTGATTTCAAAAACCCCCAATTTTTCTTCTCTTTTCTCAATCTTGATAGAAATAGATTTTTACTGGTTCCCTGTGGAGACGATCCTGCTCACTACTATTTACAAAATTTTAAGAGTAGGTTATTTAATTTTGTTAGATTCAACATCCACCAAATTCAGAACCCAAACGACTTTATATGATAAAAATAACCTTAGCAATGGATAAATCTTTTCGAGTGGATAGAAAATGGTATGTAATACGTGAAATTCCGAGTTAAAATGAGCAACTTATGGCCATTTTAAGTTGAAATTTCCACCTATATGAATTTTACCACAACTAGAGAATAAATTAGAAATTTTGACTAGAAATTTCCATGAAATACTCATTTTTGGTATTTACTTTGTTTAGGAAATGAGGAGGAAAACGTGTACTACGCCGAGGACTATTACGACTAAGGGAGATTGTCGAACCATGCCGAGTGAGTCTACTTCCCTTATTTTTATATTTATGATTGTACTTGTAGCATAGTCGCACTAGACTTAAAAAAAAAAAAAAAGATAAAATTGAAGATGCATGTGATTGTAATGTCGAAGAAAGAACTTTAAGTATATTGAGCCATGAATTGCTTATAATGAGTATGTTCCATTAGCATGTTAAAGTGTTGAAGTTGGATGATTACTTGCAAGAAATGATAATTCAAATGACTAGACTTTAAATAAAAATTTGAGACATGCACTTCATTTGTTGAGTCATATTTCATTTGCTATTGGACAATTGGTGGGACAAGTGTATAATAGTAGTGGTTGACATAACCGGTAGTATCTGTATGTAGCGAATAGGAGCCGATAAAATCTATAAATTGATGGTGAGTAGGAGCAGGTAAGAACTACATGTTTTTTATGGTGAATAGTAGCTGGTAAGATATATAAAAATGGTTTTAAAGAAATGTTGGTTGTAATTGGCCAAAATACCTAACCCCAAATGAAGGGCGTAAATTCATTCAACATATGATTTCCGAAAAATTATATGTCTTGTATGCTTACATGTTTGTTGCATTCCACTTATTTGTTTAATAAACTTGGTTGTTATTTTGTGTTAAGTATGATTATCTGGTTTATTTTCACTAAGCCCGTATAGCTTATGCCCCTATAGATACTTGTATATATAGGAACACCTGTTCTTATACTCGAGGTTTCACCATATCCGTGTAAGTTTTCTTTTGGGAGCTTTTGGAGGAAATCTACTTGAAGGATTAGATTAAAATTCCTTTAAAATCTTTTGATGAAGTGTTTAAGTTACGTACAAAGACTAGTAACCTTTATGAGATCCTTGGAGATTTAGCAGGAGAATGCCCTTACATTTCATGTAATAGACTCTTATTTATATTTATGAGATAACTTTATTTTTAGATTATTGTATGTTCATTTTTACTTACTTAAACCACACTTCCCAATAGAGTCTCCTATTACCTTATTGTACGCCTTACATGTGATACTGAGACTTTCGCATGATTAAGGTAGTCATTCTTAAGTCTTGATATTATATGTGGCATACTATCACGTTTAGGGTACCTTTCGAAGCATGACAGCTACAAACGAGCTATCTCATCTACTAATATAATTTGATTATGTTTTAGCAAAATGGAAGTAAGAAATAATACAGGGAAAAGCTTAAAGCCACAGAAAAAGCAAACTCCTTCAAACTAGACTATAGGAAGATTTTTTCAAGGATTGCAGAGATCAAATTTTGAGTTTAAGTATATAGGGGAAAGATCAGGAGAACGTATTCAAGGGACAAGGCTATCTTTTGATCAAGGACCACGAGTCATGATAGGTGATATATCTTTACTGATATTACCTATAAATTCTTCCAAAATTTTCAAATTCCTCCATTGATAACTGTAAAAAATGAGTTACACCAGGCCTTTATTGATGGAGTATGGTCCTTAACTAGCTAAGACAAGTTTAAATATGTGATTTGCTTTGCACTTGCTAGGCATTTTAATCAGATAGAGACATAGAGAAGAGTCACAAATGAACAGGCAACATAAGAAAAGAAGAAATATGTATAGAGTTAGTAGAGGATACACAGTTAGAGTATTTAAATACTGGGGTAGTGTACTTGCCCAGAAAAACAAGTACCCAAATCCCACATGGAGAGGATTTAACAATTTAGAAATGGTAAAAGAATAAGTAAAGCACATATCAAGAAAACGAAATTTATACTTAGACCCTGTATTTGGTCATTTTACCAATATAAAAGCAATGATAGGAAAAATAGAAATGGATGAACAAGCTAATAAGTATACAAGCTTAAAAATGGCATCTAAGGAATAGGAAAGCAGGCTATCCTCATTATATATTACAAGAGATTCAAGTCTTAAGGAGAGGAAAAACAAAGGATAGATAAGCACAAAATTTGTAAAAGAACATAGTGCTTCTTCTTAAGAAGCATTTCCTTTTCACTCTATAAAGAAAGAGAAGACTTCACTTGAGCAACATGAGATTGCTACATCCTTCTTCTTTAAAAGAAATGAGTTTATATCTAAACTACCATTTAAGGAAAATGGAGAATAGAAGAATTCGCAAAAGAAAAGTTTTTGAAACCTTTTATTCTCTTCCAAGAAATAATCCATAATATTCCTGGGCTATACTTTGATGGAGTAAATATAAAGACCATAGTAAGCAAAGGAATTTTCAGAGCTTCAATGTTTCACTTGTACAGAGAATGGTTCATAGGTTGAACACACCAGCTATTGTAATGAAAATTTCTATTGTCCAAAACATGTGACTTATACAATACACAAAGCTGCCATTGATTAAAACTACTTTAAAGGGTTTTACATAGGATCACTAGAATATACCCCATAGACATTAATGGATTATGGACTTGTAACATGTATTATAGGACCATTCCCTCAAATAATGTCTCAACCATTAGGGAGACAATTGAAAGAAGTAATAGAAGCTTTGAGAGAAATAGAATGGGGACATGAGAAACATGATTTACTTGTAAAATACCAAATCAAGATACAATCAATTCCACAAGAATAGATGACCTATGAATGTAAGCAAGCCATAACATGGTTTAAGATTATCCCTCTTAAAGAAAAATACTCCATGAAATAATGTATACACAG
This sequence comes from Combretum micranthum, assembly GCA_024138025.1. Taxonomy (NCBI): domain Eukaryota; kingdom Viridiplantae; phylum Streptophyta; class Magnoliopsida; order Myrtales; family Combretaceae; genus Combretum; species Combretum micranthum. Next base: position 4,731 of record JAMXBD010000437.1, read on the forward strand.
GCTCGAGTCAAAGAATTCATAGAAATAACTGTGGGGTTTTCATACGAATTTTCATAAAATCTTTGCAGCGGAAAAATAAAAAAACCCTAAAGCAGGAATCTATGTGCCTTAATTAAATCAGATATCAAGTAGAATAAATCCGAAAATTTACCTTGCAGTTTTGTATCTAGAAACCTAGAATCAATTGCTTCCGCTTCGGATCTACAAGGCACCACGATTTCATTGCGCCCTCTACGTAGTCTACACGAACAAGCACACCAAAAAGGAATCACCTTTGCATGCTAGCACAATCTAGAACTCTTCTAGATTGATTAGGAAGAAACTAGTGTTTTTCTGTCGTATTTTTCCTTTCTGTTAGGGTTACAGAGTTTCTCTGCCGTCTACTATAACAATAAAGAGTCGTAACCCTAATAGAGGCTATTGGTCCTATTTATAATATATTAGGTTTTTCAACTGACATTAAATATACCTAATCTCATTAGGGATAGACATGACAACAACACTCTTAAAATAATTAAACTATTATTCATAATAATAATTTAATTATTTTATTCTTCCTACTAGACTTAAAAAAAAAAAAACCCATTATCCCTTTTTTTGCTTATTCTTTTGTGTTTGACCCTGTAGGTTCATTTGATATTGGCAATTAACTTAAAACTATTTTTCAGTAAACAAAACATAAGTGGCCTTTAGCAAGACATTATGTTTACCCAAATCAAATGAAGATTGGTGATCCGATTTTACCTGTTCTATAACATATACCATCATCCTTTTCTCACAATATCTAGATTGAAAATAAGACATGGACAAAGTCACCCTTATATCATTCAATCTTGTTGTTTCTCGATCTCTTATTGAGCTGATAACACAAATGAAATTGATGACAATATCAATTTATTTGAGCAGGCCATGCATTTGTCAATCTCACTTATCGAGGGACCCAAGGATATCTTTCTCATAAAGAGAGGGACAAATCCCATCTTAATCACTCAACCTCCTCTACATGATTCACATTATGTCCAATCAAAACCTTTATGATTATTCAGTGAAGAACAACGTTTGATTCAGTCGAAACATAATGTTACTCATGTTAGAATATATGGTGATTTCATGTCTAGGGATGCATTGACATTGTTATTATGAGAAATACTTATGACTCTAGTCCATGTAGTGATCTCATAGCAGGTCAATCCAATATATATATATATAATATATCTTCAATATATATACTTATGAATTTTATCTGTATCTCTATACATATAAACATCTCATGATTATCAAATGAAACTCATAATGGATTTAATTCATTATAAATAAACATCCAAACTTATATTAAAAATGCCTCTAAATTAAAATACATGAAATGATAATACTTAGTAATTGGCCTAGGGCACAATCACTAACAATAACAATTGGCATTTACACAACAGATATGATGAATAGCAGAATTCTTGAAGACCTAGAATTCCATATGATTGCCTCAAGCAAGACCAAGTATATATTTTCTAAACAAAAGGGAGCAATATGGAGGCATTATAGGACGTTTCTAAGAGATCTGGCTAAGAAAATGAAGGAAGAAGACAAATAAGATGAGATAAGAAATCCATATGACCCCAATTACACACCAGCAAGATCCACACCATTAGAAGATATGGAAGGAGTAAAGGATAAATATATGAGGAGTAAAGACAAAAGAAGAACTATTAAAGATAAGGATAGACAACAATAAGGCCTATAGGAAAGATTCCAAAGCAACACTTTTACTGTTCACCTTTTACTGTTTCATTTTCTTATCTATTTGTACTTGTTGTTATATTTTTATTGTTTTTAGATACTTAATAATGCCTATGTATAAGGCATCAATTGTTTGAAGAAAGGATCATCGAGCCCTAAAGTAAAAGAGTGCATAATATTAAGAGTGATTACAAAGTGTTTGAGTGCTATTAAAATTTCCTTTCAAAATTTCCCTCTAGAAGACTTCCTTCATCATCATAATATCTTTCATCAATAACATCTGTAAGTTTTCTTCAGCTTCTATCTTACATTATGCAGGGTAATTTTCTTTTAAGGTATAAGGGTAGCTATGCTCTAAAATCTTTATGGGATTCTTATCTCATAGATCAAGGCTTTATACCATGGATGAATCTTAAGACATCATAAGTTGTCAGTATTTATGATATTCTAAGAGATTACATCGAAAGAGTTAGCCTAGAAATTCATAATGAAGCTGTTGAGGCAAGGAAGTCATGGTAAGCCTATGGATTGTGGCATGAACATGAGGTAAATTTCTCTTAGGGCATTATAACTATCTATTAATTATTCTTATCTTAGGTGTTCATCCTTGCCACAAGGCTTTCTTCAATGGCATAAAGGTCCTTAAAATTAGTGTCAGAGCTAGGTTATCCTTACACCTTAATGTTTTATTATTTTATCTTTAAAGAAAGATATTGTATTAGGACAGTACATGTGTAAGTATGTTATATAAGTATTAGTTATATATAAGGAGAAGTTTTCATATTCATTTATGAAATACTTGCACATGTAGTGTTATAATCACAGATTTAATTGAATAATTAAAATGTCTATTATAATTACACTTTGAAGATCTAAGTCCAAGAAACCTAAATTACTTAAGAACCAAAGAAGAGCAAGTATATACAAGGGTCTAGAGCAGGATTATTTGTTTATTGAAAGCATGAGGAGAGAAATATAGGTTTGTGAAGATAACATAACAAGGTTCTCAGGATAATTATAGTCTTAAGTTGTTTGCCTATATTTTATATCCTCTTAATAAGTGTAATATCATAAATTTATATATCACAGCAAATATCATAGATTTGATCTTGAACCCCAAACAATGCTTAAACATGATGGAAGACTATGACACATAAATATATCCAACACATAAGGAGATATAAAGCAATAGTTTCGAGATATATAAGCTTTTTAAAAGGAATATATAGAGACATAGAAAGACTTGAAATACGAAAAAAGTTGCATCATTAAGAAACAAGCATCTACTAAAATTAATCTTTGTAAGAAATAGAGAAAGGCATAGCTATGAAGGATTAGTAAATTACTATGAAGGCTTGATAAGTAGCATGACAGGACAAGTGATGAATAGGAGTTATTATCACAAGTTTTTTAACTTCTTGCAATCATTAGAAAATTTAGAAATATCAAACACATAAAAGATGAGGAGTTGTATCTATGCCTTAGAGGAAAAGGCTATACAAAAGAAGAAAAAAGACCAAAAGAAGTAGTGATAAGGCAATATGATGAACATGATGACACTACAACGAGTTACATAGGGGCATCAAACGCCCTTATACCTAACATAAGGATCCTATAGAGTATTTCAATAGAAAAAAAAAAAAAGGAAAATCTGATGAAGATGAAGAGGAACAGATAACCAGATACATAGAAGTATACGTAAGAATTATACTACATTTTAAGACCAAGTCATTGAATTAGATGCTTTGATAGACACAAGAAGTACTTCTAATATGATAGATGAAATGATAGCATCTCAGGAAGAAGTAGAATAAATGGAGGTATGTAGGATAAGTTTAGACATTCATGGATGTTGGAATCTCTCATAATATTTTGATGATAACAAAAAGGGTACAAAGTCTTTTTAACAAATAAATATAGCAATCAAAACCAAAACCAAAACCAAAATCAAAAATTTCATGATTGAACTAATCATCAGATTTTTTAGAAATTGTTTCAGAAGGTAGTTCAGAGTCATTTCAGAAGGTATTTCAGATTCATTTTCAGAAAAGAAGATCAGAAACTAAATCTGTTCCAGAACAGAAGATGCACATAATGTTGCGAATTTATTTATAAGGCCTGACTCCACGAATGAATATATTTGGGTAGTATATTCATTTTGTTCCACTAAAGTTGGATAAATATCCACGGGATTTATTTCACAATTCAATTATTATAAGTTACGTCTATTTATTTTTTTCTTGAGGAAGAAGATCGTCAGATTTTTATGTTTCACATGGTCAGCAATTTCCTAAAGATAAGGGATATACTTTACCAAGTCATGTTGGTTCAAATTTTCGAAACGAAGATCTTTTAAAGCTTATCTTCAAGGATAAGGATATCACTATTTTTATGGGATAGTTTGTTGAAGTATTTATCCAAATTGTTATGGATAAACATATCAAGATATATGAGACATTATCAGATGACAGCATCAACGAAATTTAGATAAAGCTAAGAAGATTATTCGGGAATTGATCATACACGTAATAGACACTTCAAAGGAGGGAATTTGCTAAGTCAAATATTTTCAACTTGAGAAGAATTCGAATTGTTTTGAACGAGTTCTTTGCTAGCCGTTGAGATAAAACAATATATATAGAGGAAGCACAACAACAAGGAAGATATGATGAGAAGAACGAGTCTTGCTCGAACTCTCTGTTGAAAAGAAAAAAGTCTCGAGTGCATTTCTCTCAAAAGTCCTTGCGTTACAAAGTGTTCACAATATTTTTGTTCGAAAGATAGGATATTTATTGTATTTCCTTGATTGAGTATCATTAAATTTTTTTGAGTGAGGTTGAGTGTTGCAAGTTATCTGTTAGACCAATTGTGAGTTATAGGATAACCGTGAGAATTGGGACAGAGTGTTTTGTGTAGCCAAGAGGATTGGCAAGACAAGCTTGTAACTTTTGATTTTGGATATAGTGGAACAAACCGTGTGGAATACCGGTCCCCACGTGGAGTTGGAAGAGAGGACTGACGCTCGAGGCGGAACCTCTATAAATCGATTTGCATTTTTCTCTACCCTACTCTTTTTATTTTCGTGCAATTTATATTGAAGTATTTGATAAACTGTCACGTTTCAGAACCTGTTTCAGAGAGTACTTCAGAGAGTTGTCTGTATTCCGCATAAAATTAAATTTGATCTGTTTTGAATTAAAATAGATATACAAGTGTGATTATCAGCTGTGATTAGTTTCTAAACAGCAAGTTTAATTAATTCTAAGTTTAATAAAGTAATCAAAAGGAAGTGAATTGAAAATTTCGAAAAGAATTTATTTTTGTGAAAAAACAATTCACCCCCCCTCTTGCTTCCATTATTGGGACCAACAATTGGTATCAGAGCTTGCCTCAATATTATTGAGTGATCCAAGTATCATGCTGAACAAATGTTGCAGTAAATAGAGCACCTTATTTTAATGGTTCTAATTATCCTTATTGGAAAATGCGTATGGAGACTTACATCAAGGCTAATGATTTTGACTCATGGCAGGTGATTACAGTTGGAGACTATCAAGTGAACGTGACTGCTGAAGCACAATTAACTCAAGATCAAAAGAGCAATAGAGAAGAACAACAAGGCTAAGAACCTTCTTCTAACTACTATCTCACCATCTGAATTCTATTTAATTTCATCTTGCATTACTGCTAAGCAAGTATGGGATACACTTAGTGAGACCTATGAAGGAACGAGAACAATTAAAGATACTAAAATCAATGCTCTCTTGCAAAGATATGAATTGTTCAAATTCAAACCTGAAGAGAAAATTAAAGATGCTTTTGATAGATTTGTTTCTATAACTAACGAGTAGCTTCTCTTGGAAAGAAGATAGAGGAAGCTGATCTTGTCAGGAAAATACTAAGGATCTTACCTATAGCTTGGGATGCAAAGAAAACGGCCATTGAAGAAGCAAATGATCTCAGCGCTTTAACCTTAAGTCAACTCAAGGAGAAACTGATGGCGTATCAATCTCACATAGATGCTACTGAAGAAGCAGAAGGAAGCAAGAAAGCCATTGCTTTTAAAGCAAAGGAAGTTCATGCGGATGCATCAGATTCAGAGACCAGTAGCAATGATAGTGATGACATCAACTTGTTGGCTAAAAGAATTGGCAAAATTCTGAGAAGAAAGCAAGGTAAGAAATTTACTAAAAAATTCGAAACTAAGAGATATGATGCAGGTAAATTCTTCAAGGACAAAGACAAGAAAAAGGAGATGAAAGAAGAGAAGAAACAAGAAATTATTTGTTATGAATGCAAGAAGCCTGGTCACATTAAATACGAGTGTCCATCACTGATTAAGAAAATTGAGAAGTTCAAAAAGAGAAACAAAGCCTTGATGGCGACGTGGAGTGACCTTGACGAATCAGAGACAGATTCAGAGGATAACTCAGAGGATGAAAAGGATGATTCAAACATATGCTTAATGGCACAATCTGAGGTAAATTCAGAACTTGATTATGTTTCTGATGAGGATGTAATGATTGAAATGCAAAACTTATTGAAATCATTGAAAAAGGCACATGTTAAAATAAATAAACTTGATTCTGAAGTTAAATCTCTCAAAAATGAAAAGGAAGTTGTTATTCAAACAAATAGGTTACTTATGGATGAAAACGACATATTGAAACATGATAATGAAAAATTACATGTGAAAGTGAATAAATTCATGAGAGAGAATAGTATACTAAAAGAAGAGACTAAAGAACTTAACAGAAGAATAGGAGACTTATCTCAATCACTAAAGAATACGTTCAGTAAGTTCAATGAGAGTGACAAAAAGTTAAATATGTTGATTTCCTCTCAAAGAACTGATAAAATAAAATATGGCTTAGGATTTGAACAAGGTAGCAGTAGTAAGAATGTTCAAAAAACTGTATTTGTTAAAGGAAAAGAATCCTTATTTAAGGAAACATCTACAGTTAACAACACTGTAACAAAGAAAAAATCTGACAGTCCAGTCAGAGGGTATTTCAAAGGGTATATCAGAAGGTACCCAGATCAGAACAGAAACTTTACAAGAAGAGGGCAAGTGAAGGAACAGGTAAGAGGATATTCTAGAAAATATCCACATCAGTTCCAGAACAGGAACAATAGATATGGGAATAGTTATTCTTATGCTTGTTATTTTTGTAATAAAATTGGCCATATTGAGAAGTTTTGTTTCTACAAGAAAAACAAGCTCATGAAACAACAAGTTAATAACTTTGAAAAGAAGAGCTTGAATTTCAAAGGACCCAAACTTGTTTGGGTTCCTAAGAAGGTTTAACCCTTTGTTGATACATGTAGGAACAAGAAGCAAAGCTTAAAGGAAAATGGTATCTCGACAGTGGGTGTTCGGGACATATGACTGGAGATGCTTCTTTGTTCACAAGTATTAATTGGAAAGAAAGAGGATATGTTAAGTTTGGTGACAATAGTAAAGGTAAAATAGTGGCAACAGGTACTATTGGTCTATCTCCTCATACAATTGAAAATGTTTCTCTTGTTGTTGGATTAAAACATAATTTATTAAGTATAAGTCAATTATGTGACAAGGGTTACAAAATGATTTTCGAACATGATAAATGTTATGCTTATGACAAGAATGGAACAAAACTATTTGAAGGATATAGAAACAAGAATGTTTATTTAGTCAAACCTTCAAATGTAACTTTCGAAAAATGTTTCTTTGCTATGTCTGAAAATATAAAAATATGGCATAGAAGACTTGGTCATGTTAATTTCAATCAACTCGAAAAACTATCCAAGAAGAAAATTATTTTTGGCTTACCAAGAATAAATATAAAACAAGACATTAAATGTGAAACATGTATGAAAAATAAAATGGTTTCGTCACCTCATAAAAGCAAGAATGTAATCTCTACTAAAAGACCATTGGAATTGTTGCATTTAGATTTATTTGGTCCAACAAGAACTTTAAGTCTTGGGATGTCGTTTTGGTCTTGTAATTGTTGATGATTATTCTAGATATACATGGGTGTTTTTCTTAAAACAGAAGAATAACACATTTGAAGTATTTGAAAGATTTGCTAAGCAAATTCAAAATGAAAAAGGAATGTCCATAATAAGTTTAAGAACCGATCATGGAAGAGAGTTTGACAATGCTTTATTCATAAATTTTTGCGATGAAAATGGTATAGCTCATAATTTTTCCGCTCCTTATACTCCTCAACAAAACGGGGTTGTAGAAAGGAAGAATAGAACTCTTCAAGAAATGACAAGAACTTTGTTAAATGAAAACAAAGTAGCTGAGTTTTTATGGGCAGAGGCTGTATCAACAGCATGTTACATAATAAATAGAGTGTATCTAAGACCATTAACTTCAAAAACATCATATGAGTTGTTTAAAGGAAGAAAACCTACTGTATCTTATTTTCATGCTTTTGGATCTAAGTGTTATGTGTTGAAAAACAATCTAAATATGGGAAAATTTGATGAAAGATCCGAAGAATGTTTATTTGTAGGATATTCCTTGAACAGTAGAGCTTATCGTGTTTTTAACTTAAAAACAAGAATAATCGAAGAAACTATAAATGTAAAATTTATTGAGAAAATTGAGATGATGATTTTGATGATGAAGAGAGTGAAGAATTAGTTAAAAAGGAGGATATTAGTTCTCAAGCAAAAGATGAGCAGAATTCTGAAACATCAGAAGAAGTTGCTCCTCAAAATGATACAGAAACTGAGTCAGAAGAAAACTCAGAAACTCCTTCAGAAGCTATTTCAGAAGGTATTTCAGAAAGTAGCAGAAACTGGAGGTATGTATCTGCACATCCATCTGAGCAAATTATTGGTGATTTAAATACAGGAGTAAGAACTAGAAGTAGTTTACAAGAATTTGAAAGTCATTTTGCTTTAATATCAGAAATTGAACCTAGTAATATTGATGAAGCATTAAATGATAATAATTGGATTGAAGCAATGCAAGAAGAACTCAATCAATTCCAAAGAAATCAAGTATGGAATTTAGTACCGTGTCCTAAGGATAAATCAATAATAGGCACCAAATGGGTATTTAAAAACAAACTTGATGAAAATGGAAAAATAGTCAGAAACAAAGCTAGACTTGTAGCTAAAGGATATTCACAAGAAGAAGGAATAGATTATGATGAAACATATGCACCTGTAGCTAGGCTTGAAGCAATTAGATTATTACTTGCATTTGCATGTTACAAAGATTTTAAATTATTCCAAATGGATGTTAAAAGTGCTTTTTTAAATGGTTATATTAAAGAGGAAGTTTATGTACATCAACCACCTGGATTTGAAGATCCATCAAAAGAAGATTATGTATTTAAGCTAAGAAAAGCGTTATATGGTCTTAAACAAGCTCCTAGAGCTTGGTATGAAAGATTAAGTGAATTTTTGATCTCAAATGGTTTTTCAAGAGGAAAAGTGGATACAACTTTGTTCTTAAAACATTTTGAACAAGATATTCTGATTGTTCAAATTTATGTTGATGATATCATTTTTGGATCAACTAATGAGAAATATTGCAAAGAATTCTCTAGTATGATGCAGGCTGAATTTGAGATGTCCATGATGGGAGAGCTAAATTTCTTTCTTGGTTTGCAAATTAAGCAAACAAAAGATGGAATTTTTATCCATCAAGAGAAATATACAAAACAAATAGTGAAGAAGTTTGGTTTTGAGAATTGTAAAGGAGCTGCAACTCCAATGAGCACAACTACAAGGTTAGATCTTGATCCTAAAGGAAAAAGGTAAATGAAAAGTTATATAGAAGCTTAATTGGTTCTTTATTATATCTTACAGCTTCTAGACCTGATATATTGTTTGCTGTATGCTTATGTGCTAGATTTCAAAGTGCACCTACTGAATTACATTTAAAAACAGTTAAAAGAATCTTTAAGTACATTTCTTGTACATCTAAGATAGGCATTTGGTTTCCAAAGAATAAAAATTTTGAATTACTAGGATATTCAGATGCAGATTATGCAGGATGTAAAGTAGATAGAAAAAGTACTTCAGGTACATGTCAATTTTTAGGAGATAAATTAATATCTTGGTCTTCAAAGAAACAAAATTCTGTAGCTCTTTCAACAGCTGAGGCAGAATATATTTCAATTGGAAATTGCTGTGCTCAAATCTTATGGATAAAACAACAATTGAATGATTATGGAATTAATTGCAAAAATGTACCAATAAAATGTGATAATACTAGTGCAATTAATTTAACCAAAAATCCAGTTCAACATTCAAGAACAAAACATATTGAAATAAGACATCATTTCATAAGGGATCATGTAAATATTGGCAATATTAGTATTAATTTTGTCCTACAGAAAGACAATTAGCTGACATTTTTACAAAACCCCTTGAAAAATCTCGATTTGAATTTATTCGTAATGAAATAGGAATATGTAATCCTTTGTAATTTCTGATATTTATTTTGCATTAATTGCTCGATCAGAAATTTCATTAGATTCATTTTCTTATACTCAAGTAGTCTCAATTTACAGATTCTTTATGTTGGAAACATAAATTTGTAGTTAAGAGGATTACACGATTAAAGAGGATGAATAAAAGATATTTTGTTTTCTGTTGGAAATCTAAACAGAATTAATAACTGATCTTGTGCATCGTGCAATTTTTAACCATCGATCTTTCTCTCTCCTTCCATTTCAAAATTTATCTTTTCTCTCTCAATCTGCAAAATCCTCTCGTGTGTTGTTCAAACCCTCACGTTTTTCCTTCAACATATGGCTCCAAGAAAATCTTCCCGAATTCAATCCAAGGGTTTCAAATCTAAACCATCTAAAACCCCCGTTGAAATCTCTGTGGATTCTGACTCTCAACACAGTTCGAAATCATCTAAGGTGTTCATGTTGAAACAACACCAAAGGCAACCGCGATAAGTCTAAAACATCTCAAGATCCTTCTTTGGCAAAGGATACTGAAAAAGAAGTGACTGAGGAAAAGAGTTCATCTGAGGAACTCGCTTCTGAATCCACTAAGGAAAAGGAAGTTGATAACGAAAGTGGTTCAGAATCGGATGCTGAATCAGAAGCTGATTCAGACGCAAAATCAGAGAGTGCGAAAGCAAGCTCTGAATCTACCTCACCCTCTCCGTCTTTTCAGAAAAAGAAAGCTGATCCTAAGAAGGTATCAAAAAGGGGAAATAAACAGAAGGAGGAAACCCTAAAACATGTCAGGTTGGTTAAATCCAAAATCCACCCTTGTTCTTTTATCGATTTCCAATTCTTTGAAAAGAAAGGTTTTTATGCTAGTTTTTGGCTAGACAGAATAGGAGCTAAAGGGTTGTGTGATTTACGCATTGATATAATTGGAGAATTAGTTGAAGAATTTTACAAGAATCTGAAATTTGAAAATGAGACTTTGTTGATCTCGAAAGTTGGAGGAAAAAGGATCGTGGTCAATAGAAAGATGCTGATTGATTGTTTAGGTCTGTTAGATCATGGGGATGATCACGAGCTGATAACCTTAGGTAGAAATGAATCTATGCAACTCTGAATGATGGCATTGGAAAGTTTCATGCCAAAGATATTTTCATTTCTGAATTCGAGTTGTTGATAAGGTTGCTGCATAAATTGTTATCGAGTGCATATTACCAAAGAAAGGAAGTCCTACTTCCATTTCTAAAGAGGAGGCAATCATTGTTCTGGGGATGAAGTTGCAAAAACAACTAGACTTGCCTAGGATTATCTTACGGCACATGTGGAGAAATAAAAAGCACATGATTTATGGAAACATAATCATGAAAATTTTGCAAAAACATCATGTGAAGATGCCTAAGCATGTTCGTAGTCCTCAAATAATGAAGAAGATTGGTGATAAAGTGATTAAGCACATGAGTATTTCGATAAAGGAGAAATTTTGGTACAGCATTGATGGAGCTTTCTATGTTCATCCGAAGAATCGCAAGAGAGAATTGACTCTCAAAAGAATCTTGGACGAAATAGAAAAAGAGGATCCACATGGTGTTGAAAATCAAAGAAGAGGAAATCTGATAAGGATGCCAAAGGAAAAGGGAAGGCTCCTGTTGCAGCAAAGAAGAGAAAAAGGGATTATGAGTTGGGGACTGGGAAGAAGTTTGAGATCAAAGAAGGGCAGACTGTTGAATCAGATTCTGATTCAGAGACTGAATCAGAGGGTATTCCCTTGAAGCCACCAGGAGAGACGTCCCAACCTATCTCTCTCCAACAGATTGACAATCTCATTTCTTCTCGTATGGAAGCATTCTTGAAGAAATTTGATTTGTCCTCTGTTCAAAAATCTCCTTTGTCCTCCCCGATCCTCAAGTGGAAACCAATCCATCTGAGCCAATTTCTGATCCTGTCTTTCCTACAACAACACCTGGTTCATCATCTCCACCTGCGGCTGACATTCCTAAAGATCCAACATCTCCATCAGCTGCTGGAATCCCTCATGTTGCTGATCCTGACTCCATTCCACCTGCAGAGGATGTAGAGCAACCAGCAGAACATGTTCCAGAACCAACTCCACCAGTTGCTGATCCAATGGAACAAGTTCCTGCTACAGCTGAGGAAACCCCAGTTGCAGCTAAAGACATTCCTGTTGACCCTACTCCTGAACAACAAGCTGCGGTTTCTCTCCTATCCATCCCTCAACAATCCCCTGCTGAACAACAAACTGATTTTATACTATCTCCAACTCCTGCTAAATTTTCTGGCAGGAAGAAATCTCTGGCAAGGAAGAAGACATCTAGAAAGAAATAGAGTTCTTTATTTTTTTCAGACAATTTCTCTTAGCGAATTTTATATTTTGTTTTCGGTTTGTAATGAAGATATTTTTTGTTATGCTGAAATCTCTATATTTCCTTGACTTCAATAAATTTTATATGCATAATTTCAGGGGGAGTTATTTTTTTCTGATAACAAAAAGGGGGAGAAGATATATGATGAAAAACAAATCTTAAGATATCAATATAGTTTGTGCAATATGCTATGATATGAGATTTGATTATATTTGTGAGTTATGATTGATCCGTATGTATGAGTTTTGGTTAAATCTGATATGTTTTTGATATATGATATTATACTTGTTTTTAATCATAAGGTTTTGTTATCTTCAAAAAGGGGGAGAATGTTGGAATCTCTCATAATATTTTGATGATAACAAAAAGGAGTAAAAGTCTTTTTAACAAATAAATAAAGTATAGCAATCAAAACCAAAACCAAAACCAAAACAAAATATTTCATGATTGAACTAATCATCAGATTTTTTAGAAATTGTTTCAGAAGGTAGTTCAGAGTCATTTTCAGAAGGTATTTCAGATTCATTTTCAGAAGGAAGATCAGAAACTAAATCTGTTCCAGAACAGAAGATGCACAGAATGTTGCGAATTTATTTATATAAGGCCTGACTCCACGAAATGAATATATTTGGGTAGTATATTCATTTTGTTCCACTAAAGTTGGATAAAATATCCAAGGGGATTTATTTCATCAATTTTATTATAAGTTACGTCTATTTAATTTTCTTGAGGAAGAAGATCGTCAGATTTTTATGTTTCACGTGGTCAGCAAATTCCTAAAGATAAGGGATATATTTTACCAAGTTCATGTTGGTTCAAATTTTCGAAACGAAGATCTTTTAAAGCTTATCTTCAAGGATAAAGGATATCACTATTTTTATGGGATAGTTTGTTGAAGTATTTATCCAAATTGTTATGGATAAACATATCAAGATATATGAGACATTATCAGATGACAGCATCAACGAAATTTGATAAAGCTAAGAAGATTATTCGGGATTGATCATACACGTAACAGACACTTCAAAGGAGGGAATTTGCCAAGTCAAATATTTTCAATTGAGAAGAATTCGAATTGTTTTGAACGACTTCTTTGCTAGCCGTTGAGATAAAACAATATATAGAGGAAGCACAACAACAAGGAAGATATGATGAGAAGAACGAATCTTGCTCTAACTCTCTGTTGAAAGAAAAAGTCTTCGAGTGCATTTCTCTCAAAAGTCCTTGCGTTACAAAGTGTTCACAATATTTTTGTTCGAAAGATAGGATATTTATTGTATTTCCTTGATTGAGTATCATTAATTTTTTTGAGTGAGGTTGAGTGTTGCAAGTTATCTGTTAGACCAATTGTGAGTTATAGGATAACCGTGAGAATTGGGACAGAGTGTTTTGTAGCCAAGAGGATTGGCAAGACAAGCTTGTAACTTTTGATTTTGGATATAGTGGAACAAACCGGTGTGGAATACCGGGTCCCCAACGTGGAGTTGGAAGAGAGGACTGACGCTCGAGGCGGAACCTCTATAAATCGATTTGCATTTTTCTCTACCCTACTCTTTTTATTTTCGTGCAATTTATATTGAAGTATTTGATAAACTGTCACGTTTCAGAACCTGTTTCAGAGAGTACTTCAGAGAGTTGTCTGTATTCCGCATAAAATTAAATTTGATCTGTTTTGAATTAAAATAGATATACAAGTGTGATTATCAGCTGTGATTAGTTTCTAAACAGCAAGTTTAATTAATTCTAAGTTTAATAAAGTAATCAAAAGGAAGTGAATTGAAAATTTCGAAAAGAATTTATTTTTGTGAAAAAGCAATTCACCCCCCCTCTTGCTTACATTATTGGGACCAACAATGGAAACAAGACAAAGGAATGTGGATACATAAGAAAGCATAAAATGAGCTTTTTCTTAGGAGAACAATGGTGGATCCCAATGCATCATAATACAATACAATTGTGGAATTTTGAAGAATCAAGAGTTAAATGTATTATAGGATTAGACTTCTTATTACTTCTTATTATCTACCCATCATGTTTTATTACTTATTAGATATACTATAATATTTTATGACAACCAGTCATGGGATTCTTGCCATACCTAAACAGGATAGAACAAGACACCAGAGTATTGCATAAGCATGGTGAATCAAGAGAAAAAGATCGTGACTGTAAAAATCTTAGAGACTATAAAAAGAAATAAACTTAAATAAATTAAAATATTAAATTTTTCAATTTGTTCTCATTATCTACTCATCACTGGTGCATATAATAATTTAAGGTATATTCTACAATGAAGTAACTTAAAAGTGGCAAATTAGCATTAGTACCTCTCTCTCTCTCTCTCTCTCTATATATATATATATATATAATATAATAAATTAATTGAACCCGTCGGACCTTATCACCATACTTACAAGTCAAGCTTAAATATATAATGTATCATAATATATGTATAATTTTAACTTATATCGATGAATATGGATGCAAGTTGATATTAGCGTCTGTTTGTTTATTGACAAATTACAGACATAGACACTTTTTTTAAAACTTTTTTTCTAACAAATTATTTATAAAGAATTAGATACAAATAAAAAAAAAGTTAATAATTCTCATTAAAAGATCAAATATAGATAAAATAAAAATGAAAAATCGAATATATTTACATATATTATTTTAATAAAAATACAAATACAGATACAAATATAAATGAAAAACAGGCCATCCAATCAGAACCATATTGGTTTCCCATCGTACATAGCCATTTTAAGTTTAAGTTCTTCAAACAATATAGCATCTTATATCAAATAATGTTAAGTTCTCTAATAATATTTTGATGATAACAAAAGGATGTTTGAATGTTTAATTGTTTATGTTTTCTTTGATAAGTATGATTTGACAGAACTAGTTCAGAACCTCTAAAAGGTTGAATAAATAAGGTTTTATAAAGTCAGAAGCTCTTTCGGAAGTTTCAAACAACCTTTGGTGTCTAAATAAGTCTAACATAAGCAGTTTCAGAACCTTCAGTGATAGTCAAATAAGTTTGACATAAGTTGTTTCAGAACTTTCAGTGATAGAAATATAAGTCTGATAGAAGCTGTTTCTGTCATACCCCAAGAGTACCCTAGTAGTAATACATATAATATGATACAGCCTGATAACCCAGACAGTATCAAATACATGTATTATTACTAGAACTACTTTGGAAAATGACATGAGTTTAACAAAACAGAATCTTTTTGGTTACATGATAAAAAATGATGAAAGCAAATAAAATCACAATACCATAAATAAGTCTTACTGTCTGAATAGTAACTATTACAAACCATGAAACTTTCTAAGTTCTTAGATAATAAAATTGATGTTCTAACATCAATTAATACATATAAGAAGTAAAACTATTCTCCCTGTTTCCAAGACTCTTCCAGCTTTAGAAACATACCAGCTCTAGGCTCCTAGAAGCCACCAACCAAGGCTTAAGTGTCATCCTGTAAGGATTGTAGGAGTGTGAGCATAAACCACAGGCTCAGTGAATAACCAGAACTTATCACACAACAAGCAAGTTATTATCAATCATATGTAATGCAACATATGAATAATTACAAGCTTGGACAATCCGGAATCCAAACAGGATGGAGATTTACGCCCTCTCATCGAGGTTGAAGGAAAACCGATCTATGAATCACCTACCTAGGAGAAACTAAGTACACAGGAAAATCACAATCCTCACAATTATTATCTCTTTATGTTAAAGTTGTTTTAAACACTCATTTCATGTTTTAAGCCTTAGAAACTCCACTAAGTGTTAGACATTTCACAGCGATACCATGGGCGGCGTCCTTCATTACCTGTTAGTTCTCATAGAGCTGACAGAACAAAGGTAATCTTGAGTAGAACTACTAGCCTCTTGCCTAGAAAAACCAAGTATTACCAGAGAACCGAAATTCTAACACGTGGTAGGCTATCACATAATTAAATTTAGTATGTGCAATTTATGCAATGCATGTTTCATTTTATTTATAATTCCGATAATTTTTTAGTCAGGTTATAAATGCTCAAACTTCATTCAAACACTCAACATGTTCCACATACATAAATTCACAAGTAATCCATTATCACTTTTATTTAATATCATTTATCAAACAAATAATTCCAAATAGCAAGCAAAACCCATAACCCATATTCACACGAGTTCATGATTAAAATTCTTGTATTATAATATAGCTAAACTACAAACACAAACAACGTAATAAGTCTGAATTACTCACCTGTTTATATTGATCAATCGTAGTAATCGACCGGGAAATCCTCAACAGTATCGAAATTACCTATTGAGATGAAAATATTTATCAATAATACTTATAAATAGAATATTAAATTCCTATGAGTATCTAAGTGTCCTATGTCGGTATTTGATATTATTTCTACGCTTATATCGATTTCTTAAGGTATTGATTCTTATAGAAAAAGGATATCTATTGTCTAGTTTTAAGTTTCTTTTGATAATATATTATTTGTTCTATATCTATGATAAACTTAACTAAATTTTCTATTAGTTTTCTATTCATGTTCTTACATTGTTTAATGTCCTTGTTAGTAGTAGTCTTTTATTTATTTATTTTACTTTGCCTATCAACCTTATCTGCTCTCTTGGGTTAGAATTTCTATATTTTAGAGGATCTCATTTTATCATCTAAACTTTTATTCATATCTTAAGCCCATTCATAACTTGTAGAAGTATCAATATGTGTAATTTCTATTAATTTGTTCATAATATTTTTTTGTAATGTAGAACTCCTAATCATACTTTTAAAGTTTGTTTTATCAAGTTTTATGTTCATATAAGGTCTTAGAAGCATTAGACATGAATTTAGACTAGTTTAGATGAAATTTGAGTCTTGTTTTGTCCACTTTATTCCTAAATTCGAATTTACTATTACTATATTTATAATATTCTAAGTTGTTGTTTTTTTAACCAACAATATCTAAACATTTCTAACACAACAACAATCCATCTACTTGAAATTCACCAATGAAATAACAATTTCTTCTAATCACATAACCTTTCTCTAATGCTACACATTATATTCTAATGTCTACACCACATAAATGTAATAAGCATGTATTAATAGTTTAGGAATTATCTTGGCTTGGAATGGAAAAGGATTGCCAACTCCCTTTCTAAGCAAGAATCAAACCTATATCAAAGGTTAGATGATAAGTTCCTAGATCAATTATAAGTTAACTACATTAACTATAATGAAACTTTACTAATTCTAACAAAGATTTTTACCTTGTTGAGCTAGGTTCCAACTTGGATCTATAGTAAATCAAGACTTTTTAACTTGGTTTAAATGTTGTTGGAGAGAAGGATTTGATGTTCTTAATGTGTTTGGCATACAGATGGAATATGGGAAGCAAACTAGAGGCTTGTGTTTTGTTTCAAAAGGTTTTCAAGCTATCTAAGTGAAGGTGTTGCAAAAGGGAAAGAAAAGAAAAAAGGCTAGACGCACTTCTTTGGTAGCAATATTTTCAACTTGTTTTTGTGAGGTTTATGAGCTACTTTAGGATCTAACATAAGGCTATATATATGTACTAAAGTTTGGCTAAATTTAGGAGGTTAAAGAGAGTGTTTTTGGGCTTGTAAATTTTGCAAACTTTTAGCTAGAAAATTCAGGTGAAAATGGACTGTTTTTAGGTGATGATTTTTGAATTTGTTTTGACAGATTTGTGTCTAATTTTGAGGGGCATTAATTGTGTTTGTTTGGTAGTTAATTAATTTCATTTATATGTGTAAATTAGGGGCTCAACTTGTTTGAAAATCGATAAAAAATCGGATTGAATTTAGAGTTGAAAGTTTGAATTTCTAAAGCAGTTTTTCTTGGATTTTTGGACAGATTTCTACATCATATTTTTAATTAATTATTGGTGTTTGAAGTATCCATTTAAAGGCTTTCTATTGGTATTTATTTAGTCAAAAATATCAGCTCAAACAAGACCTATAATTTCATCAAAATCGGAGCTAAAATAGGGTGTATGTGTTGTTGTATTCTGGTTTTGAATTCTCCCTTCTGCAACTTGTTGGATCCAAATTTGCAAGGCTATTTGGAGTTGTTTTTGTTATTTATTTGAGTTGAAATTCTTGTCATTTATTGTTGATCACATGTAGAGTGTTGTGGTTGGATTGTAGGTCAATTCCATTTTTATTTTATAGCTCAATTTTTTTTATCAAAGTTGGACATGAAAAATAAAATTCTGCAGCTGAGAAGTTCAATTGCTACTGCTCTATCACGGGAATTCAACTCCAATTTGCAGTTGTTTTACTCTTTCATTTGGTCTGAAATTCTTGTATATTAAATGTGGATTATAGGTGGAGCTTTTGGATTGGTTGGGGTATCTTTTTCAAGTTGAATTTGGGTGTTAAATTTGAAGCAAAGTTGGATGCAATTTGAGCTTGCTGCAGCCGAGAATTACAACATTGCACGTCCTTTGTTTCCCCAACCGAGAAGTACTCCTCTGTTCCAGCTGAGAATTAGGTAACGTGATGATGCAGCCGATATTTCCAACTTGAAGATTTCTACAGTTCCCACACTCCTGCTGCATGTGATTTTGTTCCGTGCATTGGGGGAATTTGCACCGGTCCTCTGCTTCTTGCGTGATTCCAATGTTCGTGATTTGTTCCGTTTTTCATTTTTTTTAATAATTATTAACTAAAATATTTTAACTAATATTAAATTATAAACGTATATCTATGCTCATTACGTAAGAGTTTTATCTAAAATAAAATTATCCAAGTTACTACAAAAGCTCTAGATTATTTATATATATTCAATTTTTTTTGTTTGAAGTTAATACGATTGATTATTTTAGTATTTTAACTTTTGTGATTAAATTTTCAAGTTCAATAGATAAATCAAGAACCAAGTCTTAATGGATTCGGAATTTCCTAACAAGTATAACACCGGGTTTGAATTTTTATTTTAGTTCTAGATTAATAATTATTGACCGATATTAGTATCTATTATGTATTTAATCTTAGTAATTCCTCTTTGGATTATTGTTTTATACCAATAAGTTTTGTTGTTAGACTATATCTTATCGGTTTTGAAATTTAGAGTTACTTCTAATTATATATTAAATTATCAGTTCAAGATACGAAATCTCGTTTTTGTTATTTATCAAGGTCGAGGAAATTTTTATTCAGGTTTTTCCAACAGAATCGAAAGTTTATTACAACTCATAGATCTATTCTAGGATTTTTATCGGGTTCTAAATTCACTATCTAATTTACATTTTCTATTTTATTATCATATACTATTGTGAAAAAAAATCTTGGGGTTTACAGTTTCAAAACCTTAAAGTCTGACACAAATTTTTTCCAGATTTGCATGAAATTATTTACAAACTTGGTTTTTAATATTTTTTCAAGACCCAACTTCACTTGTCAAGTATATTTAGGTAAGATGCTGATGTGTTTCACTTAAGTTGGATTTCATATCATGGGGATCAAATCACTTCAAGTAAATTTTACAAAGATTTTTATTGAAAATTTTGTTTTGGTATCCTCAAATATTTTACTAAGATGCATGAAAGTTTTTATGAGTTCTTATGGATCACGAATATGATAAGATATAATATGTTTGTTACAAGAAAGATATGAATATAAGGTTTGTTTCAAAAAAAAGATATGTTTGTTACAAGAAAAGATATGAAAGATAAGGTTTGGTACATAAAGATAAGCGCTCATATTTTAAAGTATATCACATTTTATTTGGATAAACATTACAATATCTATATTTTATTTATTGAGACTATCCAGATTTTAAAATTTAATGAAAAGATCTCAACAAACAAATGGAAGCTTATCCAAAGGAAGATCATAAGAGAAGATCACGATAATTTATTAGATGAAGATCATGTTGTCTTATCAAGCATATCTCGTTCAAATCACAGCAAATAAGGAGGAGAAGATCTCAATAACTTCTAGATTAGTTTATCAAAAGATTCACAGCAAGAATCAAGGAAATAATCACGATGAAGATTATCAAAGATTCAAAATTCAAATCAGGACGAAAAGAAGCAATCGGGCAGTTTTCAAATTTTAAAAATAAGGATAAGGATTAACATATTTATAGCCGAGATATTTGGGAAGAGAATATCAATCCTTCAAGTAGCTTTTGAACGTTGGAACAAGTGGAATAAAAGTGACAAATACTGAAAGAACTTCAAAGAATACATACTTTCACAACAAACAAAAGCACTAATTTTTTAAAATCGAGACGACATTGCTTTTAAAAATTTTATCTTCTGTGTCTATAAGTTTTTATTGATATGAAATTGTGCAAGCTTTCCTTATTGTATTTAGCTTTCAAATCTCTTTTATTTGTAATAGAAAGAACGTGTTGTTGCCTTCTTAGCTTGGTAGTTCAGTTACAAGATTAGACTTTGTAGATCGATTGTAGCCAGAGGATAGCAGTGAGAATCGAGCAGAAAGGATTGCACTATCTTGTAATCTTGAACGTTTTGATATAGTGAAACACAACTGGTTTAGATAATCGGATTCCCGACGTGGAGCTGGAAGAATGAACTGACGCACAAGGCGGAATTACTATAAATTTCTACTTGATTCTCTTTTCTCCATTCTTTTTATTTCAGCAATTTATTTTCACACTTGTTTAATTGATATATTGTTCTCAAATATTTTTAAAAAAGAAAATTTTTATTAATAATCAATCCAACCCCCTTCTTGAATATTATTTGAGAACAATAGATAAATTCTTAACCTTTTTTCTTTCTAAAGCTAGAGGATGTTCCTATTAACTAAGACTAATAATTAACAGGTATGCAAGCAGTGATTTTAAATCCTACTCGGACAATTTTATGCAGGACAGAGTTTGGCTTGGTTTTTTAGCGGAAAAATCCACGGATAGGACACCTTTGGTGCCAAAACCATCAAGCAAGTGGACCAAATCCCCAACAAAGCCCAATTCTCTCTTTCAATTTGAAACAAAAGAATCAACTGTCAGTTTTAATAGAAAAAATTCTTCTTCCCTACATATGTATCATTGAAATGTAGTATATGCTTTTGATTAAGTAATGTTAGGATCTGTGGGCTTGACGTATTCTTCCCATGCTGCTTCCTCAACTGATCAATGGAAGGTAGGATTCATATGTAAATCTAGAGATTCGGTTTCGTCCTCGACACAATTCTAGAGAGCATGTGGTCTATAGAAAAAATACCTTCATTTTGATGCCTTGAAGTTGACAATTCCCGCCCCCAAAGGGTTGTGATGGAAGAACATCACAGTTGCTAGAAACAGAAGAAGATATTATTACAGGCTTAGGTAGGTGATTAAGAAAAAAGGTGGATAAAAGCCACTTTATATATATATATATATATATATATGTAGTGTGAGAGAGAGAGCATTGATATGTTAAAAAGTGTCCAAGAAATAAGAACTTCTTAAAGATGGGAGAACTGGAAGTTTTAATTTTTCATTCAGATATCTTTCCAGAACATCAAGAAGCCTATACACGGAGTTTCAAAGC
Organism: Combretum micranthum; assembly: GCA_024138025.1. Taxonomy (NCBI): domain Eukaryota; kingdom Viridiplantae; phylum Streptophyta; class Magnoliopsida; order Myrtales; family Combretaceae; genus Combretum; species Combretum micranthum. The sequence continues at coordinate 26,809 of JAMXBD010000437.1, forward strand.
GATGATTGCAATTGGTAAAAGATAGAAAGTAAAACTTTGTTTGGTAGATGAAAAACAAAGGCTAATGAGTTTCCTAAAAACATCCTTATTTGCTTTTTTTTTTCCTTCTTTTTGGGATATTGACATCCTTATTTACTTAACAGAAATGATTAGAGAAAAATGGTGATTAGAGGAAAATGAGACTCAGTAACATCAAATTTTAAAAACAAGAAAAGGAGATTTATATTTTTAGTTTCTAGGTGTATGATTAAACAAGAAAATTGTTAGATTACTGACCTACCAAAATAAAAATTACATAAATATATATTATAACCCCACATAAATTATATATATGATTACACATAAATTACATATATATTACACATTAATCGTATATTATACATGTAATTTCCCTTTGAAGTATACCGTTAAACCACATCTTATTCATGCGATTCATTTGTTGAAAATAAAATTATATATAGGAGATGCAATTTTATATGGTTGTTACCTATATAAGTAAAAATAACTTAAGTAGTTTTTTTTTCCCCTAAAGTAGATATGTATTTCATCCATAATTTTGTCCGTGAAAGCGATCACTCCCGATGGTAAAGACTTTAATGCAAATTACAATCATTAACCTTCTACCTTTGACACCCGTTGGATATCAGAGGAAATGAAAAAAAAAAAAAAAAAAAAAAAAGGACCATTAAAAAAATGCTCTTGCGTGTAGCATGTTTGTGTACGGAATAAAAAAAATCAAATATGTGGTCCGTCTTGCTGAATGCACTTGGCTTGGCTTGCCTGTGTTATCTATTTGTTAAGGAGCAAGCTTAAGTAGTAATGAGAGAAACCATTACATGTTAAACGTCGCCTTTCCAGTAGGAGATAAGTTTGTAATTAGAGAAACAACCAGAATAAATTATGTTGTAGTTCCTTATTTGTAAGTTGAACATTTAAATCCCTCATATGTAAATATGTCTTTAGATTTATATGCGACTTTTTGATAGATGCCAATAAGGGATTAGAGAGCAAATTAGACAAGAAAGTTTAAAGTGGTTTGATTGAGGTGTGTTTGCTTCATCTTTTTCTCATCGTTTGGCATCTTATTTCTATTATTTTTTAAATAGATATTTATAAAAAAAAAAAACAGATATAAACGAAAACAACCATGCTTACTCATAAATAAATCAAATAGATAAGATATATAAATACAGATACAGATAAGACATAAACAAAAACCAGACAATCCAAAATTGAAAGGAATCAAAAAGATATAGTACCTGTTCAAATTACTTAAAAAAAGGTAAATTAAAAACTAATAATGCAAAATAAATTATTATAGTGTATAAAAGACTTGCTTATAAAAAATTAACAAATATTTAATTCGTGTAAAACTCAACAGCTTGTAGCAAAAATAATATCTGTAGCTAAATTCAAAAATCAAAGGTTGGGGGTGTTGTTTTAGGGCTTTTTCTAGCTTTAACATGAAGGGAACTTTATAATTTAAGAGGGAATTGACTTGGTTCTCCCCGAATTTTCACAATCAATGGTATGCATTCAAATGGAAAATTTGGCAACCCGATTCATAAGACTGCTTCTTCATAGCTTCCCCGAATTTCTTGCTGGCAGCCTCGTTTTCTTCTAAGCTCATCTGCATGAAATACCGAGTCCACCAGGACAAGCTCCGCATTTTTGCCTTCAAAGATTAAACAAACCGTCAAAAGTCGTATTTTGTTTACAAAGTTTTCGACATATTTAGAGTCCATTTGGCATCCAGCAAATAGCAGATAATAGACACTTTTTTTAGACATTTTCTAACAAATTATCTATCAGAAAATACATATAAATAAGAAACATATGACAGTACTCATGAAAACATCAAATAAACAAAATACAGATAAAATATAACTGCAAATCAAACACCTTAACACATAAAGTTTAGATACAAATACAGATGAGAAACAGACAATCCAAACGGACTCCTAAAAGGAATGTACTTATGTTAATGAATAAACATAATATCCCAAATGGAATCTGACTGCAAGACTTCTCGATTTTTGCCACGAAATTTTACGAGATCGCCATCTATTTTAGTCATGTATAAGCAGGTACAATTAGGCATCAAATTAACAAAAAAATTTGGCACAACTCAATCAGTAAGATATCATAGATATTAACTCCAGACAGCAGCATAAAGCAAGCAGCTGGATGGCATTATCTTCCCTCGAAAGTAATAATACAGCCTATACTTAGTCAAGAACTCATAATTCGAAAATTTCTTGCCCAAGAGAATTAAGTAGAGAAAGCACTTTTCAGCTGGAGATATAACTTCAGCTAATATTCAAAGACAAAAGTGAAAAAGGCAAGGGATGAATCGATGAAACATCAAAGAAGTGCACCAAAAGGACTCAAACAAATACTTGGTGTGAGCATGATTAGTTCATGCTGTCGCTTTTAGAGCTAAATCTTTACACTGGAATCTATAGAGTTGCTGAGATATTTTAATCTTGTCAATTTTTTTGAAGCTGCTCCAAGATACCCAGTTGCTTGATGTGAGTATGATAGTTGAACCATGCACAAGACAAAGTATGATCACATCAGTGGTAGTGAAGTCTCCAATTGAGGTTAAAGAAAATAGGTCAGGAAAATTTAGCATGGCATGCGCTGAAGCAGCCTGAATTTTCAAGTTTTAATAGTACGGCTTCTCCAAGTTTTTCTTCTAAGCTTTCCATCTTCAATCTTTTTTCTTTTTTCAAATATTATTTTTACTTTTTACCTTTCATCTCTTCCCAAAAACTTAATATTGTTGACTAAGGAACATTTTGCTTTGTGAGTAAAACCAATAAAAAACGATAACAGTGAAACCATCAAATCTTTTGGAGCAATCCACAACTCTATTGATTCAACATCTGGTGCAAACAAATCCTAGGTATAGCTACAACCTTTCTCCCCACTTTTTTGGTAATAATCATGGCAGTTGGAAGCCTAACAGCCTATGAGCTTATTTGATCTATAATGTCTCCAAGCAATATGTTTTCCAACATCAGAAGGAGAAATGTGTTTTTTCTTTCCTTCCTCTCTCTCTCTCCCCCCCACCTCCCTCTCTCCCCCTCTCCCCCTTCCTGTCCCCCTGTCTTTTTTCTTATGATAATTATAAACGTCTTCCCATTTAGCAGTTATATACTCAATGCAATGTTCCAAACTATGCTATATTCAATCACCCAGGGTATGCATCTCCCTGACATATATTCTATTTAAGGCACACTTTAACTAATCAGAGTGCTATGAAGTTTTACGAATCTTCTTTTCACCTTTTCAAAACATGAAAATAACAATAATAATAATTAAGTCCACTTTCTTAACCATGCATGGTGGCATAAATAATTTTCTCCAAACTTACAGGTAGTAAAAATCCATTAAATTTTCTTCATACTAAGCCAAGAGAAACTTTCTAATCATTAGTTTTTCCCCTATACCATGGCAGAAAACACAAATTATTAATAATTCCCAAGCAATCAAGAGAACTAGACGAGTTGTCTGGGTTCTTATTGTTACAGAGAGAAATTACGGAAAATCATTTAAAAACAAGATAAAGGATACTCATAAGTTAACAATAAGAAGCACAGAACAACTTACTGGTCTCCCAAATTTCGATACTTCTGCAGGTTTAGCTCGCTGTTGACCAGGGGCACCTGAAGCCATCATAAAAACACCCATCATTAGAAAATTAAGCCATGATGAAACGTTAAAAATCAATAATCACATGCCGCGACAGAGCACTTGTTGACAATCTAACTATCAGAAGATAATATAAGGCATACAGCAGCTAACTAATAGGGGATTTGCTATTACAAAATCTTCACTCAAAATTAAGGCCAAAATAAATGGGCAAAGGCCAAGTCCATTGCAATGTAAAAGTGTCCATGGTCCATTGCTTCAGCAGAAAAAATAATCACTAAAATTTAAGGATATTTCCGACTCAATAGCTTAAGTAATACCTGTAATATGAGACGACACCATCAGATGAAACTCTTGCCAAATCTGGAAGAGTTTATTTAGATATCTTGGTGACAGATAATCTAATGCATCCGACACAATAACAAGGTTAAATGACTTTGCTCTGTATGGAAGAGGGAACTTGATATCAGCTACGCGCACATATCCCTTGCGGACAAGTCCCTTGCAGTTCGCATCCGCATCTTCTATGTCATAAGGCTCCACTCCCCATGCTTCAGTGTCTTCTTCCTTTAACAATTTAGACACCACAGAGCAAGTATCTGGACCAACATGCAAAACCTTGTGCATGCTATCACCATACGCTTTCTTTAGAAAAGGAATGGTTCTTTGAACTTCAATGGTGCAAGCATGATCACCTAAGAGATACCATGAAAGAAAATCCAAAAAAAGTTTAAAAGATGCAACTAACCACCCCGCTCAATGATGCTGCTAAGGAATGCTTGCATTAATAAAAAATTATCTGCAATCCAGCTTTCTTGTTTTTTAGAAGAAACTATGGCTGACAAGAATACTACCTACTGGAAAAATGCTTCTGAAGTCAGAAGTAAATTTTAGCCCCACTAAGTGAAACAGGGAAAGGAGAGCACGTAAAGAAGCCTTGCCTCAAAATGCAAGTGATTAACATTCCTCAAAAGGAAAAAAGGGCATAGAAAGTAAATATATCTACCTTCAACCTTGCAATTGCCTCTCTGTAGTTTAATTTACCTGCGCAAGCAACAACATCAGTAGAATTAACCAAATATATTGATCATATTTACCAAGCAAAATGCCAGAGTTAAGAAATTACAGCTGAAGGACAGACAAAAATATTATACATGGCATATTGGTCAACAGTACAGGCAAAACTAGTTCCACTCTTAAACCAAAACTATCATACCAAACGATGAAACCAAATAAGTGCAATGTAAATATTGTAAGCATGGCTATACAAGTAAACATACCTGAACCACCAAAAGCAAAATAAATGAGCAAAACTGCTCCCTGGAAATTGAAAATACAAAGATAAAGAAATTAGAGTAAAAAATTTAAAACGCTAAGTCACCATCAGCAATATAAGGTAGAAAAAGTATTCAACTATGACAAATTAAGCATTGGAAACTACCACAAAAACGAGGCCAATGGACAACAGCGGAGAAGATCGTGACTTTGAATGCAAGGATCCAGAAAAAGGGAAGCTTCCCGTATCCACAAATCTGCGACTTGAACTCACTTGCCTCCGCGACATGTCTGTGTGTAAGAGTGAACCTGTTGTCATAATCCAAAAGACAAACATAAGTTTTTGCAAGTAACGAAATATGAAAGAAGCCTTGAGAAATCACCTGACCCAACTCAGAGAAAGTCAACATAAAACTACCAAAGCATACCACAGTGCAAGCCAAAATAAGGGAGCACGCTATAGACAAATAGTAACATTGCTTTATAAAGGTTCCGTCCATCCCAATTATACATTCAATGATGGCTAAATCCGGTAATTTTAAGATAGAAATCCAGATGCCACTTTGCTAGTAGCCACAAAGGGCGAAGGAAAGTCGGATGAAAGTAATCCTAATGGAAGTGAAAGCTAGGGATCAAGCCTAGACAGTAGTGATGGAACTTTCCCATTAATTCTATAAGTAGTTTTACCATATCAATGCGACAATGAGAAAAAACTCAGCTTCATGATAATGCTGCGTTACAGGATCATGTCTGCTTTCCAGTACACAGGGAACAATTTTATATTCCACTTCTTTAAAGCCGCCTGTTTGTCATACGTAAAACCACTCCGATCTAGAATTTATTTCTAATTCATCATTAACCCAAAACTTTGTATCTCATCAACAATAGTGCAATAAGCACCGACCCTCAGGTAATTCTAAAAATACTAATCGGATATAGAGCAAAATAAAGGAGATGAAAAAAGATTCCTTTCATACACAACGGTGTGCATGAACCCGATAAAATAGCATAGATATATTTCCAGCATCAACTTAATACAAACAAAATTGGACCTTAACATGACCTACCAACGAGATCAGACCTAATATAGTTAACACATAGTGACGACAACAACACCAAACATGAGAAAACAACGTACACGAATCCCACCGACTTCGAAACACGATCAAAACATCATTAAAAAAATCGACGATTTTACGCTAACCAAACCAAGAAAAAGACAATGCAGACGGATCAGGGAGTTACACAAACCATAACGTCAATATCATGACTTTTATGTGAGTATCAGATAGACAGGAATCAAATTCTATTACTTTTTAAAACATGTAGAGAACAATAAAAGAAAACCCAAACACAACAAAACACCACAAGTTCACAACATTCACCACAAAAATTTAAACAGAAATATATGAATCAATAACTAAAAAGACAACCTTAAATCAACAATTAGAAACACAGCATTGGAGATCTAACCGAAGGTTGTAGCTTCAGATCTGAGGTAAGATTGCGTTTGCTTTTCTTTTTTTTTTTCTTTTTTAATGTGTATATATATTGATATTTATATGTGGATGAATTTATAATGTTTGTGTGTGTGTGTGTGTGTTTTTTTTTTTAAGAATAAGACGAGAGAATGAAGTAAAAGAAAGGAAGAGAAATAAAAGAAGGGTGTGAATGAATGAATGAATGAATGAATTAATGATATTTCAATTAATTAATTAATTATTTATTTATTTATTTACTCTTTTTTATAATTAGTATTCGTTTATTAACGAACTTTGATGCTTAGGGATAGTGATCCCACGCGCAGAGAATAAGTATGTCTGTTTGTGTCGGCAGTAACATTAAAAATTATAATCAGAATCCAACTGGATAAGACTGCTATTTTGGCCATTAATGATATATAATATATAATTATTTTTTTCGGTAGTTATATAATATTTTTCCCCTCTTTATATTCAGGGAAAAGAAAAAAAATATTAATATTTTTAAAAATAATTACAAAAATGCCACTGGGATGAAAATAATCCCAGAAATAGACAACACGGCCTCGTCTCTTCAAGAGACGAGGTCGTAAGTGCCTGACCTCGTCTGGCCTCGTTTCATGAAGAGACGAGGCCACTCCAGGCTAAAATCAGCCAAATCCTATTATATATCTTGAAAAAGTAAAAATTTACATAAAAAACCTGTAAAAACCTATCAAATACAAATATAAACAGCCATAGAAGCCATTAACCATCCTCGACCATGGCAAAAAAACTAACAAACTACAGTGTTTCCAAGCTCAATTGAAACTCACATTTCCGACCCCAATCATACACAGTGCAATGAAAATATGAGTATTCGTAGAGTCATAATACATAATAGGAAATGAAATAGAATGAAAATGTAGAGTGATTGTTCTAATAAAAAGTATAGGAGAAAATGAGTACGATCTATACAAACAGAATAATACAAGGAAATAAGAAGCTACATACAAAAAAAAAATATAAAAAGAAGAAAATCTATCTATCGTCCACTACTCCTGCTGCTGCTGTGTGTCCCTGGTTCCTCGTCCTCGGCCTCTACCTTGCCTCACGTATGTCCTCGGGAATGGGGTACGCTGATGATGAGGATGCGGTGAATATGGGCCAGTCTCTGTAACTAGAGCGGGCTCCTCTCCCGTAGCAGCACTATACTGATGGAATGGGACAGGGTCTGGCTCGACCTGTGTAAGGCCCTCCCCCATATCATGAGATGGCGATGGTCGCCTCTTCGGTGGAGCCAGGGGAGTGTGGAAGTCACTGGATGACGGGTCTGGCATGGGGGTGTCCACCATATCGTAAGAAGTGGGTGACGGGCCAGCCCCATCATGAATGACCTGGGAAGGACCAGACTCATCGAATGGAGGTAGGTCGGACGGCTCCGGCTCATCTTTGATCTGTATACCTGGAGCCCGAGCTCGCCCCAGACCCCGTCCCCGTCCCCGCCCATGCCTCTCTCTAAGAAGAAGTCGTCTCTGTAGGGTATGAGGCTGTGGGTCACCCTATGCTGCTGCTGCTGAGCTGGTGGTACTGGATCATTGAAGTTCAACCCCATAAACTCATCCACTACACGACAGACATCTCGTGCAGTGGATGCAGTGAGCTCTGGGGGTATGTCTGGGACGCTAGAAATGAAATCAGCCTGCGAGTAATAGCAAATATTTATATCAGTTAGTAGGTTATAAGTCAGTACAAGTCAGTAAAAGTAGAGATAAAGCTTACAGAGACAGTGATCTTACCATGTATCGCATGATAGCTCCCGTACGACCAATCCAGTGTCGGGTGATCACATGATACCACTGGAAGTAATCGTCAGATGTCCCAGCCGGCAAATATGGCATCTGTACAATGCAATCACGCCGAGCATCCCACTCAGCAATCCACCTGGCGTGCTCGGACTGCCAGTTCCACTCGGAACGTCCCCTCATGTCAATCTCATGGAGGGGTCTCATATCAGCAGGGGGGGCTGGTATCTCCTGGAAACCACTAAACTGTCTGAGCACTCTGTCCGGATAGTAGTGCTCGACAAGGTAGAAGCATACCAATGGCACCTGAGCACGCCATACATCGCTGCCTACCAGGCAGTACGGTGGCAGGGCGGGCAGGATGGAGCTGTATGGGTCCTACACCACCTGATGAAGTAGCAAAAGTGATCTACTGCATTAGAAAATGATCGTACAATAGCAATTTAAGAGTAGATAACAATGAAAATCAAAAGTGATCTATGGCATACCTGATGCGCCATCTGTTGATCAAAGGAGGCGCGGTACTCAATCAATAGGTGGGTCGACACACGGGTGACGTCGAAAGTCGCACCCCAATGACTGATGAGTGGGCGGCCTGCGGTTATAGAGGTGAGCAGTCGCCGTACCAGGGCAATGTGGGGGAAGTGCTCCCATGCCTATACCTGCAGGACAACAAGTGGTCCTGCCATGTCTCCCGTGTCAACGTCGGAAGCCAGACATAGCTGCCTGTATAGCCAAGCTAAACAGGCTGCTCCCCACACGTGCTGCCCTGCCCGTTCGAAATCTCTGAGCAGCTGGAGGTACATAAGATGGACGTAGTTCGAGGATTTGTCTGTGACAATAAATCCCCCAAGCAACAGCATAATGTATGCCGTGGCATGACGTCGGATCATCGCTTCATCAGCAAAGTCAGGTAGGTCGCTGAAGTGGCTATCCAACCACGACATTGGTAGGTGTCGAATCCAACAAATAAAAATACTTATATTTAACCTACTCTAAAGATTTGTAAATAGGGTTGAGCAGGATCGTCTCCACAGGGAACTAGTAAAAATCTATTTCTATCAAGATTGAGAAAAGAAAAAGAAAATAAAATTGGGGGATTTTTGAAATCAAGCAAATAAAATAAACCTATTTCTAATTAAGAAGATTTATATATATTCAAAAGATTATCTAGCTTAGGTTTCATTATAACTCAATTCTCAAGATTGATCCTTGACTCAAATATTATTATCCCTACTTTGAACAGGTTAGTTATAAATTTCAATAAGCTCTGAAATTCAATCTCTCTTTAGATATTAAATAACCAAGATAAGATCTTTGATTATTCCTAATCAAATAGATAACCCTAAATACGCTCTTAAGGTTTAATCTATCAATTGCATTAAGAAAAGAGAAACCTAACCCTAATCAATAATCTCATAAAGCATGGATTATTTAAATTAGATTATATTTCATCACAACATCAAATAACCATTTATTTTATGACTATCGTGTTGTTTCATCACCTATATTAGAATACTCATACAATTACGGATATGAGTTCTAATTGATTGTTTATTGTTCAATCATCCTACAACCGGATCCAAAGCTATAAGATATAATCAAGCAATAATAACAATAGATACAGATGCAATACAAATATAAAAAGATAAGAATAATAGAAATCAAACCCATTTAGGTCTGACAATCCATCTTGAATTGAATTGCAATAATCCCTTGGCTAGATTAAGAGATTAGTTGTTCATGATTCAAGAAAAGCAATCTTTAGGGTTCTTAAAAGGTAAAGAACAAAAAGATTCCAAGATCCCCTCTCTCTTGGACTTCTCTCTCTATATATAGGAAAGAATAGAACAATAATTCGTATGAAAACTGGCTGGCACGATGTTGTTACATGGCTGGCTGTCATTTAATCTCGAACAGGCTCCTGTAATGTGATGGTCGGCCCCATGGCCAGCAGCCATTAACTCCCCAGTGCCGGCCATGCATGTTGGCCGGCGGTGATCCTTCCATGGCCGGAGGCTATGGAGCTTCTGGCCGCTCCTCGTCAACTTCCATGGCTGGCGGCCATCTTTTCATGGCTGGCGGCCAGGACTCCTCTGATGTGTTTTCTCCATACTTAATTCCTCGAAGTCTTTCCTTTTGCTTTATGGACCTGAAATGCGATATTAACTTGATCAAGTATCAATTCCTTATAATTTCTATAAAATTTATAACAAGTTTATCAAGTTTTATCCAATATAAATTGAGTAAATTATATCTCAACAGACATCTTCAGCCGACCTCCATCCATGTCGACGCCAGGGACTGGCCGAACTCCTATTAACTCCTCGCACAAATCTGGCCAATCTATGCGAGCCGTGCCAGTAACGGCCAATCCATCTACAGGGAGGCCCGTCAGGATAGCAACATCCTGCAGCGTCACAATCCACTCTCCCGTGGTCATGTGGAACGTGTGCATCTCTGGGCGCCATCGCTCGACCAAAGCTGTAATCAGATGCCAATCTAGCTGAATGAAAGGCATCTGAGCCGCCCCTATGAACACTGCCTGGGACAAGAATGGCACAAGGCGCTCGTCCACATCTGTAGGTATCCCAACAGGTCGCCTGAGCCTGGCCTCTCTGCGACAACAATGAAGTACCTCATGCTCCTACAATAAAATGAACATATTTATTAAAAACCATAAACACCGCAACGAACAAAACTAGAATCACTGGAATAGATAAATAAACAGACCTGCCCATCCCAGGCTAGAGTGAACCTATGTACAGGCTGCTGCGTAAGTAGTGAACTATCGATCGTCCGGGATCCATCTGCGAAGAAACAATAAGGAATATTATTATTGACGACAAGTTTGGATTATAAACAAGCACAAAAAACATAATGTCAGTCATGACTCAAGAATACATTGTGTAGAACGTTTGGAAATAAAGAATTACCACCACGACTCGACTGCCCCGTAACTAGTCTACCCGCCGATTCCGTATTTGGACAACTTCTTATGTTGTGGCCCTGCTCCCCACAACAATCACACGAATAACCTCGAGGGCCCTCTCGAATGTCCATCTCATTTTGGAATCGTTTCTCCCTAGGTCGACCCCTTTTTCTAATAAGTCCTGGATTAGGGTGCCACTTTGGTAAGTCCAACCGAGTCCAATTTGCCTTATCGGCTGCGGGAATGAAGGAACGACCATACACTCTTAGTTTGTGATCCCACCTGTACCACTGTCCCACGTAGGGAACACAATCCATGTGCATTGTCCCCATCACTGCCATTGCATGCGAGCATGGAATTCTATATGTCTGCCACTTGTTATACGTACATCTACATTATCTTAACTCCACTTTTTGTATATGGTCCCCCTTGGTAATCGAAACAAGTAACTCTATGGGAACTGGATATGTTGTTCCATCGCTCAAACTTATTCGCAGCGTATTCTGTGAGTAACTTACCCATACTCATGGCATCGCTTGCTTCATGTCTTTGCTTATTAAATATGGAGTTGCAGTTGTAGAAGGTTTTCTTTACCAATGCAGCCACAGGTAAGCACCTGGCGTCTTTTATAACTAAATTGTAACTCTCTGCCATGTTTGTTGTGCCTAAGCCAAATCTGACACCTTCATCGTGAGATAAAGTCCACATGCATGGGGCAACTCACGAAAATATCGTGCTGTCCAAGGATTGCTTTGAAGTGCAGCATTGAAATATCCGTGAAACTTGCGACTGGGTTTGATAGGCAGCTCTTTTAACAATTTCCTTACATTCCTTACTTTTTGCCTTCGAATTGAAGTTGCTTGCAACATGACGGATACACCAACGCCAAGGCCACCCCCTAGGCCACACCGCATTCTCACCTTCGACCGCACTCCTGATACCGGCATGCCGGTCCGATATCAAGCAAATATTTGAACGGTCTTTGACGACATGTTCCAGCACTTTTGCAAGGAACCAACTCCATGTATCCGCCTTTTCCTCTTCCACAAGGGCATAGGCCAACGGTACTATATGATTGGCCCCATCCATTGCCACTGCAATAAGCAATTTGTGCTTGTACTTGCCATACAGGAAGGTGCCATCAACTGTGATCACAGGTCTGCAACGATTTAACATGTGTAACTTAGTCAGTGAATATCAATAACCTACAACAAAATTTAACAATAATTACAATACATACCTGCAGTAGTTGAACGCCTCAATGCAAGGACCAAATGCCCAAAATAGCTTATCTAGGAATACGTGGCCGGCAGTATTTGAATCTTGAGTTTGCCACTCAACCTTTGTTCCCGGATTTGCCTCAGTAATTGCATTAAGTAGATGCGGAAGCTCCACATAAGATGACTCCCAACTTCCATACACCTGCTCAATGGCCTTTCTTTTTGCCTCACGAATTCTCTTCATATGAACATTATACCCGAATTGTTTTAATATATTCGTTTGGAGATCCTTCGCCCTCACATCTGGAGAATTGCGGATCTCCAATATTATGGCCCTGGACAAGCTGGTGGAGTCCAACTGAGAGTGATCCTGTCCAGTGATTTCATCCAAGCAAGTGTGAGGTCCTTCATATTTAGTGATGTGAAACCACCCACCATGTTTCTTATAGCTGCCTCTTAGTCTCCACTTACAACCTCTGTTGTGGATATCAGTACACTTAACTGACCATGCTCTTGGGTCCGAATCCACTACCTTGAAGTTGTAATGGTTCGTTATGTGCCACATTTTAACTGCCCGTATGAGATGATCTTTGGTCTCAAAACGCATCCCGACCTTGAATTCATCACTGAAGCTCCAATTCCCAGCACTCATTTCCTGCTCATCATCATATGCTGCGTAAGTACTACCAACTTCAGCACTGAAAAACGGAACTGCCGCTGAGCTCCCTACTGCATCAACGTCAGTAGGAGCAATAAAACGGTCCCACCTATTGCCCCTTCGTTGTACCTCGGGCAATGCATATTGTTGTGCAATTACTTCAACATTAACATTTTCATCATCGTCATAGTCTTCGCTGGATTCACTTGCCGATGAGTCTTGCCCAGCATCCATATCATCACCACCTATTGATGTAGGTACAGAAAATTCAAAGTGACCTAATTCTACTTGTGCACTGCCCATTGTCTGAACTGGAGTAGAGTTGGAGTCTACAAACCCCTGGCTTCCAATATTTCTATCATTGCCCATTTCCCCTGCAGGTGCCTGTGATAATTCAATTTCAAAAATCTGCACATAAACAGCCACTGAGCCTTCTGTGTATAGCAACATCTCTTGTGCCGCATCATCATCGGTCACTGGAATAATATCATAACGTAGCGTCCTATCTCCAATTGCTACCCTATGATATAGCTCCACCCGATGTGTACACCTATTTACTTTCAGTCTATTGCAAATAATCTCCACTATTTGCTCATATCTTGCATTCCTGCTAACACTGACCATAGCAACAGGCCGCTTATCATAACCAAAACCATCATCCCCTTGCACAATATTCCCATGAGCGTACAGTACGAACTTCGCTTTATCCATTTCCTCACAAATCCTGCCATCTCATCAAAATTAGCTTCCACGTATCAAATTCAAAAAATCACACTTATCAATTGCATTCCTCGTAACATTTAACATAACTCCTAGACCTGCACCTCCACTTTCAAAGTTGAAATTTAATTTTATAATCTCTTCTGCTTCTTACAAATATTTGCTTTTTTCATCGCATTTTTCCATGCCATATTAAACCGCCATACCAATGCTAAGGTCCTATGTGAATAACAAAACAAGTGAAGGAAGCCTTTTTTCTTTCATAACTCAATACAAGGATGAAGTTTTATGTGACATTGTTGATATATGTTTGGGTGAGTCAATGAAGTTAAATTGCTATATATGTTACAAATCATTAAATAACATTAATTACTATAAAGAGCCATGATTTTTAGTCTATTCTTTATCTCTTAAGTCAATCATGAAGGATCTAGAGCAGGTAGTTAAGGCTTTTGTACAAAATCAGTGAGATGAGAGGTGAATCTTTATTAAAGAAGAGAAACTTAAATCAAAGGTTTTTGAATCATCTACTAAGAATGAGCATAAGCATATATCTAAAGAAATAAAGACTCATACAATAAATCATTATTAAGAAGAATATGGGGAAGTTATAGAGGAGACAATTGTAGATATTAAAGAGATTACCAAAAAACTTTGTTGAAGTCATGGTAGATGAGAAGAGTGTCTATTATTGATAATCTACAGAGAGACCGAGGTAAACTTTTATTCGATACTTTTGAACAGGATCATAAATTAATATACATGAGTATAATTCATGATTTTCTATTATTACAATAGTCCTGTAACCAATTTGTTACTTTCATAGCTACCTTTGAAGCCTATCGGGGTTAAAAGGTAGATATGAAAGTAACGAATTGGTTAGGACTTATGTTTTCATATTTTGCATTTTAGAACCTGACTTTTTAGAATACTTATAGCAAAAAATAATAAAGGTCTTTTCTTAACTCATTTTTTATAACTTAAATCTTAAAATAGAAGATATATAAATATATAAACCAACCAAAATAAAAGGATAAGTGTCAAATTAGGTACCTGAACTTTACACAAAAATTGAATTTGTAACCTAAACTTTGAATTGATAAATTTAATACGCAATCAAACTTCATAAGACTACTTTTATTACCCCATTAACACCATTTAAAGTTTTAGATTTAAAACACTTTATTTTTCCCCATTTAAATCACACCACACAACATAAATACATATCCAACATACTTTTCATCAATTTCAACTTTGAATCATCAACCAACATCATAAGTCCATCCCACGTACTTATTTCTTTTAATAATTCATCCATATAACTAATTAATCACCCATTTCATCAACAAATAAAGAATTTACAGCATCTTAAGCTCAAATCCCAAGTCCTACATGCCACTTAGCTAATCAATAACCACGCAACATACGGTCGGCGTACGAATCATGCTATAAAATTATTCTAACACCACATACAATCATAATTCAACAATGCAGCATGAATGATTCAAAAAAAATACGAAAACACGCGAAAATCCAACCTCAAAGTTCGTCGTTCCGTCGGTCGTCTCGCTTCAAATCTCCTCTTTTTGACCCTCCTACACAACCAAACGCTACACAATCAACTTTGGAAAACTCGGGGATGAGCGATTACACTCGATTTGTGGATTTGGTGCGCCAAAAATCGATGGGAATTCGCGATTTGCAATTTGGGAATTTGGGATTTAGGGTTTGCTGCGTCGGATTGAAATGGGGGAAATGGGGAAGAAGAGACGCGCTGGGAATTTGAAGTCGATGACCTCGTCTCTTCAAGAGACGAGGTCAGTCACTAATGGCCTCGTCTCTTGAAGAGACGAGGTCATGTGCGGTGTAGCCTCGTCTCTTCAAAAGACGAGGTCACAATATATTAAGGCCTCGTCTCTTGAAGAGGAGGTCAGGCACTTACGACCTTGTCTCTTGAAGAGACGAGGTCGTGTTGTCTATTTCTATGATTATTTTCATCCCAGTGGCATTTTCGTAATTATTTTTAAAAATATTAATATTTTTTTCCTTTTCCCTTATATTCACACAGGCAAGTCAGATTGGAAAACAAATCAGATATGCGAATGTCCAAGATGATATAATTAATTATTTATCCTTTTTCCTTTTTTTGGGCTTATTTATCCTTTTTCATTGTATCTTGATCTTATTTATATTTCTTCCAAATCTAATATTTGAAAAGATTATTTGATTGGTATCTAATGTGTGCTTCAACTTCAAGCTAACATCTTGGTAAAATATCACTTATATATATTAGCCATATTACCAATATTAAAGATGTTGGAATTTTAAAGGGATATAACAGTTTATATCTATATACTTCATAAAGAAACTAGATAGCTTAAGCGGTCGTATAAAAATAATAATTACTTTTAGAAAATAGTAGAATATAAAAGTGTATATTCAATTTTCTTCTTTCTAAAATATATATATTTAAATAATATTTTATCTAAATTTGAGCATGAGTTGTGTTTGGCCTATTCCCTTGCTCAAACATGTGCACAAGTTTCAAATCAACCCAAATTGGAACTGGAACTGGAACTGGCCTACCTGGTTCCAAAATCAAAAAACCAACCAAATTTTTTTAATTTATTTTTTTCTTAAAATTACAATAGCAGGGAAGGAAAAAAATATGGGCTAATCCTCATCCATTACATCCTCTAAATCATATGAACTGAGTACTATTAGGTTGCCTCTAAAGTCAAATAATGCAAGCAAGTTGCTACCTCCATCCTTAAATATAAGTTTAAGAGCTCCAGCAAGTGGTTCAAATCTCATACTTCCTTTCTCAAGCTGCATGAGGGAAGGAAGCAAACAATGTGTGGTGAACTCTTCTTCGCTACATAGAGATAAATCTCATCCAATTCTTTCAAGGCTTCAAAAACCCGATACTCCAGGTTAGACATCCAAAACCGTAGTTTGTCTGCACACATAGCAAGGCCACCTGCTAAGGGACAAGGGAAAAATCAGTCACTTCATGGATACTGGCCAAAATTCACTAACTAAGAACTCCATAAAACTTCAAGAAATTTAAATTACAATGTTGCAGCTTTTTTTTTTTTTCCTTTTTGGAACAAGCGGTTTCATCGATTCTTGGCTATGGAACTAACGCCAATTCTAGAATCGTTTCACCAATTAGGTTGTTTATAACCAAACTATACATATGTTTAACTAGCCCAAACTGCTACCAATAAGTTGACTCATGGGCCTAACTCAGTTGCAAGTTCATGACTCACCACATATGTCACGCCCCAATGGGTACTCTAAATGTGACAGCTTACCGTACATAATATTAAAACTTGAGAATAACTACCTTAGTCACTCAAAAGCTTTCATATTGGTACAAGGCATACGTTCACAACAAAGGAAGACCGGTAGAGTTATGCATTTTAAGATAATGGCAGCGGAACATTCAAGGCAATGTTATTATGATTCATCAAAATAAAAGGTCTTACCTCTTCTACGGGGCATTATCCTAATAAATCTCCATAATAACATAATCTCACTAAAACAACTAACTAAAACTAGATCTAAAGTCTTCAAAATAAGATTCCTCTAAAAGCTCCCCAAAAATGTAGGTTTTACTGGGACGGCCATGGTGATCTCAGGTACAAAAACAATGATCCTACAACATCAAAAATCTATTAGGGGATAAGCATAACTAGCTTAGTGAGATATTCCTATGCGAAAGTACCCATAAGCAATCAAACAAGTCTATTACGCAAGCATAAGAGATGCAACAATCATATGATCAAACAATACATAAGACTATCCGCTTTCGTATGTAGAATAGATTTACCCCTCCATTGAGGGTTAGGGAATGATTTGAATAGGTCACCATTAACCTCCTAGAAATTTATGCTCATCTTGGGGTTCCAATGAACCGTACTACTGGTCTCCGGGCTTTCCTTACCCAAAGCAATCTGTAAACCCCTGAAATTTTCATAATTTTTAGAAAATAATTCTAGAAGTCTAATACCAAAAACCAAAACCC
Organism: Combretum micranthum; assembly: GCA_024138025.1. Classification (NCBI taxonomy): domain Eukaryota; kingdom Viridiplantae; phylum Streptophyta; class Magnoliopsida; order Myrtales; family Combretaceae; genus Combretum; species Combretum micranthum. Next base: position 44,566 of record JAMXBD010000437.1, read on the forward strand.
TGAAAATCGACCTAAGTTAAAACCAAATTCTAAATAAAGTTAAACATGAGAATTCTTAATCTTGAGAAAAAGAGAACCCTCAAAACAAAATAGAAAATCCAACAATCGGTTGATTTAACATTCGTATACCAATCAAATCATCTATCTGGTTCCTGACATGCAAATCAAGACGATATATCTAAATAACGCTCGACAATGAAATACTAAGACCTTAAATCCCTCGGTGAATTTCAGAATCAAACATTTCAATTTTCACTAAAAGTTAAACTGAGTCAACCTATAACCCTAGACTCGATTAAACGATCTCGAGAACTGAAAACTATTAAATAATCACATATAAAATGAGATAAACCATAGACATCGAACTAAAAATATAATATGGGCAAAACCTAAAAATTTTATGATCTTACGAATAAAATCAATAAGTCGGAAGTCAAACCAGAACCCAAAAAGTCAATAAAGTCTACAACAAACTCTAGTGTTTAAGATTCGGCAATCACGTGCTCTTAAACCTTAAACAACGAAATGGAAATAATTGTTGATAATAGTTCGTAATAATATAAGGAAGCTTAAAAATATCATATTCGCAAATTTCTAGTGTCCTTCGAATCCGAACGGGATCAATTTTCAAAAACCATGCCTCAATACACTGGATGGTAAAAATATTCCGTTAATATCAATAGACTCATAAAAATATAATGTTTCCAAAAATATCAGTTTTAGAAATTTTTCGGTAGCTAAAAATTACAGATATCGCATTTATACGCGTATTTTTATTACTACCGGTAGTTTATTTGTCTAGTCTACTATTCATAGTACTTTTCTACTATTCATTACTAATTATCTATCTCTACTTTTTCTTACAACCTATTCTTACTACCTTTATACCTATTATTCTACTTTTTTTTCATTTCCAATACACTTTCGCATCAACCATACTTCACATCTTAATTGTTTTTTATTACAAAACAACAAATGAAATAATTTTCTTTCCCTCTCTCTCATGTGGCTGGTGAACACTCTCTCTCTTCTCCATCAAATTATTTTCTTTTTCAATTTATTTAATTACATCTAATTTCTACTCCAAAATTCTATAAATACACCATTCCTCCTTCATTCTTTCACACAAATCATTTTACTATCAAATCTCTCTCAAATTCACTATACAAACACTATCCATAAAGATTTCTCTCTACCAAAACTCTCTTTAACCAAACACTCATAAAAATCCTTCTCTACACACAAACCATCTCTTATTTTCTACTACCTACATGATATCTAATTCATCTACTATCTTCATACCACATAAACAATTTAGGTAAACTTTTCCGACCATTTAGTTTATCTATGTCATGTAACTTCATATGACTATGGTGTTGTTTTGAAACTCACATGAGTAGTAAAAGCAACAACATGTTCATGTTTTGTTCTTGCACCTGAAATTCCAATTTTATTATCTTGTTATTATGTTTTTATACATGTTGTTATTAATGTTATTATTCGTTATTATTGTTATTATTATGCTAACTTCTTATTCATAACTAACTATATATATTTATGTATTTATATATAATCTTTAGAGCATATAAGCTCACTTGTTATTTATTTATTTTCATGCCTTGCAATTTATTTATTTCATACTATTTTAAGACTAGCCTTTCTAGTTTTAGACTTGTCCTTATCAAGTAAAAACAACATTTTCTTTATTTTCTTTATTTTTTTTACTAGTCTATTCTTAGTCCCGGAATGCTTTGATAAAGCTAAGGATCTCAATACTTAACCAGGTTACCTTGACGAAACTAAGGTTTCCAATATTTGATATTTTATTACTTCGCTTATTATTATTTGCTTCTAGTATCTTTCTCATATTCTTATTATTTTATATGCTCATAATATATGCATCTATATAATGATATTGTCTCAACTAAATTTAAAAGTAGAATTTTTCTTTAATAAAGAAACTTGAAACCAAATTTTCTATTATGTGACTTATCATTAAATAATAGAGTTATTATCAACAACATAGAAATGGAATAATACAAATTTCTCATAGTTTTCTCAAATAACAAAGATAGCTTTACCAAAAAAATATAAGAAATAAACACCTTTTTTTTCATAATATGGTAATCTAAGTAAAATAATTTCTTCGTATTCAAAGTTTTCACAAAAATCTTAAGATTAAACTTTTTTTAACTCCATAACAAAATCAAGAAGCAAATTAGTTTACAAAGTAAAGATAAAATCAACCCATAAAGTTATAAACTCACTTTGAAAAATAATGATTTTCAAGTTTCTAAGGAAGAAACCTATTTCCAAAGAATATAAATATAATAAGATCAAAGACAAAGGATTTTATCAATAAACAGGATTCTTTTCAAATAAAATTTGAAGAGGAAATAAAAGACCAAGTTTTAGAAAACAATAACTTATATTTTAAACAAGAAATATAAGAAGAAAAGACTCATTTTCTACAACCATTCTAAATGTAAATTTATAAATAGGTTATCCACAAATTAATAAACTTTTGATAACTTTGATCTTTTATTACTAGAAGTAAAAATTATAAAAGACCAAAGTTAAAGAAAAATTGACTTGTTTTGAAAAAGGATGAGAAAAATAAAATAAGAATATACTCATTTATAATAACCTAGGAAAATATAAAGTTTCTTCAAAATACTTGAAAAGAAATTTATCAAGTTAAATTTTAACACTTCAAAATGAATTGTTTCATGAAATAAATTATTGAGACACTACCATTATAATTTTTGCATATAAAGTGAGCTTATCTATATACTCAAAGGATTTATCACTCACACACACACACACACACCACACATATATATATATATATATATTTTTTTTTTTTTAACTAAAGGATTTTTGAATGAAGTTGAGTTGGAAAATTGTTTCGCAAAATCTAGAAATATTCTTTTTAAATATGTACCCTACGGTTTCGAAACCCAAACGACCTTATATGACAAAAATAACCTTAGAAATGGATATATCTTTTTGAATAGGTAGAAAACGGTATATTATATGCGAAATTCTGAGTTCAAATGAGCAAGTTATAACCATTTTAAATTAGAATTTCATTATATGCGATTTTGACGAAACATAGTGAAATGAATTAGAAAATTTAAGTAGATTTTCTACAAAATACTTCATCCGGGTATTTCTTTGTTTAGGTAACGAATGATACGAGATTACCCTTCCTGAGGATTGCTACGACTAAGAAGATTGCAAAATGGACGAGTGAGTTATTCCTCTTAATTTTGTTACCTTGCTTGTGCTTGTAAAGTAGTGACATTAGTATACTAAGAAAGATAAAAATGAATATGTATGAGGAATCTAGGAATATGTATATATGTGATTCTATGCTTATGTGTGAAATGAGAATTAAGAATATCGCAACTTCAAACTGTCTATTTAAATGTTTTGTTTACTTACTATATGACTGCTTATTGTTTGCTAATTTGATTGATCGCCCCCCTAATAAACCTTAACAAGGTTTAGCTTAAGAAAAATAAAATGCTCACGCATAGCATCCATCGAGTCATATTTCTTTCGGAAGGCTGCTACTTCTATGGTAGAGCTGGATTGGTTGTTATCGTGCTGAGACACAGGTCATGTTTCCTAGAGAATCCAAATCGCTCAGGAAATACGACTCTAGGTTCGGAGCGAGCCAACCGAATGCTTTGGGTGGGACCTGGGGACTAGCATTAGATGGTCGAGGATCGTCATCAATAATTCTCTAACCTTTGATATAGAGGGGTAAATCCATTCTATATGTGGTTTCCTGATAACTATATATATTTGTGTAATCACGTGATTGTTGCATTGTATGTATAGCATATGCATGAAAATTTAAATAAACTTGTTTGAAACCATGGTGTGGATGAAAATGAATACCTCACTAAGTTAGTTGTAGGCTTATACCCCCATAGATTTTGCTGAAACAGGTATACCCGTGGCTTAAATGGAAGATCATAACATTGAGGAAGTCATGGAGGATGTTGAACTTTTATGAAGGCAATGGGAACATAGGATGAAGTTACTTTGTAAGGATCTTATATGTCATGTAAGCTAGGTTAGTGTTTTGGAAATTTCTAAGAGTGTATTTATTTTGACTTGAAGAAAATAGAGGGATATGCTCCTAAGAATTGTAAATTACATGTTTATGTTTTATGATAAGTATTATCCTTGCCTTGTTACTTAATCATGATCAATATAAATTGCACTACTTTGATGCGTTTCCTTAGTTGTGATGTACGCCTTGTACATGATATGGAAGCCTTTGTGTGACTGAGGCAGTCATTCTTAGGCTTTAGTATTGTGTACGGAGGACTGTCATGTTTAGAGTATCCATCGGGGTGTGACACAATTGATCCCGCTCGGCTATACCATGAAGTCGTATTCCTCGAATGTCTTAATTCCTCGAGATGTAGCTAGGCAGCTTATCTTTCCAGTTCCACATTGAGGAGTAGTAGCAAAATACGAAGATGATATTCTAAGTGATATGCATGAGCAATTTAGTTATAAGAAATTACCAATTCGATATTAATCCATTTAAGGCGATTAATCAATATTTGCACACACAATAATATACATAGGGTAATTTATATTAATCAACCAGTCAAGCTCTGATATGCTTATCATTTATTGATCACACATAATGAATCACATACATAGTACCCATAATAACCCGTATGCATATCAATTTTTATCTTTCCCTAATATCTAGTGCTCTATTCTACAAGCACATGCACGAATACATAAAATGTAAGGAAAACTTACTCGTCCATATTGCAACTTCTTAGTCGTAGTAGTCCTCAGGAAGATAAATCCGTTATTTTTCATCTCCTAGACAAAAGAAATACCTAGGATAAGATTTCATGGAAGTTCTACTTGAACTTTCTAATTCTATTTTATGATTTTTGTCAAAAATCAAATTATATGAGACCCCAACTTAAAATGGTCAAATTAAAGATGCAAGCAGATGGGTTTTTATAGGATACCGACCCGCCCAGCCCAGCCCGATAAATACCTTATAGGGTAATGCCCTATAAGGTTTGGGACGGGTTTTGGGATTAATAATAAAACCCTATAGGGTTTTGAGACAGATGTAAAACCCGTTGGGAACCCGAACCCGTTAATATATATATATATATATATATATATATCAGACTTAATCTTTTGATTCTTCTGGCCATCCTGTAATCCTATTCTCGCCCAATCATGTCAAATGCATCTTTTTTTTCTTTTTTTTTAATTAAATCATTAAAAGAAACTAAAAAACCCTAAATCCTTAGTCTTCACTCTCCAATCTCCTCTCCTCTCATTCGCCGTTGCACTCCTCAAAAGTCAGGCCTCAGTCCTCCATTCCTTCTCCTCCCAAACCCAGCTTTTATTTTCCTTCTAGCATCACAATCATAGCTCAAGGACCGCCGAACGTCGCTTTTGCTTGGAACAACAAATAGATCTGCTGTTATTTTCCTTCTCGCAATTGTTGCTCGTGGATCTCGATAATGCATGACTCTAACTGTTTTGTTTTCTTATATGCATGTCATATGAATTTATTTATCTTAATTTTGGTGAACTATTCGTGCATTAAAAGAAGATGACTCTCTCTTTCCCAGATCTGGTGAAAATTGAATTGTTCTTTTTCGTAGATCCGACAAACTTTTTTAAGGAAAAACTAATGGAGCCCAAAGATTGTTTGGTTTTCGCAATTCTTAAAATGCAGTTCTTACGATGTAGCTGATTGAAATTTGTTTAACAATAATCAATTCTTTTATAAGGAATAGATTAATTTAAAAAATTTATTTATTTGTAATAGGATAAATTAGTTTTAAAAAATTGGATCCATTGAACACCATCTATAAGATCCCAACTTACTTTTACAAAATATTTTTTAATAATTTTTTAACTATGTTAGTGTAAATAATGCTTTATAAAATTTATCATCGAGAAATTATGTAAATATGTAAAACAAGTATAATATATATTATCGATATTTAATTTATCATCTAACGTATTGGAATGTTTTGCTTTTTTTTGTAGGTATGAAGACAAATGAAGAAGAAGATGAAAATGAGTAGTGAAATCTATGAGAATTTAAATTTGTATTGTAATTTGATGAGAGATGCTTTTACTTTGTCTAATTTTTATTTCGCTTTAATGTATTGTGATTTGACAAATGTTGCGATGAACATTACATTCTCTTTAATTTGGTTTCCTAAGACACTTTTGATTTCTTCCCATGAAAATGGTATTTTATAAAGAGGATTGTATAAGTAATGATAAGAGTTTTCTTCTTAGCTTGTGAAGTAGGAAAATATTGGAAATAGCAAAAGATGAAAAAAAACCCTATAGTGTTTGGGAAGGGTACCTTGTAGGGTTTGTTTAGCGGGTTTTTAGGTTCATGGACAAAAACCCTATAGGGTTTGGGACGGGTTTCGGGAACCCTACTAGGTATCGGGTTCAGGTTTGGTTTTAGTATACCCGTCCCGGTTGCATTCCTAGTCATAATTTGTTCATTTTAACTCGGATTTCGCATATAAGATGTTGTTTTCTACATACTCAAAAAGATCTATCTATGTCTAAAGTTATTTTTAACATTCGAAGTCATTTGGGTTGGAAACGAGTTGGTATAGCTTTAGCACGAAAATTCCAGTCTTAATTTATAATTTTCCTCAATTTTTATTTCATCCAAAATTCTATAGCAAATGCATAAACATTATATGGTTAAAAAAAATCCTTTTAACATATACAAAGACTCATATTATATGCATGATTCTAGTGATGTTGTCTTGAAATAAAATTTGTAAATAATTTTTATGAAAGATAGAGTTTAGTGAATCATCGTTTTTTGACTTGTGATTTAAATTGCTATTTTGTAGATATGTGACTTGATTAACAAGAAAACCCATAATTCAATATATGTATTGTCTAAAGGTCTTCACAAATTCTTACTCAACAGTTTATTTTATAAAACATAGTTTTATTTATTTGTAACATAAAACCTAAGTGTAGTTTTATTTGTTTGTAACATAAAACCTAAGTGTAGTTCTCTTTTAAAGAATTTCCTAGGTTTGATTCTTTAAACAAAATTTTCAATTCTTAGATTTTGTAAAAGTTACATTTAATTAAGGAAAATCATGATTTCATATTTATTTAGAATCCATGAATATTTTACTTTCATACTAGTTTCTTTTAACTAATTATTTTTCAAAACATGAAACTTTTTATGGTTATGAGGAAAATCATTCTAAGTTGTAAAGAATATGTTTTAAGTTTTAGCTTAAGAGGAAAATTTAAAGGAATAGCTTGTTTTAAATTTTTATTCTCATAATAATTCTTTTCTAAATCAATAATTTTTTAATACATGGACCTTTGTTAGAAAAATCTTTAGTTTATTACAAGTGAGCGTTTATCTATCATAACTATTTATTTAATAAAAGAAAATGGATTTTTACCTCTTAAAACTTAGTTTCTTAAGTTGTATACCAATTCATTCCTAAGTGGATTTTTAACTAGTGAGTTGATTTTAGACTTGACTTAGAATCCTCTACAACTAGGGAAGGTCATTTTTGTCATTTCACTTGGTGGAGTTCTCTAGAAATTAGGGTTCTATAGAGTGTGTGATGGTATATGCTAAATGCATGGTCTTATGGTTTTATTTCCATAGCTTATGGACTTGGGTTTATGGGCTTGAATCTTGAGTAATTGGGCTTGACGTTTTAACTATGGGCTTTCTTGATAATGAGGTTGAATTATGTTGATGGGCTTGGATTTTAATGTTAATGGGCTTATGCTTTTAGATGATGAATTGAGCCTTTTAGATTATGGGCTTTTAGGCTTTGACTTTTAATTGTGGGCTTCTTGAATATGGGCTTAACTTATATTAATGGGCTTAAGTTTTAATGTCATGGATCAGGCTTTTGGGTTATGGGCTTTAGATTATGGATTTGAAGAATTAGCAAAGAATAAAGGAAATGAGAATGGAGTTCTTGCAAAATTGAATTAAAAATTCAACTTAGGAATTTTGATTAGAGAAGAATATACATTTCACTAAAATTTAGGAATTTAGGGGCTTAAGGATTGATATTTAAAGGCAAGTATTTGGATTTAAATTTCTAAGATTTAAGGAATTGGAATTTAGACTAAAATATCTAAATTGGATATTTAAGATTTTAGGTGATTAAACTTAATGGATAAAATTCAATTGATAATTGAAAAGGATTGATTAATTTGAATTTGTTAGAATAAGTAAATGAAGTAGTTTAATAGGTTCAAACGGGTATTTGCGATATTAGAATCTCTATTTTCAGTTAAATCCATATATTAGTCCAATTATATTAAATTGTCTAATTATTTTAGGGTTTTCACTTACGCGATTAAGGTTTCTAAGCTCAATATGTCAAATTAGGATATTATACTCAATAAACCTAGAAAATTCTAAGTTTCATGATTATGTATTCAAAATTTCTATTCAAGCCCTAGTTTGGTAGATATTAATCAATTTTTATTTTTGTTGCATATATTTCAATTCTAGCGATTCACCTCTAAATTATATTTACTATCTAATAGACCCTAAAAATTAATTATCTTATACTAAACTTGATGTCTATAGTTGTAGGTGTATAGTGAGTGAGTTTTTAACTTGTGTTTAAACTAAATTTAGATTAAGGTTTAATATTATTCGTATTCTATACTAGTTATCCATTAATATCTAATTAACTAAGCACGAAAATTTTAGAGTATTCCACTAAGTTTGTTAAGAAATCACATGATAAGGAATTGGTAAAACAAATCCTCAATTCGATCTTGCATTTTACAAACTTATCTTTAATTTTACCCTGAAAACATGTATATATGCATTAAGCCTATTTTAGCTTTTGTTTTTATTATGTTTTTGCTAAATTTTCATTGGTTAGATAATAGATGATAAGGAAGTAAGGTAGATGCCAACGATCCCTAAGAAATGCTACCTAATACTTTCTATGCTAGTTCAGTAGTTATGTTTACCTAACGTTGGTGATTGCAACCGAGTTAAACAGAACTTATTGGCTTTTTACAAATTTTTGAAACACTTCAACTTCATGTTTTGTAACATGGTCTATACGCATAAAGCACCTTTCATCTAGAAAACCAAGCATTATCAAAGAAACGAAATATTAAAATGTAGTATGTTGTCACATTATTTTATGCAATTTATGCATGTTATGCTATGCACGAACATTTCATTTATGGTACCAATAGTTCTTAAGCAACTTTCAAGGTAATCAAGCAATAAGCAAACAATCAACATGTTACGTACTAAGTTCACAAGAAAGTCTATTATCACTTTCTTTAGTATAGATTAGCAATTCAACCATACACCATATAGCATGCATTATACCCAACTTACATTCACTTCAATTTCATTATTAGCTTAACATTACTCATGTAACAAAGTTACAAACACATACACTGTGATAGATCTGAGTTACCCACCTACTCATACTGATTCAATCATAATAATCAATCGAAAAGTCCACAACTGAACTGGAAGCGCCTAATAAATGAATAAAACATTCATCAATTAGACATGTAATTATATAAATAAATCCTAGTGAGTGTCTAAGTGTCTTGAATTCGGTTTTTATTCTCTTTAGAACCATTTTCTCATTTCGAATCCAAATTTAGCTAAGGAATAGTCATTTTAAAGCTCATAAAGTCTTCTATTTCCTAGTATTGCTATAAAGTTCATATTAATGATTTTTCTCATAAAAAGTGACTTAAATGATTTCGAATACTAATTTTTATCTCGTAATCTTCAACTAAGTCTATAATACTCATTTTAACTAGGATTTTTACACATGAATGAGCGTTGGAAAGCTTGTTTCAAGTACTATTCAATGGTTAACTTAATTTATTCAATTTGCAACTTTTACTTGTCTTACTCTATGGATGTCGATAGGTACACTATGGCATTTATTAGCTTTTTTTTTTTTTTGTATTTTTCATTCTACTTTCAAGTTCTATCTTTTGTCTAATGACCTTGTTATCAAGTTTTTAAGGTTTAAATGGATCATTTAGCTGGGTAACCTTAAGGTAGCTAATATTTATTTTCATTGTGTTTCCCTTGATCTTATTTATTGTTTATATCTACATTTAGGGTGATCACATATTCTAATTTTTCAATTCAATTCATTTAGGTTCTATATCTCCATTTGTTGAGTATGTTGAGACCTACACCAGTGTTTATAGGGTTTGTTTTCATGTTTTGACATTTGATTCTAGGTCACATTATCTAGCTATACATTAAACTGATGAATTACACCATTGTCATTCTAAGAATCTTAAATTCTTCTCTATTGACTATTTTACAAGTGAAAGTGAAATTTCAAGTAATATTTACTTGATTTGTCAACCTTATCTATATGTGGGTTGAAATTTTTATTTTCTATAGGGTCATTCTAAGTTCCAACCACTTATTCATGTTGCTAATATGTTCATGAGTTCAAGTAGGTTTCATTGTACATTTAATCATGATTTGTCCTTAAGAACTCATGCATGGCCAAATGCTCTAAGGTCTTATTCCTAGGGTTGTTTTGGCTAGTTTAGTTCTTTATTCTCATTTTTATTCACGTTTCCATATTGCAATGAGTGTAGATTACATTTATATGTGTAGTTCTTTATGTAGTTATAGGGCCGAAAATTTCTATGGGCATCCTAAGGGTTTTACTAGTTAGAACTCACTTTATGGATCATGTTATAGGATCATTTCACTAAGTATGAGCTAAGTTTTATCACAATACATGCATCGTAAACTCCATTGGTCTTGTTGACAAAAACCTAAGGTTGTGTTTAGCTAAGTATAGTAATTAGTTCTTCATGAATTTCATTTCTAAAACAGTTGTTTAGCTAGGATAAGGCATGAATCAAGCAATGATACAGCGATATAATGTTGGTACTCTTAAGTAACTAGAGTGACCGAATCTATAGGGTCTCAGAAGCATCCAACCTTTTGATTTTTCCTAGTTTCCTATACATAGATATAATATAGATTTTAGGATAGTATAGAAGTTACCTTAGTTAGATGGAGATTGAAGAGAAAGTCTCCCCTCCTTATATGAACTGAAACCTATGTTAAAAGTAAGGGGATGAGTTGTTGGTTTTATAATAATAATCTAACTTCAATAAGGCATTTCTTACCTTTAGACTTGACTCTTGAAACTTAAGTTTGTTTTTAGCTATGCATGGGGGTTTATAGTTTGAAGGTGGAATTTAAAGTGTTTAGTTTTGATATATTTTGTTTGTTTTGAATGTGGGTTCACAATTGGAATTGTGGGAGAAAGTGATATTATTTGTCTCTTGAATTTGACTTATAAATGAGTGAGAGATAGAGGGTTATGGTTTAGGACATTTAGGAGTGATTCCTTTGTTTGTTTTCTCATTATAACTTTAATAGTTGAGTTGTAAATGAAGTGGATTGATGTTAATATTTGTTTGGTATGGGGGATGTTCTACATGGCAATTTGGGCAAGTTGGGTTTGTTGTCTTCTGAGTCTTTAATGCTATTAAAGGCTAGGATATTTGTTGGCTAAATTCCTTGTCTTGAATTTTCTAGGGAAATCACAATGAAAAGAGGAGGAAATACGTTGTATTTGATGTCTAACTCTTGTGTCTAATTGTCTATAGAAATCTTGATGAAAATAGAGGGAAAGAGCCAACTTTCACAAGCAAAGTTGAGTCATCTTCCTTCATTAAATTCATGTGCTAAATAGAAGCTTGTCATTTTTTGGTCTATCATTTTCAATTAACTTTATTTGACAATTCGATCTGCTTGAAGAAGGCAAGTGGCGCTATTCTCTTCCCCATCACGGTAGTCAACTTTAGGATTTAAATTAAGCCATATTTCACACATTTGATTAAAAGAATTACTTATATAAGAGATATCTAGGTCATCACGTAGGTTTTAGGGCTATACACATATAATTATAATAGTCACATGGGGATTTTACCTTTAAAAGCTCACATATGATCTCTACATTGTTCCTAGATTATCCTTGAGTTTAAAGTTTACACAATTGAGTATTTTTATAGTTTTAGCCTAGGCAATTAAAGTTTTTGGACCTAATAGGTCAAATTAGGGTTTTAGTTTCTATAGACTCGGAATTCTCTATCTAGCATGATGGTGCAATCCAAATCTTCTTGAGGTCTAGAGTTATAATTGTGGATTTGTTTTCATTTCCATTGCATATTTATAACCTTGGTGGTTTATCTTTAAGTTACTGTTTTATAGCCAATAGACTCTACAATTTAATTGTCTTCTAATGCATTTAAAATCTAAGGCTAATTATGATTACGTATTGAGTTTTTGACTCGAGCCACAAAATATTGTCTTTGGTATCTTTTAAAATCTATGAAATTTCTATTCGAGTATTTAAGTTATAAATGAGTTCACGACCACCCATAGTTTCATCCTAGGGTTTTTATTGGGTCATAAGTTCACTATCTATTGTGCGTTTTCTATTCTATTCTTGATACTAGTGTGACAATTCTCGAGGATTACAATGATTGTGTTTGAAGATAAGACTTTTATTAAAAGCATTATATAGCTGCTGTTCTAGCGGCTGTTTGATATACAACAGCCTAAGTTTGCTTCATCTGCAACTGCAGCAACACTAAAAGAATAATCTGATCATCACCCATTTTCCATAGCAACAAGTCCAACCCATATAATGTATTGAGCAATCAAATAGAGCAAAGCTAAACGAGCAACTAATCAGACCAATATCAAGTTGAATAGAAATGCAGCAGCAACTCCTTAGCAGCAAAACAAAGGAGACCAACCAGAAATGCATTTGAACTGATTTGATGTTGAGGTAGAGCAATCCACAAATATTCCAAACTGCTATCGTGCCTGCCAAGTGCAAATTGAGCACCCACAACCTAGGAAAGCAACTAAGTTTCTAAGTATCAGTTGAAGCAAAGCCCAATGCTGACCTGCTCTCCAACTGGAATAGCTTTCCGAGTGTCCATGTTCTGAAATTGCAGCAGGTCCACAGTGTCAGTCCAAGTAAGTTGTAGCAGCACTCATAATATGTCGAGCACACCTTGGAACAGAACCAACTAGTGGCTCAACCACATCAGCAGGCCAAATCTAAGTGGCATAGCATCTATGTCTATGGTCCCAATGAATGATCGAGCAAAGTTTGATATGCAGCACATTAGAAACAACTGACCAAAGTGCCTATGGAGAATTACCGAGCACCACCCAACACCACACATCCACAACAAGCAACCAATCTTAAGCACTGAGTAGTACTTATTGGAGTGCTCACGAGCAGGAAACCGAGTTCCCTTGTCATTGAACCAAGCAGCTGAACAATCAAGACCCCCAAATACTGTAATGTAGGAAAGGAATATGGATCTTCACCGACCTACTGCTCAATAAGTCCACCGACCTACTGCTCAATAAGTCCACCGACCTGTTTAGAGAACATGCCGAGCAACTATTGTCTCCTCACACCACCAACCAGTTTAATCCATATACCAAGCTACTGTTCTAGTCTTGTAGAGTATAGTACCACGGACTGCCTTTGCAAATGCCAACCTGAGCTCGCAATATTAAAATCAAGCTACTTGATAAGTTAAGATGGTTCGAGTCGATGACAACGCACAACTGAGTTGCTACATAATCTGAGCGACCAATGATTAAGTTCATGCTCGAAGTACCAAAGAGTCGACATCAACTCAATAACTAACAAAAGATACCGAGCATCCATGGTCATCCTACCCAAGTGCATTTAAGCAGTCTTCCAACTAAGCACTAGCAGCAAGCAACTAAGAGTATTCATGCCAACTTGACCTCCAACAAGCACTTAGAATAGTCCACAGCAATTCATTTGACTGAGCATATGATCATGACCTGAGCTAATTGAGAACATCCGAGCTGACCTGGATAGCATCAATTTCAGCAACATCTCATTTCATTTCTACTGTTATTTTTATTTTCTTTTTGCTTGTAAATATTGTATAAGCTTTCTTGTGTACTTTTACAGTTTTTAGGGATCTACTCCACAGGATATATTAAACTCTACAACTACTTATCCCATATACCTTTTACATCACTTTTCACGTAATTTCATCAACCATCACATCACCATATTCCTTCGTACCAAGATAAAAATTTGTTTATGCATTTCTTGTGAATCAGGGTTCAAGATATTCAAAAGGGTTTCAAGAACTCAATTGAAATAGAAAATAAAATTTTGAAATTGACATGGACACGTACGATTTTGGTTCAAGTCACAGAACTTACGTTCTTAATTGAATTCGAATTATGGTTCAAGACACGAACACATGCTCGAACCATAAGTTCAATTAGAATAACATAGCTTATGAGAAGAGTATGTTATTTACTAGTTGATGATAAATGGATTATTTGAGAGGGATATCCATGTTATAATTAGGATTTTGCAACTTGAGAGGAAAGCAAATCCTTGTAATATAATTTTATAGTAATTTTAAAATTAGTGTAACTATCTTAGAAATATGACAACTTAGTATTGATTTGTCTAGCTTAGAGTAGGATCATTATAGTCTGGTGCTTAGTCACAAGCTCTTTGTGGATCACAATCTTGAGTACTCCCGCTAATCTATACTTGCACAGTCAGCACACTTGTTAGTGGCTTTCACTATTAAATTGATTTCTATTAAAAACGTGCATTTATAGTTGTGTGATAAACTTGAAATTAGAGAGAGCAAGAAAACACATTCAAGTAAGCATGTAGAGGGAATGTTCTTAGCTAAGAGCCAAGGTTAATGACTTTAACAAAACTATGTCGGAGGTAGATTTTAGTCGTAACCTTAATTTGTTCTTCGTCAATAAGAATGAAGGTCATCGTGAGTTGTATTTCAGTATTAAAGTTGACAATGCCATTCTTGAGCAGTGGCTTCGCATGAAGGAGAATATCCTTTCCCCGTATAAGGATAAAAAGCTAGCTGTTGGGAAGAGGGTCAAAGAACTGCAAGCACGATTGAAGGACCGAGAGGATGTGACTCAAGCTAAGATCGGTCATTTAGATGACAGGAAGCATGAGCTCAACAAGCCCAACCAATAACTCCTAGTAAAATTTGGTCGGGTGAAGCAGCTTCTGGAAGATAGTTAGCAAAAGCTGCAAGAGGCAAAGGAGAGATCCCATGACCTTGAGAAGGAACTATTGCTGCAAAGACATGAGTTGCAGGCTACGACAGATAAGGCTAAGTTTCCGACAAGACTTTGGATGCCTTAAAGGAGGCTAAGAAGGAAACAGATGACCTTACTAACTGTATGAAGGTCATGGAGGTCGAGATCGTCAAATTGAGGGCTGGAAACCAAGGGTTTGCCTTACATGATTATTTTGGAAGTAAGGCCTGGGTGAGTGAAAATTTGAAGATCGAGCATGGCGTAATCGATGAGGTTGTCTATTATATCCCTACAAAGTGTGTTTGCAATGGTATTGGCTAGAATAACTTTCATTATTATTTGCATAGTGGAGATGAGGAGGAGGAGGATGAAGAAAACTAAGTTGCTAAGGGTCGTGAGCCAGTTGACTCAAGTATAAGCGTTGAGAGTGCATTGGCTGGATACAGTCAAGGAGTTGAGTTGGTTGCAATGGCACCCAATGCCAGCCCAAGTGAACAACATGTGGAGGTTGGGATAAAAGCCCATTAGTCCAAGCCTGTTAGTGATCAAGCCATTGCGACTATTAAGGTAAGAGGAAAGGAAGTATCGAGTCCTCAAGGTAAAGTGGTAGCCGAAATGACTAGTCCCTTTGAGGATACTCCAAGCAAGGCTCTACGGTTCCTTCGATGCCTTAAGAAGTAAGTCGGCTGGAGGTCGAATTAATGGACGAAGAGCTTCGTGGGTCTCTAAGGGGCACTTGAGCGGTTGCCTGTTAACTGTTCTGATTGTTTCTCTTTCTTTTGTTTCCATTTCCCTTTTTGTAATTTTTTGTCAGGATGCCAACCAGTCTGTGTAAAAATGTTGATGGACATTAATGGAAAATACATTTTGGCGTTACTTGTCTTCCCCATTTTTGACCTATTCTTCGCTTTGACTTTGCATTACTACAAGTGTACAATTGATCATTTTTTGTCAATATCTATAGTTGTAGTCTGACTAGAGAGTTCAGATGGAGTTTTGGTGGGGTGTATGTGGGGCCCTATTTCTATAAATAGTCATTAACTTGACGGAGCCTGAGTAGGTGTTATTGGCATTTGTAAAAAGACACAATGGCAGTTCCATTTCTCTAGGGGTTTGTGCTTGTCGTATTGCTGAGATTTGTGCCACGTAGTTATGGTGGGCATAGGATTCATGCCATAACATTTATCTCTTTCCAATGCCAAGCCATTTTTTAGCTGTTGGATAACGATCGTTCATATCCAACGGTTGGGGTGTTGGTGTAAGATGATGTTCCCGAGATTTGGAAGGATTCGTTTCTTCATTATCATAGCCTTGCTTTGCCTATAAATACGACTTGCCTGTACTCTAATTGTGAATGCCAAGCCATTTTTTAGATGTTGGATAACGACCGTTCATATCTAACGGTTGGGGTGTTGGTGTAAGATGATGTTCCCGAGATTTGGAAGGATTCGTTTCTTCATTATCATAGCCTTGCTTTTCCTATAAATACGACTTGCCAGTACTCTAATTGTTACACACAAACTTCTCCATATCACGTTGTTACTTTCACAAAAAATTTTCACTAAGTGAAGTGGAGCTTCGACCTTATATATGGCTAGAGAGGTCAAGTCCGTGGGGGTTCTTAACGCCCTGTAAGCCTTTGGTGACATAAAGTTTCCCTAAAGGACTTGTGTTTGAAGTAACTACCATCTGGCCCATGCCATGAGTTTCTTTCATAAATTATAGAGTATAATAGAGGCCACTAGCTTTGTTATTTCAGATTATATGGAGACGGTAAGAGGAAAAGGGTTTGGCAGCATGCGCTTTGCACTGGGAAGTAAGTTACTTCCTTGTTAAGGCTCGTGCCTTCCCTCCTTCAGTCAGTAGGGTCTACCCTATTGGTCTCCCTTTCTTCCCCTTGGTTTATAGTTAGGCCAAAAACTTTCAGGGATGGGATAAGTGAGCATTCTAATTAGAATGTTCCCTATTGGAGTTGGGTCTACTACAAAAAGGCAACAGAATGCAAACGGATCGGTGTGTCTGCTTCTGCCTTTTAGCTCCCTCGTTAGTGGGGCCTATTATTAATCAGAATAATGCTAATTAAGTAAGCGGCCCTTTCTTTTGCAACTTAAATTGCTGGTGCGCTTTCCAACTTGCAACGATTCTGATGGGTTTATGTTTATTTTCTAATCTTGCCACTACGGGCTAACTTCCTTGTCGTTGGTGTTTGGTGCAACTCATAGTCTTGCTAACAGTCTTCCATAACCGAGTAAGACTTGCTTCCTTAGCGACTTTAAGATTTGGGCTTTAGAGAGTAGACATCTCCTAGTTACTGACAAGAGTTTCAACCTTTTATTTGCATCCCTAAGTGCTTGCACAATTTTTGGTCTTACAAGAAACTCTTCTTTCCTACTAATACAAGATGTCGAAGCTTGGTCACTCAACTCAGCGAAGCTAAGCAAGAGATAGTCATAAGCAATAGGTCTTTGTGATTTGGCCTTTTAATTTTTAGTCGGAATGCCAATCAAAACTACCTTCGATTAAGATGCCAATCAAAACTACTATATTTCCTTTCTCAATGTAGCAATGAAATTACCTGACCTTTTGTCTTTTATTTTTTCAAGCCTTTTACATTTCATTATTTTTTAGTATCACTAGTTGGCTTATGATGAATCTCTTATGTTTGCCAGAACAACGTGAGTAATTCTTCTTTTGTTTGGCTTAATTCAAACTAAGCCCTTTTCTTAGCCTTGTTAGAAGCCAAGTGTAGTTGGCTTAGTCGACTCCTACAAATTTTGACTCGCTCAGTGAAGCCTCTTCATGTAGGACTTACAAACTTTTTAAAACTCGAGTACCTTATTCAGGCAGCTCAATAAATGACCCTAAGATTATGGCTTATTCAAAATAGTGGTTCTACTTGGGACTTAGATAATTTTTGGGATGTGAATATTGAAAGTAAGTAAGTTGGTTGGAGGTCCCTAAGATTATGGTTCATTCCATTGAGTGCTTCTGCTTAGGACTTAGTTAAATTTTGGGATGCAAGTGCTAAACGTAAGCAACTCAGTCAAGTGGTACCCAAGATTATGGCTCATTCGATAAAGCACTAATAAGTGTCTACAAACCTTTATTATTCATGTTGTTTTGATATGATATTATATTAATTTTATGGGAAATATTAAAGAAAATGATACTTATTTGGGTTAAAATATCAATTTCAGGAATAAAGGAAGATGATGAGCATTACAAAGATATTTGGATGAGTTAAGAGATATTTTAATGAAGAAATAGGCAAAGTGAAGATTTTACAACATACATAAACATTCTACACAAGTTGTGCAGAACAATAGTATAGAAGGTGAAAAATGTCCACCAAACAATTTCAAAGTGCACAAAGAGGCTACATAAGCTGTACAGTATGCTTACATAGGAGCTGGGAAGAGATCAGAAGCAACTTTCATTGTACATGACCACCCTGCATAGGCTATACTCGAGGGTCAACCGAACCTTAAATTTTCACTATTTCATCAATTTGCATCCCGCACAGCCTTCTTGTATGGTCGTGCAAGATGCCCGTACAAAAATGTTTCGTTGTTTTCTATAAATAGCAACCATTACTTGTCTTTTTGGAGACTTATCTTTATTTCTAGGAACCCTAGAGAGAAAATTATAAGTTTCAAGAGGAGAAGTGTCAAGGCATCATTGAAGATCACAAAACTGTGTTTAAAGGAGTTATTTTACATCATGTTTATTTTTTAGTCTTGTAGATTTCATGTTATGATTATAAAATCCATGGAAAAGTAGATTTCTTTACTTTAAGTCTTACGAAACACTTTATCACTGTGTTAAATCAGTTTGATTAATGAAATTTCGTGTTCTTAAGTCTATTCATGCATTTTTAACTATCCTTGTGATTAATATATGGCTATAATTTATTGCATGTTTGATTTCTTTTAGATAGAAAGAGATTTCATCTAACAGAATAGATCTACATGAATAGAGAAGTTTAAATGTGGATTTAAACATGGACTACATGAACTTTCTACGTAAATATTGAACCTTTGTTAGGAATCTTGAACTATAATGCAATCTTATATGTAATTGATGATGAAAGACATTTCCATCAATCCTGTAGGGATAGAATTCAATTATCTTGAAAGAGAGATTGATGAAATTAGGGAATCCTATAGGTCAAGTTATAGACGATTTGCTAATCAATGCTTCATTATAAGAAATTAAGATTTAGGGTGGATCAAAATAAGGGGTACCATTTTGTGATTGTATTATTTAAGAAGGCACAAAATTAACTATTAAGGTTATTAGTTAAGCAAGTAGTAGTTATAATATCATCTCAATTATTAGGTTAAATAGTAGAGAAACGGCAACACTAGTACTATCCTAGAGGACGACACCCTAGTAATTCTATTCCGCAATCGATAGGTGTGTAGCCTTAGAGCTTGTCATAGGATTTCTATTAGATTTTATTATTTATTATTTGATACAACTTATACACTCTTATCAAGCACTTCCACATAAGACTTAGAAAATTTTTAGGATGCAAGTGCTTATCGTAAGCAACTTGGTCAAGTTGTCCTTAAGATTATGACTTGTTAAGCGTTTCCACTTAAGACTTAAACGATTTTTGGGAGGTGAGTGCTGGTCATAAGCGAATCAATTAGGTGGTCCCTAAGATTATGGCTCACTCAATACAGTGCTTACACTTAAGTAGGCCTGTTCATGGTCCGTTTTGGTTCAGTTTCGAGGTTAAACTGAACCAAACCACATTCCAAATGGTTCGATTTAAACCTTAATGATCCGAACCGCTTTTAACAAGTTCGAGGTTTTGAACCGAACCACTTCACATGCAATTTGGTTTACTTCAATTCGTCTTTAAAAGATTTAGATCTAATAAATAATATTAATAGCCATTTGAGTTCACAAGAAAACAGAAGATGTTTAGATCCAGAAACGTCACACAAAAATTAAAGTCACCTATCATTATATCAGGTCATATATTTAAAATTTTCAAAGAAATATATTATCCTGTTTTAAATATATTTTTGAATGCAAATTTAAAATAACATATATTTTTAATAAATCTATAACACTAACTAAGAAAATTATTATTTTGAATTGATTACACATTTACTTGTAGTATTCTTCTTTTATAATGTATTTAAATTTTTATTGTACTAACTAGTTTAAAGTTCTAAATTATCTCAGTGTTGTTAGATGTAGATGTTGCAACCTATCATAAAATCTGCCCTTGTAAATGTATTACATGATAAGAATTTTGCATTTTATTGAATTAATCTTAGAGTAATACAAGTCTTAATATGTAATTCTTAAGAGTTATAAATAAGTAAAATGGTTCTTATTTATTTTTTAATTTCCTTTAATGTGAAGCGGTTTAGTTTGATTCAACCCCTTGAATTGAACCACCACTGTTTAAGCTCTTCGTGAACCGAACCACAAACCAAACTGAAACATAAAAGAACTATATTTTTTTATTCGGTTCTGTTTGGTTCGGTTCAATAAACATTCTACACTTAGGTCTTAGATAAATTTTTAGGATGCAAGTGCTACTCATAAGCAACTTAGTTAGGTAGTCCCTAAGATTAGCTCATTCGATAAAGTGCTTTTTGATAGAAATCATGGGTCATTTGGGCCAATAACCTGATCTATAATAAAGAAATTGATGAATTTAGTTCAAAGATTCCTTGCAAATGATCTGAAAGATAATGAAGTGAGCTTACTTAGAGGATACCTGATGCATTTTAGAGGAAGAACTGATTTGCTATGTTTAAGTTTTGGAAATCCTTCGTCCAAGAAGATCATTTCCATCATAATGCCCGTGATCCAGGCCGTAATGAAGAAAATGCCCATCATGAAGCTAGTGATTGAGACTGAGTGTGGAAGTTTTGCACTTATGGAAATCACAAACCCTATCATGCCTATTATCGAGAACATGATAAAGGATACAACCGTGATGAAGACCATTTGCACATCTATAGTTGAAGATTGTGAACACGGTGAAGATCACGGGCCTCATCATGCCCATTGTGTCGCTCGTGATATACCATGTAACACCTGTAATAGCTTGAAGATAGGCAAAGGAATGTTTATGTGTTTAAAAGACGTTACTTTCCTATTTTATTAGTTTGTCTTTTATTCTTCATATTTTCCCTTGCCCGATTTGTCGGTCTACATAAGGGTTATTAGTTATGTGTTTTAACAATGGTAATTGCTTGTTTACCCTTGGTAACTTTGAATGTCCTTTGAGACGAATTTCTTGAATAAGATTGAGTGTTTTATTCAATATTGTTCTTTGTTGTTTCTTTTCATCGTGCGTAATATCGATTGATTAGAACAACTAGTTTGGTTTATCTTTGGTGCATCATATCCAAGGATTAATCGTTCATATCTTTTAATTTTATGTTTTATCTCTCATAAAACTCCAAAATATTCTATAAACCCTAAATCGCAATTGAAAGCACTAGATCCATAAATCACTTGGATTATCCAATCTGTATCACTTCCACTTAGTACTTAGATGATTTGTAGGACGTGAATGCTAATCCTAAGCGACTCGATCAAGTGGTTCTAAGTATTATGGCTCGTTTGATAGAGCACATCCACTTGGGACTTTGATAAATTTAGGATTCCGCCGAGGAAACTTTTAGATGATGCAAAGGAAATATCAATCATGCATTCAAGTTATGCATTTACAAAGGGATCAAAATTCCAATCATCATAAAAGGGAATTGTTTACATAATGAAATAAATCTACATAAAATACTTTCTTAAACTATTGGTGTTTTAGGTCCTAGGGATCGGCTATCTATTGAGTCATTATAGGCGGTAAGCGCCAATACATAAACTTTCATTGACTCGAACTGCATCTTCCCATGTAGGGGCCTAGCTTTTCCTAGCCTTCTCTTACTCCCATGACAGTCAGCTTTTGGCAAATAAGATCACTAAGTTGAAATTTCTTGTGGCTAACTTTTTTATCAAAGTAATAGGCGGCTCTAAGCTAATGCGCCATTATTCTTTATGCAACCTTGTCGCAAACTTCGTCAATTATGTTGAGTTTAGCCCGTAGTCTGATTTCATTCACAATCATCTATAACTCTTAGGTTTTGAGGGTTAAGAATTCATGCTCAACGAAGTATACTACCTTTGTGTTGAATGCCAATCGGTGGGGTCTTTCTCCTATAGAAGTTCTATGCGTAGTCTTGTATTCCCACAGAATGTTAGGTAAATGTTATGCCTACCCAATGCTATCTCGATCGACTAATTTTTTCTCAAGCTATCAACAATCATTCTATTAACTGCTTCAACATGGCCGTTTATTTGTGGATGGGAAATAAAGGTATACCTTTTCTTGATAAGTTGATATTGCAAAAATTCTCTAAACTGGTCATTGTCGAATTGAGTGCCATTTTTCGGTCATTAAAATTCATGGTACCCTAAATTTGCATAAAATATTGTTTTCATAAGGACTTAGTACATTTTTCGATGATGTTAGGTACATCTTGGGCTTCTACCCATTTGGTGAAGTAGTTGATTACCATGACTTCTTTTGGTCAATGGTTCTAAGGAAAGGTCTTAGTATTTCCATTCCCCATTGGGCGAACCACCATGGGCTTGTCAGCGCCTGAAGATACTTGCTTGGAGCATAGGTCATTAGCACGTGTCTCTAGAACTAAGGGTATTTCTTACCTAGTTTAATGACATCATGCTTCATGGTCATCCAATGGTAGCCGAAATGAAATGCCTTTACATAATGGTTTTAGCTACCTACATGGTAACTACACTCACCTGAATGTAGTTCTTCTAAGACAAAGAGGGCTCCTTGAGTTAGAAGCATCTAAGAAGGGCATGCTATAACCCCATCAATAGAGAATTTTGTTTATCAAAGTGAAATTAGTTGTTTGGTACATCAGCTTCCTGCCTACTTTCTTATAGCTCAAGATGGCACCATCACGCTAGTATTCCTACATTAGGTCTATCCAGCAGGATCATGTTTATCCTTCCTCTGATGCAATGACCTCTTGGTGTTCCTTATCGATGGTGCACTGAAGCAGGTATTCCACGAATATTTCCCTATACTTTCAGTCAGGATTTGGGAAGCTGATAACAGCAAACCTAGAAAGCTAATCGGCTTTCGTGTTGTCTACTTAGAGAATCTTGTGGGTGCTCTAATGGATGAAGATTGTAGTTAAGGACTGCATAATTTCTAGATACTTTATCATGGCATCCCTTCTTATTTAGTTCTCTCCCTTAACTTTTTCGATGATTAGCTAGGAATTGGAGAAGATTTTCAAGTAATCAACTCTGCCTACAAATGCAAGCTTGAGTCCAGCAATGAGTGCCTCATACCTTGCTTCATTACTCTTAGCATCAAAACCGAATTTAAGGGTGAACCAAATGTTCACGTTGTACCAACCTTACAAGATCAAGCTAGCTCCACAACCTTCTTGGTTTAAGAATCCATCTACATAAAGGGTCCACTCTAATTTTCCTTCCTGAGCATTTCATCTAGAGGGCCTATATACTTGGCCACAAAGTCAATCAATGCCTAAGCTTCAATGGCAACAAGGGCTTTAAAGTACACTCCATATGCACTAAGTGTAAAATTATGAAACTCATAAAGATTAAACACTTTTAGGGTGTTTTTCTATTTGATTTATCAAATAAAGAAAAGAAGGGATATGTGTAGCGTTAGTTGCAGGTATGACACACCATAACCAACTCAAACTATTCTAGCCTTAAATCGATATGATTCATAATCTAGTTTCAGCAGTGCATTCACCACAATTAATAAACGATTGATAAGAACATTATCTCGCCACAATCAATTAAGATTAATAAGAAAAGGAATATAGTAAACACTTTAATAGTTTTTTTTTTCTTGAACTCAAAGAAATCTATCTTTCGATTACATGGAAAATAACTATTAATATTATTCCAAAACCCTAAAAAATATCAATAAAATGTATAAAATACCCCTAATAAATATCCTAATAAAATATTTAATTAAAATATGAAAATTGGACTTGTTGCGTTTCAACATAACTTCTCAACACAAGTTGTGTAAGATGCCCATGTATGATGAAAAAAGCAATTCAGAAATTCTACGTGACAACGAACACAAGCCATTTAGGCTACCTGTGTAGAACCCCAAAAGAGGTCTGAATGTTTTACATGACTTCGTACACTAGCTAGTTAGGTTGCTTATGTAGACTCCTCCATTTTACCATCTTCAACACAAGTTATGTTGTTGCTTGTGTACTCTCGATAAAGCTCTAAAACCATTAAAATCCATCCTCAATACTTAAAGAAATCTTTATCTTCATTAGGGGAACACTTCATAAGCTTCCTAGTGACATAATCTATTATTTAGATCTTGTCAACATACTTCGTCATTCATCTTAATGTGTCTGGCTTGTGGATAATACAATGAAGGGTTTAGTAGGTCAGAACTGTAATCTAATGAGTTTCAAAGTATGGTCTAAGTCTTCTATCCAAGATAACCATTATTAAGGTGAATTTTTCCATCTTAGAATATCTTTCTTCATGCCTTGGAGGATATGAATCATGTAATATATTAGTTTGTGTTCTCGACCTTCTGCCCAAACGAATACAAAGGATATAGCTTTGTTGATAACCACCAAGTATAGGAATAGCTCTTCCCCTAGTATGCGTTTCACTAGGACAAGTGGAGCAGTGAGTAGTTCCTTCGATTCTATGAAGGCTTCTCGTACTCCTTGGTTCATTGAAAATTCATGGGATTTTTTCAGGATTTTAAAATATTT
This sequence comes from Combretum micranthum, assembly GCA_024138025.1. Lineage (NCBI taxonomy): Eukaryota > Viridiplantae > Streptophyta > Magnoliopsida > Myrtales > Combretaceae > Combretum > Combretum micranthum. The sequence goes on from JAMXBD010000437.1 coordinate 69,538, forward strand.
TATGCATTAGTCAACACCTTTAGATATGAATATTCTTAAGGCGATTATCCTACTGGTAAGCCTCTACACCTCTTTAAAGGACTTAGGAGGGACTATGTCTAGTATAGCTTTAATTTTTTCAAGGTTAGGTTTGATTCCCCTCTAAGTAACCATGTATCAAAGAAATTTCCCGGACGATGCTCTAAACACGCATTTCTATGGGTTACGATTCAACCGATATTGTCTTAGTCGGTCAAACATCTCTTTTTAGTCTTGAAGGTAGTCTTCTAGCTTCCCACTTTTTACTATCATGTCATTTACATAGACCTTCTTGTTTCTTCCAATTTGTTCTTTTGAAGACTATAGTGACAAATCTTTTATATGTGGTTCCAGCATTTTTTTAGGCTTAAGGGCATTACTTGTTAACAATAAGTGCCAAAGTCAATGACGTGTGTACTTGGTCTTTAGGTTCCATCATGATCCGGCTATAACCAGAACATGCATCCATGAAACTTAATAAAGAGTGTCCGAATGTGGAGTCCACACCTGATCTATTCTAGGTAAGGGAAACAATCTCTGGGGCATGCCTTATTGAGGTCAATGAAGTCAATATACATCCTCCATATGCCATTAGCCTTTTTTTACCATGACCATGTTCGCAAGCTAGGTTGGTATTTTTCTTCCCTGATGAAACTTGTTTCTAGCAATTTCTGGATTTCTTCTACTATGGTGGCTTATCGAGTGATGGTAAAGTACCGATCTTAATGTTGTATTGCCTTCTCCTCGAATCGATGCTAAGTTTATGAGTGATTATCCACAAATCAAATTTCAAGCATGTCAAGAGGTGTCTAGGTGAAGACGACGCTGTTGTTTTAGTGGAATTAAATGAGCTTAGCTTTCAAATCAGGAGGTAATGTTAGGCAACCTGTGTGACCAAGGTGGGTCTTTGCCAGGTAAGACATCTTTGGTTTATTTGGCTGAATCTTCCCTTTAATTGGTGCAATCCATCTTTTTATGGCTTAGTCATTCAAGGACAAAGTCTATAAGGTGGACCTTGTTTCTCACTATGACTTTGGCATATAGTTTATGTGATAAAACTCAATGTCTCTTGCATATGTCGACCTTAGTTAAGGTAAGGAATTTTGCTTTCAACCCGAAAAGAGCGAAAGAGTCTACATGGATAGAAAAGAGGGACCAAAGCTTTCAAAAACTTAAGCAAAGACTAGTTCTTGCTATGATATCGGAACCACCAAATCCTAAGAAGCCCTACACAATTCATAGCGATACATCGAGAAATGGTCTCGGATGTGCACGCATACAAGAGGAAAAGTGATCACCTACGCTTCAGAACAGTTAAGGACGCACAAACAGAATTACCCTATACATGATTCGGATTTAGTCCCAGTTGCATTCGTTTTAAAGATGTGGGATCTACACTGACCACAAGAGCCTAAATCATTTGTTCACATACAAGGAGTTGAACATAAGACAAAGGCAATGGTTTGGATTAATCAAGGATTACGATTTGGGGATTTAATCTTGCCTAAGGAAAGCAAATGCGGTTATCGATGCTTTAGGTTGTAAGGACCGCGGAAAGTAGCAGCTTTGCTTACTAATCGAAAAAAATTAGCGAAAGAGTTTGAAGGGGTAAGTATCAAGTTCACTGGAAGAGACGCTGAGATGGAAATAACAAATTTGAAGATGAAACCCACTTTCGTAGAAAGAATCAACGGAGCTCAGCATTACAATGAGATAATAAAAAGAATAAGGAAAGGAATTCAAGAAGGAAAATATATTGATTTCATGATGGATGATGAGGATGTTGGGACGGTTGTATGTACCGAATGATGAAGAGATAGGTTGTTGGGAGTACACTGGGATTAAATACCTAGACCAAGTATAGGAAAGTGCAAGATCATTAACAGCTAGTACGAACCAACGATGGGAACAAAAACAAAACTCAATTAATTTAACAAGTCTCAAGACACCCCTCATACAACTTCTTGGACATGAAGAGCTCTAAAAGATCGAAAATATACGATGACCATGACATAAAAAATTGAAATTGCGGTAAACAATCTCAATTACCAAACCCCATAAGATCTTCATAAGTAAAAACTATACGATAAAGCTATGAGATCTTTTGATTTCAATCCCATCAAGATGATCACAATGATAAGAGTTTAAAATAATGATGACTTTAAATTTTTTTTTTTTAAAGAAATATGAATCTCAAAGCACAATATTGTATATACAGCTACATAAGAATGGAGAAGCGAATCCACAACCTTCGTTGGTCAAAGTAGTCAAGTCATGTAAGGTCGTGTTGTCGTGAGTCGTCTAATATAGGTCAAGTCGAGTCATCTGTGGTCTTGGGTCAAGTCCGTGTCGTTTTCCAAAAGAGTCATGTAAGTGAAGGTTGGAATCGCTAAGCCAAATCTTATTAATTTGTATGTGCTATATTTCACAAAATATCTACCATACAAAATTTAGAAATGATACAAACCAAAGCATAAACCGGTGCTAGAAATATAACTCGAAATTCACTATCTTTTCTCAGTAAATGATACACACGTAACAAGTTTTGCGAACAAAACTTTCCTTAGGGTGGGGAGGATGTAAGCCCCAGAAAATTTTAGTAAATAATTCCAAGATAAATATTTAAAATAAACTTTAACAAGATGACTCCAAACTAAAACTGAATTTCAACTAATCCGAAATCTTGAACAAATCTAGAAATTTCTTAATCTTGAAGAGAAAGAAAATCCTTAAAAGAAAAACAAGAACTTAATAGTCTTCAAACCCAAAGCCATTACGTATGACAAATTTTACGTTTAACTTTGACTTATATAGAACCCACAAACAAATTATTAAGAAAGTAACTAACAATTAAACTTTGGAAATAAAACCCGATGCAAGAATTTAAAAAAAAACGCCAAAAGATATTAAATACTTACAGGAATGAACTTTAAAATAAATTCCTCAAATTTAACATGTTGTATAAACATAAAGCATCAGTTCCTAAGTTGGCAACGATCTAAACCGAAAAGTCAACAGGTTAAACCTAAGCAACAACTCCCCGAAAACCCTAGTAGGTTAAACCCGGCAATCCCGTAATCCTAAACCAAGGAGTCGGAATATGAGTAAAGGGTGTAGTTTAGGTCGCAACAATACTAGGATGCTTTAAAATATAAGATTAGTGAATTTTCTATCTATTTCAAACCCGGTCGGGTATAGACTTCGAAAAGCATGCCCCAGGATTCGAAATATTAAATATATGATATTAGTACCGTTAGACTCATAATTTTATAAGAACTCCAAATATGTCAGTTATATAATTTTTCGGATTATATGTAAAGCCCGGTTTTTCTAGTAACTAAGTAAACTTTGAAAATCAGAAACCAAAACCCTAAACCGAATCACTTAAGCTTGAAAAAGGAAACCTAGGAACCCTAGATCCGGCTTTTCCTCGATTTCAATTTAAAAGAACCTCTATAAGATAAATTAATGTGGATTATTGTTTTTAAGTATATTTCAAACCATAAAAAGTTTTGATTTTGAAAAATTTTCTATTCCGGGCCTTCCCGAACCTCCTTTACGGAAAAGCGAACCCTGGAGCTAGAAATTCAGAAAAATATTCCGGAATACTCTTTAGAACCGAAATTTTATAAGGAATTCAAAAATACATTTTATAATTTTTCGGGTTATAAAAATTACAGTTATAGTCTTTTTCTTGTATTTTCATTACTACCGGTAAAGTAAATGTCTTGTCTACTATTTATCACTATTCACAAGTACAACCTACTATACACACAACCCATACCCTAGTCTTACATCCTTACAAATACTCATTATATTTTCTTTTCCAAGAAATTTTTGTCTCTTAAATAAATTATCACATTCAATACATTTTATTAGATAAATTACAATTTCAAACAGATTCAACTCTCCCTCTCTCTTTCTTCTTTTATGGCCGACGCAAATCCCCTCTTGTTGCCCTCTATCTAATTTATTTTTCTTCTTTTATTATTCAAACAAACCCTAATTACACTTAATATAAATAATCTTTAACTTTCTCTCTCGTTCATTTCATTTCATTTGTTCAAAAATCACAAAACTCTCTCTATCTTTCCCCTCCTTTGCCGTGACACTCTCCACCCCTCACACACCACACAAGCTTCATTTCTTCTTCATTTCTTCACCAAATCCATCTTTAGGTGATGATTTTCAAGCTTTCTTACTACTTAATCTTATAATGGCAAGATTATTCATGTGTATTTTCACCTTAAATCCTCATGAGCATTTGCTAGGGATAAGAAAATGCTAATACATGAATACCAAGCTATCACAAGAGTAGATCTTGTGTTTGATGAGTTTCTGGTTGAGATATTTTCATGTTCATGCATATAGAAGTAGAGATCTTGTATAAAACTATGGATTCATGTTCTTAAACTCCTTTTCATGCATTATGAGTAGTAGATCTAGCACTTAGACACTCATATCATACTTGATAGTCATGTTCATATAGATATTTTATGTTTTCATGCATTAATGCTCATAAAGATTTAGTCTTGTGTATATAAATGTGATAGTTGATAGATCTTTATGTAGATAAGACAAAGAACTTAACAAGGAAAAGTTTTTGTTAGAAAGGTTCAAAAGAAAATCCATATGACTTCAAAGCTCCATTTTAAAAACCCTTGTATCAACTTTAAAACTCATGTTTTATGTGAAAAATGAAGGGTATAGGTAATAGATATTATTAAGTAGTGATTTTTATAAGTTGAAATAGGTTTTGATGAGATTAATGTGTAAAATAAGAAGTAGAATCACGATGGAAATTTTTAAGTTAGTAGTCAACTTGTAAAATTCGTAACTTTGGATGATGCCTACGAAGACACCTATTATTCAAGCTCAAAATGAATGTTTTATGTATTAAATGAAGTCCTTAGGTAGTAGGTATAGTAAAGTCTTAAATTTTAATGGATTACACAAGTTTTTCCCAAAGGAATCATTCAAAAAGTGGATTTCTAAAAATTCGGATTTTTGATTAAATCCTATTTGAAAACATACTTGCAAAGTTTAAAATGCAAATTTTTATGTAGAAATGAAGGTCTTAGGTAGTATGTTATAAAGACCCAATTTTAATTAAGATAACTAGAAATTCCTAAGAATAAAATCCAAAACACCAGTGTGATGTCAAAGTTAGAAAATTAAATTTTCAAGAAGTAGTTATTATTGAAGTCTTGCAAAATTTAAGAGTTCTAAAATTTTCTTTTAGCAAAAATCATAAAGATCATGCATACATTGAACTCACCACATGTCATTCATGTTAGGAAATCATTCATACTTCATATATACTTGAATTATCAAATAGATACATTTCAAACAAGTACAAAACTCTTTTTCGGAAATGGAAACAGTTACTGATCAAATCCGATCCCTTTGTTCCATGACCTAAATGTTTTCAAAACTTGGAAATAATATTATAAATAGATAGATCTTTCGAAGTAGATAGAAATCAATATATAATTTGCTAAATTACGAGTTAAAACGACCAAGTTATGGCCGTTTTAAGTTGGAATTCCCGCTTAGGACGAGAATTACAAATTTGATAGTTTATATAAGATAATTTGGATTAGTTAAGTGATAAAATACTTATTAGGGTATTTCTTCCCTTTTAGGTGATCCCGAAATGGACGATTCCTTATCACCGGGTTACGTTTACTAAGAGACCGGTGATCCCATGGCCGGGTAAGTATTTCTTCCGATTTCATTTATTGTATGTGATTATAATGATAGTTGCACTAGATATTCAGTAAAAAAAAAATGGATATGCATGATGGGGATGAATGGGAACTATGTATGGTTGTTGTTGATATGAGAAATGGAATATAAGAATATCGAAGCCGAGTGATTAACTATTGCTTGTATAGATGAATTAGGATTGACAATCTGTGGATATTGATTGATCATTTAAAAGAATTGGTATAATTGATTATTCGGAATTGAAGATGAAATTGAACTCATTCATAACACGATGGGGATGGAGCATTAGCATCTGTTCGTTTCCCGTGATCCTAAACGGTGTAAAGTTCGGTTAATTGTGATCCTCAAACGAATTTATAGTTAAGTTGACCATAAGCTTAAACGGCGTGGTATCGTAGGATTCGTTAATCTGCTAACCCGAGATGGAGGGCGCAAGTCCATCAACATATGATTTCCGACTGGTCATATGTTTGTTGAATTCATATGTTTGATGCATATCACTTGCTTGACTAATCACTTGTTTGTATGGTGTGTTATAAATGTGATCTTGGAAGTTCTCACTCACTAAGCCAGCGTAGCTTATACCCCAATAGTTTCCTATTGCAGTATGAATATTTATGGCTATCTCCGAGGAGCCGCTATCATCAGGTACAGCTCTTGGACATTAAGGAGCTTTTGATGAGGCCGGGACTTAAACGTAGGCACGGACTTCTAAATGAGTCTCCTAAATTGGTATTCGAAGGATAACATAAGAGAATTTGAGAGTCTGAGAACTCTTAACGTTTTGATGGGGGTATGCCCCTTAGATCATGTAATAGAATAAATCTGAATGTAACTATTATGATTTACATTCGTGTTGCTATGTTTGTCACCTTAAACTATTTCGAAGCAAAGTATGATTCCTATATGTTGAAAGTGAGCCTTACACCCAATGTCCAAACTCATGGGAAGACTAAGGTTGCCTTATTTGAGTTTAAATATTGAGTGTGGCGGATTGTCACGTTTAGGGTATCTTTTGGGGCGTGACATGGAGCTTGTTGAAGGCATTATAAAAAATGATATCGACACTGCTCCTAGTGTCAACTTGGACCTTCATTATGTCAAAGCCTACCACTCAAGCCTTTATGACGAGCTTGTCCTAGTGTGGCACCTTTACATTGTTCAAATTGACGTCTATAAACTCGAGAGCTAAGTCAAGCTTTTCTCTTTTTGTGAAGAGCATCACTTCTTTCCATTTGTCATTTCTAGAATACTAAGAGAGGACAACAGGGTGTACTCATCAACAATAGTGTTAACGATTTACCTAGTAGTATCATTAAAGTGTTGATCTAAGCAATCGGGTTACAATTAGGGGTAATCGGACTATTTACGCCGGTATAGCCTTTCAACGATGTTATCTAGATTAGCAACATATTATCGTAGGAATCCTTTCCTTAAAGCTTCTTGGAGACTAACCTTCGGTTAGAAGCAGTCATTGGTGTCGTATCATGCATCCTGGTGGTAGTTACAAAATTTTATGGGATCTTTCTTGCATGGGTTGTTATGCATTCCAGAAAGCTCGGGTAGGATACTTGAGTTCTTGATTTCGAGGAAGACATCTTCTTGGGGTTATTGAGTAGAAGGAAACTCGATTCAAACAATCACTACTTCATAAGGCTTTCTATTATGGTTCACCAATCCATCCTTTTCTAAGTGGTAAGGAATGCAGTCCTTCATAAACCCCTTAAGCCCTAGATTTCTAGTCTTAGAGGTGCTCCTTCTAAGATTTCTCTATCTCATTCCTTCCAGTGGTGAAGTTTTCCTACCAAATGTATTTTCTAGCTCATTCTTAGATTTCCTCTAGGGTCTTCAGCTTGGTTTTAGCAAAGGAGTGGAACAAATTTTCATTCTTGTAGACTCCGTGGATCACTACTTAAAGGGCAATGTTAAGCTTGAGATCATATACCTCTGTGACAACTTGGTTTAATCGAGTAATGTAGTCTCAAAGGGACACATCTTTCTTTTGATTCACCAAAAATAGGGATGATGTGTCTTTCCTCAGTGGTTTGTTGACCATGAAGTGCATTTTAAACGTAACTACCAACTCATCAAATGATGTAATCGCGCCAATAGGAAGCTAGTGGTACCATCTATGAGCAACTTTCTCTAATGTTTTAGGGAAAACATTACAAATGATGGCATCATTAAAATTGAAGAATAGCATCTAGTCTTTCTATCTTCTGAGGTGTTCCTTTGCGTCGGTCGTTTTGTCATACATTTTAAACATTGGCAACTTCATGCCTTGAGGAAAAGCCTCCTTTATCATTAAATGTGCGAGAGGGGGGTTTATAGACCACTAAGTTGCCTTAGGTGTAAGGGTACTTTTCTTGCTCTCTTTGATCCCCAATGTCCTTTAGATCTCTTTTTTCCATCTCCTCAAAGGTCAAGTCATTAAAACGCTTACCTAATTACATGGGGAGGTCAACAAGAGAAAGGTCGTCAACACGAGTCTTTGACATAGCTAGTACCACAAAAAGGTTTTTTATGCCAAGGGATCTTTGTATCTAGGACCCCTTAGGGGCAGCAGGCACACAAGCTTGCTCTCGAGGCTTACGATGATCATCTTGTGGCAATTGTGTTTCACCGCTACCATATTGTAATGGGGAGATTTTAGTTCCCAACTCTAACTCTTTGAGGCATTTTTTGACGTCCTTATTGCATTTTATACTCTCAAATTCTATTCCACTACTTGGTAGATTATATTCTCTAGGTGACTTAAGTGACCAATGAGAGCTATCAAAGATAGGAAAAATGTTAGGGCCCACATGAGAATCCTTTGGTTCTTAAGAACCTAGTGGGCTCAAAATCGAATTCGAATCACCTTCAAGACCTTCGTCTTGAAATGAATTCCTATTTTTAGGACATGGTGGCATGACCAAGGTTTTGTGTTTGTGTTTTCAAGTTATAAAGGCTATGTAGGAAAAATGAAGATTAGAAAACCTTCGAAGGGGGAGGGGGGGGGAAGGGAATCGCGCATATTCCCACAGACTGTGCCAAATGTCTCTAATTCCAATTCGATAGAGGTTGGACATAAGGAATTTTAGGCTTGGATTGCTATGATAAAGGGATTCCAAAATAAAAACTCAATTAATGGCACGACAGGCATAGGCCTGACGCAGCTACTCTCATACTTAAGTTTGTAATCATAAAAACTGGCTAGTAAATTGTGCATATGTAGAGTGACATATAGCCAATGACCTTATAGTGTAATGGCATCATCTTTGGTCTCTCGGTAAGAAGTATTAGTTTTGAATCCTCCTTCTCTACTGTTAAGGCCAAAAAAGAAAAAAAAACAGTGACATATGTAACCTTATCATTCCTAAGGAGGAGAGAAGGCTTTTATGGTTGACTAATCCCAGGCAGTTGAGCGAATTGCAAGATCATGAGAGACTGAGCAAATGGCCAATTGGCAATGGTTATGGAGAACATAGGGTAGACTCACTACTCCATCGTTGTGTATGCCAACCTAACCAAAGAACATATGCCGAGAGGCATAAAGTGAGTGGTTGACTAAGCCTTAAAGGGATCTATCAGATACGGAGCTAAGGGCCTTATGTTATAGATGCCAGTATTAGGGCATTGGTTCAAGTAGTCGACCGTCAGTTTGGGTAGCTCTTATCCTAGATTAGACCATAAGGTCTTAGATTAGATCACTATAATCAGATTCACCCCATTATATTACCAAGCGTCAAACATCTATAGTCACCCAAAGCTACAAAAAACATAAATGGAACCCAAGACCACAAACCAACACCTATAAACCACATGCATATGAAGTCAAAAAAAGAAAAAAACAGAAACAAACGCAAGCAAAAAAAAAAAATCGAACCACACATGCTAATGCCAAGTTAATGACGATCAAACCACTATCAAAAACAAACCCAAACATATACACGCACAAACAATCACACACATGAACTCAACTCCACTAAAACTTCGACAATATGCCTTATCGAAACCAAACGCCACATAGAAAACCACCATTAACAACCGCCTATTGCCTTCATCAAACTTAAAACATAAACTACAAACCAACCAAAACCCATACCTATACAAAAGCTTTGACCTCAACTACTTTTAAATACTGAACTCAAACATAACCAAACATTAACTAAATCGAACTCAACTACTTAGCCATCATATTCTTATTCAATTAAGAGAGAGGGAAGAAACAATTTTAACCAACCCGATTCCATCCATGCTCGACCCATGACCCAATTTAAATCCAACCCTCCCCCTCACCCCTTTGTCATATTCAAGAGCAAGTCCAACACAATGCCTTTATCTTTCTAATTTGGTTATATTTAGTTTATTCATTCTTTCATTCCTTCTATCGTTTAACTTATCATCATCATCCTCTTCCTCCATTGCATTGTGTATTATTGTAAAAACTTGTAAATATACATGTAACCACAAAAAAATAGTGAAAAAATACATAGTAGTATATCATTTTATTCGATAACGTATGGTACACAATTTTATGTGGTCCATATGATATATGTATCATCGAATGAATGTAAACACACACACACACACAAATATATTGCATTTACACACTAACATGTTATATGTTTATATTATAATATGAATGTTGTGCTTCCATGTTTCTATCTTCATGAGTCATGTTTGCTATGTTGAAATTGTCATTCCTTAGATAAAAAAATATAAATGTAACATGTTAGATTCGTTAGCTTTATTAAAATTTTTAGACTTTCGAATATGAAATTTTATACGAGAATTACAACCTTATGATGTAGGTTGTGTATGTAAAATTGACATACATATTAGGTTTACTGGTTTTAATATTTTTTTTTTTTTTTGTTATGAATATACATCGTTCCATATGATGTTGTATATAATTTTTAACTAAATAGGACATATTGTATAGTTTATAGTCATAATCAATAAATAGGAGAAAAAAATCATAAAGATAACAATCTTCTATAAAATTTTATAGGCCATGTACATAGTGAACTTATGTCATATGCTATGTCTAGTAAGGTTTAAAAATCACTAATAGGAATCATAAATATATTCAATAGGTTTTGATTTGTTAATGAATTACTTATGTGATAAATTTCTTGTGTATGTAGATTTTTCTTAATTAAATAGGTCCCTTGTAAATATTTACCTATCCTAATGAAGAGAAAAAAAAATGAATAAAATTTTACAAAAAGAACGAAATATTTTTTTTCATCTCTTTTAGCTCTTTTCCCTCATACATGGGATGCATACAAATACAGAACGTTTTGTTGGCCTATATATGAAGAAATATCATGTAGTTTTCTTCTAAAAATACTAAGAAGCAAATAAATGGGGATTTTCTAAAAATTAAGATCTTTTCAAATATTTTTGAAACCGTTAAAAAAAGTAGGCTCTTTATGACCTTTTTCAAAAGTACAAAAAGTAGATAAACAACTTAAAGTTTTTGGTTTTTCACAATTAAAATCAACTAACAAACTAAAAAGTTTTATAAAATTAAAATGAATTACGAGGACCTAATTCCAACAAATGAATATGTAGGCACCTACGGAGAAAACATAAAAGTTTAAAAAAAATAGAAAACCTTTTCAGGATTTCTTTATACAAACATAAAATATTTTTAAGTATTTTTCATAAAATTACAGGATAATTTCCCTTTTTAGAACTCTTGTACAAAAAGTAAATATATAGTCTTATTCGTGGTAAAAAATGTGGAAAAAGATTAAAATGGAATATGACACTTTTTAATAGCTCATCAATTTTGGCCTATATTATCCAAAGTTTCTTATGCACATAAAAATCAGTATTGATTTTTGGTTCACCTTTTATTTTTTGAACTCGAGTCAGTGGCAAATTTAGTCAGGACTATCTCAAAAAACAAGGCATTTTACAAAACCCTATTGATTCCTAATCAAGTGTTATGTCTTAAATTAGTCAAGTTTAATATAATTTGGATGCTTTAAGAGGACGGGATCAAAATTCGAGCTCAACACAACTTAATTGAAAACTCCAAAGAAAAGAGAGAGGAGAAAGACAAAGAGATAGGAGGGAGAGTGGGTTTTCTTTGTAACCAAGCTTGACTTCGAAAGCCGAATCGGAACTGAAACCCTAAACCAGAATAGCTAGGGTTAGCAAGAAACCTAAAGACCCTAAGTTCGACTCTACCGAGAATAAAACTATAAATCTTTTGAGAGCAAGTTGACTTAGATTATAGTTCCAAAGAATATGTCGAAACATAAAAAAGATCAGTTTTCGGGAATTATCTGTTTCGAACCCGATTGGGATTCGTTCCAAAAAACCGACCCCCGAGACTTGGAATTAGAAAAATATTCCAGAATACTCATTATGACTGGAATTTTATAAAGAATTCAAAAATGTATTTATTATAATTTTTCGGTTTATAAAAATTACAGTTATAGCCTTTATACCGTATTTTCTTTACTAACCAGTAACTTAATTGTCTAATCTACTATTCATTACTATTCACAAGTACAAGCCCATACCCTACTCACACTCACAAACCATACATCTATTCTTACATCCTTACAACCAAACCATACCTTATTACATCACAATCCTTACAATTACTTTTCCAACACATTTTATTACACTTTTAATTTGAAAAATTGTACGAAATTATTTTCTCTCCCTCTCTTTCTCCTTATGGCGGCGTGAACACCACACCCCCCCCCCCCCCCCCCCCTTCCCTCAATTGTTTTATTTTTCCTTCTTTATATTTAATCAATACAAACCCTAATTCAACTTACTATAAATATTCTTTTATGCCTTCATTCTCTTTCTTCATTTTCACTTTTGCAAATTTTCACAAACTCTCTCCTTCTTTTCTCTCTTGTCGTGGAACACACACACTCATACACTTTTATTTTCTCCAACTCCTCTTGTTCTACAAGCTTGCTAGGTATAGATCTAAACTTTACTACCACAAAAATATGTAATGGCTAGATCATACATGTGTGGATTCATAAAAATCCCTATGTGCTTCATGCTAGGGACATGAAGCCAGTAGAACATGATGATCAAGCCATCACAAGTTGTGGATCTTGTGATTAAAGCTTGTGTTTTCCTCATAATCATAACATATGTTCATTTAGTGATGAGTTCATGTAGGAATCTTGCTACTACATCATTGTCACAAGTAGAATATCTCATTTTATACACTTAACATGACCATTACACTTAGATCTAGCTCTTAGACATCTATTCTCTTACATGACATTGTAGATCTTATGCATTTATTATGTGTAGGATGAGTGAATGATCATAGATATTTTGTCTTATGTAAATGAATGTTTTATTACTTCTAAAAGTTAGGATATTTATAAATATGAGCCAAATAGCTAAAGAACCAATTTGGTTTTATAAAAACAAATTTTTGTAAATTCGGATGGAAAATGAATTACATTTTGAAAACCTATTTTTCAACTCCAAAACATGATTTTTTATGTGAAAAGTGAAGAGATTATGGAATGGATAACAATAGGAAATGATTTTGTAAGTTAATAGTAGATCTATTAAGAGAAATTTGTTAAACAAGAAATATTTACAAGATAGAAAAATTTGATCTTAAGATAGTTACATGAAATTCGTAACTAGAAAAGAGGATATGTAAACACCTACTTTTCAAACTCAAAATAGAAGTTTTATTGAAGAAATGAAGTCCTTAGGGGATAGGAGCAATGGAGCCTTGAATTTTAAAGTATCAAACAAGTTTTCCTTAAAGAAATCACTCAAAAACTATTTTTACAAAATTCGGATTTCGGAATAGCTAATATATAAACACTTGCTTACAATGTGTAAAATGAGGATTTATGTTGAAAAATGAAAACCATAAGGAATAGATATGATAAAGAAGTAATTTTAGCAAGAAGAAGTAAATTTTTATTTAGGAAAATCTCTAAAACAAGTGTGGTGGTCAAGAACACATAAATTGAACTTACTAAGTTAAGTATTCATGATATCTTGTAAAGTAGAAATTTTAAAAATATTTTCTAATAGAATATCATCATGATTATGCATATCTGAGCTCATAACATACCATTCATGATAGTGATTTGTTATTATTGCATGCATATTTGGCATGGATAGTAGAATATCATAATTCCTCACAAAAATAATTTCGAAAATGGGAAATTCGGTTACTGATCAGATCTGTTCGGATCTTTTCGAGACTTAAAAAAAATTTCAAAATTGAGATATTATAAGAATTAGATATATCTTTCGAAATAGATAGAAATCAGTATATAATTTGCAAAATTCCGAGTTAAAATGACCAAGTTATGGCCATTTTAAGTTGGAATTCCACTAATGACGGGAATTACGAACTTAATAGTTTTTATGAAATAAAATGGATTAGTTATGAGTTGAAATACTCATTTAGGTATTTCTTCCGTATAGATGACTTGGATCCCGAGGATTCATTACTATCGGATTACTATTACTAAGAGACTGGTGACCAATAGCTGAGTAAGTATTACTTCTTAATTTCATTCTTACTTGTGATTGTAGCAAATAGTTGCACTAGATCTTAAGGAGAAAGATAAAAAAATGGAATTACATGATGAGAATTATGGGGGATTATGTATATTATTATTGATTTGAGAAATGGTATTAAGAATATCGGAACCGGGTGATTAACTCATACTTCTTTATAGCATTATAGGAATGATTGTCTGCGAAATTTGTTGATCACCTAAGAAATTGGTAATAATGACTATTTGGTTTGACAACTTAATATGGACATATTCACTTCACGATGGGGATGGAGCATTAGCATATGTTGGTTACCCGTGATCCGTAAACGGCTAAAAGTTGGTTGATCGTGATCCATAAACGACATAAGTTGGTTATCCGTGATCCATAAACGGCTTATTAATCCAACAATAGTACCGTAGTATTCGTTAATCTGCTAACCCCGAATGAAAGGCGTAAATCCATTCACATATGATTTATAGCTGATCATGTGATTGTTTTTTCATGTGGTTGATGCATTCCATACGATTGAATAATTAACTTGATTGATTGAATTGTTACAAATGTCTTTATGGAAGTATTCACTCACTAAGCTAGTGTAACTTCACACACACAGCTTTTTCTTATTGCAGTATCCGTATATTTGGTTGAGGCCGAGGCATCCCACCGAGCAGGTACCAGAAGTAGGAATTTCCATTAGAAGTTTATGTTCAGTTTTGTGTAAACTTCCATAGGAAACCCTATTATTTATCGGATGACTATAAAAGACTGTTATTAAGCTTGATACTTTTTTTTTTTTTGCGGGGGAATGCCTCTAGAAATTTTGTAATTATTTATGTAGACTCATGGTTTATATCCTGATGCTTATAATATGTCAAATTAAACTATTTATCTCCATTGGTTCAAGTATTTTATTATCGTAAAGATACACCTTGCATCTGTACTAGACTTGGGAATGGTTGTGGTAACAATTCCTAAGTCTTATATAGCTTGTAGCAGACTGTTACGTTTAGACTACCCTTTAGGACGTAACAAAGAGAAAAGAAGATATAGAAAAGATTGGGTTCTCGGTTCTAAGTAGATTTATTTTTTTTCCTTTAAAATTTCTCATAGCTTTGGTTTCTGAAAGATTGAAGCAAAACTATGAGAACTAGTGGTACCTTATAACCAAAAATCAAACCAATCCCATTGTCTTGGTTCTAATTGGTCATTTTTAGAATAGAGAACCAACAATAATTAAATCGAACCATAGTGAACACTACATACATGCATCTTATATCAAATATTTTCTTTATAAAAATAATTATTTAAAACAACAAATCTATAATTGATCAAGAAAAAGAAAAAAAAGTAATTAGACAAACGGCTTTAGATAAAGTTAACACTGATCTGAAAAAGTTTATTTTATTATTCAAATTAATAACCTAAAACTTCAATAGGTAATTAAAAAAAAAATCAACTAAAATTTAGGTTTCAAATAGGATTCCAACATATCATGTATCTAGACTTTGACACTTAGTGGAACCGGTATAGACCCATCGAATCGCGAGGCTAGTGAAGCCTAGCCCAAAAATGGTCTCAAGTATTGTTTGGGCCAGTTTAGGCCCGCCACTAGTTTACGGGTCGATTCATGGCTCGTTGAACCAGCTAATTCTTAATTTCTTTTTTTTTCATTTTTTCTTACCTTTTTTGCATCTTTTAATCTCCCCCTCCCTCCCCTCTCTCCCTCCTTCCCTCCTCCCCAAGGCGTGTCTCGCTACATACATCAACTTTCTCTTCTCCTAAAAATCTTTATTTTCTCTCTCTCTTTCTTTCTATCTTGTTGTCCCTCTCTCTATGTCCCCCCTTCCTTTTCATTTTTCTACCAATTCATCATTTCCTAGCCTTTGAGTTTTTTATGTTGTCTCGCCAATTTCTCCGTCACATGCATCAAATCTTTTATTTACTCTCTTTTCTGTCACATGCATTAAATCTTTTATTTCACCAACTTCTCCGATTACATGCATTAAATCTTTTATTTTCTCTCTCTCATCACATGCATTAAATCTTTTATTTGCTCTCTCTTCGGTCACATACATTAAATCCTTTATTTACTCTCTCTCTTCGAAGGGTAGTTATGGTTTCACTAGTTTGTGTTTTCTCCTTTTCTTTTTAATATTGGACAACCCAACGGGTCAATGGGTCTTAACTACTAACTAGGTCATGACTTAGCTTAGGCCTTGAACCTTTCGGTCGACCATTTTGATGGTTCGAACACACTTGTGGCGAGTCGGGCCAGGTTATAATTCAAACCTGACCCACTCCAAGGTCCACTGTCACACCCCAAATGGTACCCTAAACGTGGCGGTCTGCCATACAATATTAAAACTTAAGGATGACTTCTCGAAGTCATGCGAAAGTTTCAACACCATATGTAAGGCGTCTATCACAACAATAGGAGACACTGGTAGGATGTATAGTTCGAGATAGTAAATACAGCATACAAGAATTCTAGATAACATCTCATTTCAACATTATAAGAATATAATCCTTACATCATCTTAGGGGCTTTCCCTTATAAATCTCCAAACAATCATAATATCGTCTTAGTCTTTCACACAAGAAAACATACTAACACCAAAATATTAAAGGATATTTAGTCTAAGATTTTCAAAAGATTTCCAAGCTCCCTAAAACATAATCCCACTTGAGTATATGAAGTCCTTGGGCATAAAAGATATTGGTCCTGTTACAAAAAAATTCTATCGGAGTATAAGCATAACTAGCTTAGTGAGAATATTCATGAATCAACGTACTTATATCAATCATTTCAAACAAGTTATTAAATAAACATATAAGTGCATCAAGCAAATGAACAAGCAATATATATGATCTACCGGAAATCATATATTTTGAATGGATTTACCCTTCCATTCAAAGGTTAGGTGTTTCAAGCTCTTTAAAACCCATTGTTGAAATCCAACTTATGTAGTTTTTTCTGGCTGTACTCGCCCATCCTGAAATAGTTCTTTCTGGTTCCTATTCGCCCATCTTGCAAATTTATGGCTCTGCAAACCTGACTACTATACTCTTGTCCCATCGAGTATAATAGCTCATGAAACGAAACTGACTACGTGATATGCATGATTCAATTAACATAACTCATAGTATATGATTAAAGTAATTTAAAGATGATCACAGAATTTGCACACATTCCAACATAATAATAATAAAACATAATTTAATTAACAACAATTCATGTCTTGGTATGCTTAGCATTCTTTCAACCAATATTATCGTGCATAATTCATGTTTATCTTTTCTTACTTTTAGTACCTCTAGCTACAAGCACAAACAAGTACGTAAAAGGTAGGGAATAAACTCACTCGTCCATGAGGACACTTCTTTCTTATGAATGAGTCGATCGGTATTTCTACTAATCAAAATAATCCTCCGAGTATGAAAACTCCTCCTCGGGATCACCTAATCAAGAAGAATATCCATAATGAGTATTTCTTGTTGATTCTATGGTACTTGTCAAAAACCATGCCTAAGATCGTTAAAATTCGTATAGAGGATAATTTCAACTTAAAATGGCCATAACTTGGTCATTTTAACTCGGAATTGCGCATATAATATACTGTTTTCTACCTACTCGAAAAAATCTATCTATTTCTAAGGCTATTTTTGTCATAAAAAGTCGTTTGGGTTACAAATTACTACAGTACATAATAGTTACGAATTTCATAATCTTCACAATATGGTTTTCCAAACTTCTCTTTACTCAAAAATTCTTTTAGCAAAATTTATGGATAATTATAGTTGAAAAATCCTTTGAACATATATACACTCATATCGTATGCATGATTCTTGTAGTGTTATCTCAATATTGATATTTCACAAACAATTTATCTTTAATAGTTTAAAAAGATGAAATTTTGAAAATTTCTCCTTTTTGAATTGCTAGAAGGAAAACTAAAATATAGTTGGGTTGTTATGAGTGAGTGTTTTTTTTTTCCTATTATAATTCCATTCATTATCTTTTCAAAAGTAAAAATTTGATTCTTTAAGTTATCTACCAACTTTATTTCTAGTGATTGAAAAATAAGCTTTTCAAAATTTTCTTAAGTTGTTGGTGTGATCAAATATTTGGAGTTGTATTAAATGTATGTTATCCACTCATATTTATATCCTTTTTCTTCTTTAGAATTACAAGTTTATCTTTAAAATTTTACTTTCTTGGCAAATTTTATTTTTCTAAGTTGGTTTCTAAAATAGTGAGTTAATTTTACCTTGATTTGAAAAACTTGTTTTATTCTTAATATTTATCAAGTGGTGGAATAATTCTTTTAGATAAGTTTATAAGAAAAGCTTTCTTAATAAAGAATTGTCGATATTAGACCTTAGCAAAATTTCATTTTAATTTTGAAATGAGAATAACAACATATAAAAATTAATTCTTGAAGAAACTTTCTTAGTATGTGATTTTCAAACTCTATAGTGAACCTATTTAAGTTTTATAAAAGATATAGTTGAGTTAAAATCTTAAGTTTAATGCTAAAAATTATATCTTTATAGAGTATTTAGTTTTGATTTATAAAAGCAATGAGTTCCTTTCATTTGAAGAAATCTTGAGCACTAATACTTTAAAACTTATGATTAATTTACTTAAGCTTTTGAAAAGAATTTATTAAAAACAATACTTAGATTTTTGTTGAAAAATCCTTTGTTAAGAAATCTAGTTCACTTTTCCTTTGTTTAAGAAAGAACCCATTTTTATTTTTATTTAAGACAACAACATTCTAATTATGCATGAATATGATTATGTAGCAATGTAAAAGTAAGGATAATACATAATAAGATAGAAAGGAATATTCATAAGCAAATAAACGTAATAAATATGATCAAGCATCGGGAACCTTAGCTTCATCAAGGTATCCTAATCATGTATTGGGAGCATTAGCTCAGCAAGGTAACCCGGAGCTAAGAATAGACTAGTCCAAAAGAAAAGAAAAAAAAATCGTTTTGACTTGATATGGACAAGTCTAAGACTAGAAATACTAGTCTTAATAAATTGCATGAATTAAATAAATAAATTGCAAAGTATGAAAATAAATAAATAACAAGTGAGCTTATATGCTCTAAAGAAATATATATACATAATACTATATAGAAGTTAGATTAGAGCAAAAATAATAATAACAATAATAACAACAACATAATAACATAATGTAAAACATAAACATAAACAAAAACAAAACATGGACATATTGTTGTTTTTTTAACTCTCATGAGTCTAAGAAACATACACTAAGCTCATGCTAAATTGTATGAACATGATAAAAAGATATAGGTAGGATTTTACATAAGGTTTAATGGAAGATTTGAAAAGAGACGAATGAGTGTGTTTGTATTTTTTTTTTTTTTTAAGAGTAGAGAATGGCAGAGAGTGTTTTGGGAGAGAATTATTAGAGAGAGGTTTTAATAGAGAATTTTGGTAGAGTTTTGTTATATAAAATGAATGAAAGAGTAAAGGGGTATTTATAGAATTTTGGAGTGGAAATTAGATGTAATAAAATAAATTGAAAAAGAAATAATATTGAAAAAGAGAGAGGGATGGTCGTAAGGAGAGTGAAAGGGAGGATTTTTGTTTGTTTTGTAATTTTTTGTAAAGAAAAGTAATAATGTGTAAGGTTTGATGTGAATAAAGTTGTATTGGAAAAGTAAAAATGTAAGAAATAAATGTATAGGTAGTAAAAAATAGGTGTAAGAAAAAATAGAGATAGTGAAATAGTAATGAATAGTAGGAATAGTACTATAAATAGTAAACTAGACAAATAAAATACCAGTATTAATAAAAATACGAGTAAACGAGTTATATCTGATATTTTTAGTTACCGAAAAATTATGAAACTAATAATCTTGAAACCCTTGTATTTTTACGAGCCTAATGGTATTGCCGGAATATTTTCACTATCCGATGCACCTAGGCACGGTTTTTGAAAACTAATCTCATTCGGATTCGAAAGACACTAGAAAATTACAAATATGATATTTTTATACTACCCTATATTATTACAAACTCTTATAAGCCATTAACTTAATTTCGTTTTCTAGGGTTTGAGAGTGCGGGATTGCCGGAGTTGAAATTGTTTGATTGTCTTGATCTTTGTTGACTTTTGAAACTCCGGTTTAACTAGGATTAAGGTTTGATCCAACTTTTCCTAGAAATTGAGGGTTTACCTCAGGGATCGGATAGATGGACTTTCTCATGCTTGGATTTTGTGCCGAATGATTAATGAATCTTCTTATGAAATCGTGTGATTGAAATTGTTTAAGGTTCGGTTTCAACTTGGGTCATTCTTTAGGGTTTCAATTCGGTATTCCAAAACCATTCTCGAAAATTCGAGGTTTACATCCATATTTCTCATCAAATCCTAATAACAAAGCATATTCATTTATGTATAAATATTTACAATTTATTATGAATATTATTTTAGGTACGGCCAAATAAAGAAATAATATTTCCTTTCTTATTCCATTTTTAGGATTTGCACTATTCCTAATTGTTTTTTCCGGAAACTAAAGGTGCCACTCGTGTTTTCAAACTGATATTTTATAAAAAATTATTTATTTTCTAACTTGCTATTCTTCAGTGCACTTGATGCTACTAGTAGTCTAAAGTCTATGCTCAGAATGAGAAAGGAGGGTAGACGGAAGTGAAATTTTTCGTATACTTTTCTTATTTAGAAAATATAAGAATAATAAATTTTTATAAGGAGAATTTTTCCCTTAGCCCACAAAAAGTATTCCCTAATATGTGTTGAGGTAATTGGGAATAAATTAAAAAATAAAAGGATCGCAAGTTCAGGGAATAGTTTAATATTTGTGATAAGAAAACTCAATAGCCAATCGCATGCCTACAATCACATGTTCGTGCGTTTTCATCATTCGCCTTAGAAGTGATGTCGCATAAATCTAGACATATCCATGGACCGGACCGGGTAAAGTTTAAGACCGAAAAATCAGACCCATAACCATCTTTAATTGGCACGATACAAGTCTAACCTGTACTTATAAAAAAAATGAAGAAACAAAAATTCATAATTTAAAATAAAAATTGAACCTCAAGTATAAAATAAGCCAAATAATATACTACTTTTTGCCCATATTTTTTAATACTATTTACAATTATTTATACACAAGTAAATTTCAAAATAATACTCTAGAAGAATAGAGTTTTATAAAAAAAAGATTGTCTCTCATTATTTAGAACTAATATGAAGTACGAGACATGGATTTGAATTATATTTACCACATGATTAAATATTGTGATTGTCAATAGATGATTAATAATTTTTATTCACATGGAAATAGTCTATAAATTAAATATATTTAATTTTTTTAACTTTTCTATTATTTTGTATTATATACTTATTTTTATTTCTTATTTAATAATATATATTTATTTTACATTATTTATTTTTAAAATAGAATCTAGCAGATCCTAGCTACTGGTCAAACCCACCTCACCATGGTTGGATGAGGATCTTGTAATGGACACTAACCATGGAGATGTCTATTAAATCCATTTTGTCTCTGCCATCTTCCACATCGTGAGTTGTCCCTATTCTTTTATGTTTGTTAAGAATATAGATGCAAATTTTAGACAAAATCATCAATCGAATTAAGAAAATATCCAGCCTAATTCAAAGTCATTAATGTCAGTCTCAATATTTAGCATTGGGGTCTAAATTAGGCAATTAGTTACAGTTTGTACTGTAATTAGAGAGATTTAATATCTTGTAAATTTAGCGATAATGCAATGGTAACAAAGGGAATGTATCTATAAATTCTTATATATTAAGTATGTTAATTGTAAATACACAGAAAAAAAAATTATCATTTCGCATCATAGTATCAAAGCAGTTAGCTCTATCTTAGTAAAAAGCCAACAAAACCAATATTTTGATATTCCCAATCTGAGAAGAGAGAGCATGGCAGATCCATCAGGGGGCCACCAATCGCACTCAGGCGAGGCGAATCTCACATTAAGGCTTAGCACAATCATCCTTAACAACAAAAATTATCTATCATGGGCTCAACCTATAACTCTCTCACTGAGTGGCAAAAGCAAGCTTGGCTATGTCACTAGTACAAAGAGCTAGAAGCAAGCATTGAAGAATGGCAAACCAACGATTGTCTAGTGATATTGTGGCTGTTAAATTCAATGGAGCCTCAACCAGTGAGTTTTTTGTTTTCTCAAATTCATCTTTTGAAATGTGGAATTTAATCCAAGAAATGTTCGGGTAACAAAACAATTTTGTTCACATCTTTTAATTAAAGCAAGAAATTGCTCAAACAAAGCAAAACAACAAAACCACAACCCGGTATCTCAAATCCTTGAAATCCAAATGGGACAAATTAGCCATTTATCTACCACAAACCGTAGATCTTAAAACCATTTAAGAAAGGTCAGAACAAGAAAAGACTTACCAGTTTTTAGCTGGTCTTAATCCTAATTTTGAGGCAATTCTTACCCAAGTTTTACTATCCCCTAAACTACCTCCCTTGTCGAGTATAGTGTCCATTATACAACAGGAGGATACTAGGCGCTATGAGCTCAAAGCTCTATGCAACTGAAGAGGAAGCTAAAAGTCAAGCTTTAGCCACCGACAAAGGCAAAGGAGAAACCAGGGGAAATCCTAGTAATCGATACAGGGAAAGGAGTTATGGAAACAACAACGCTAAGTACGACAACTACAAGAAAATGGGTCATACTTGGGACCAATGCTGGTTCCTATATCCACAACTTCACCCAACTAAGGATAAGGGAGAAAGAGCGGCACATCTAAGGTTAGCTAACTCAAAGAAGGAGAAAAATGTGGCTTTAGACCAGGCCGAGCAGCCCAGGCAACTCATCCAACAAATTAATTATTTTATAAACAAAAATCAAGGTCAGGTCAATAAACAGTTGGGTAACTCCTCCATAGGTATCGCTTCTCACATTGATGTAAATAAATTTAATGATAACAAAATTTGGATTGCAGATTCCGAGGCTACCGATCACATGACATGTAATTTGGACAATTTACAAACCCTAACACAAAATAAAAATTTCCATCCAATAACTATTGCTAATGGTTCTAACGTTTTTGTTCACAGCATTGGCATTACCATTTCTTCTCTAAAGATATTTCAAATGTCCTATACTTGCCCAATTTTACTTCAAATTTGCTATTTGTTAGCAAAATTACCAAAGAATCAAACTGCAATGTTATTTTCTCACTTGAGAATGTGGTGTTTCAGGACAGAATAACGAGGAAGAAGATTGGTAAAGGAAAACTAGAGAATGGTCTAGATCTACTATATGTTTCAAATAAAGCTTTGGTTGCAACCAATAATTCTGTTGATTTGAATAGATTGTGGCAATGGAGAATCGGCCACACTTCTGATAAAATTTTAAATAAACTAGTTTCTTCATGTAATTTAAACTCTAGTAATTGTAATGTATGTCAATTTTCTAAACTAACCATATGGCCTTTTTCTTTGTCTTTTAGTAAAGCTGAGAAACCTTTTGATTTGATTCACTCTAATGTTTAGGGTCCAGCTCCTGTTGATTCATACAATAATTTTAAGTACTTTATTATCTTTATTTATTATTCTCGTGCTACTTGGCTATATTTTCTTAAAAATAAATATAATGTTTTTTCTCACTTTCAAGACTTTATAAATTTAGTTGAAAATCAGTATAGTGGTAAGGTCAAAATTTTTAGATCGGACAATGGCAAAGAATATATAGATAAAAAATTTTCGGATTTCTTAAAACAAAAAGGGATTTTGCACCAAACTACTTGTATAAATACTCCAAGTATCAAAAATAAAAAATCAACATCTTCTTGAAGTAACTAGGTCTCTTCTTTTTCAAAACAATGTTCCAAAAGTTTTTTTGTTAGATGCAGTTCTCATTGCAACTTATTTAATCAAAAGGTTTCCTAGTCCCACCTTGAATCATAAAAGTTCCTTAGAAATCCTTAATAATAGAAAATTAAATTTAGATCATCTTTGTATTTTTCGTTGTACTTGTTTTGTACACATCAAGAACAACGCAAGTTAGATAGAAATGCAACAAAGGCTATTTTCTTAGGATATTGATCACAAAAAAAGGGGATATAAGTGTTATGATCCAATTAATCATAAACTTTACAACTTTTTTTGAAAATGAGCCTTTGTATCAAGAATCTAGAGATAAGGATTATGATCTTAACCAACAAGAGCAAGGTGAAATTATTCTTCCGAAACTAACCCTTTTTGAAGGTATCAACAATGTAGAAACTAAGGAAAGATCAGAAAGCACAAAGGTAATTGATCATAATTCAGGGAAAGGAAATGAGGTTCAAGTTAGCAATTTTCCAAGAAGGTCAACTCGATAAACTCATCCACCTATCAGGTTAAGAGATTTTGTAACCTATCAAGTAACCTACCCCATTTAGGACTATTTGTCATATGATAATATTTCATCCCAATATAAGGCTTTTTTTAGCTAAATTTCTAAAGAAAGTAAACCAACTACCTTTCAAGAAGCCAAAGGTAATCCCGTTTGGCATAAGGCCATGAAAGAAGAACTCAAAGCAGCTGAGAAAACAATAGATGGACCATTGTTCCTTTGCCCAATGGTAAAAAGCCCGTAGGTTGTAAATGGGTGTACAAAACCAAGTACAACGGTGACGGAACTATAGAAAGGTACAAGGCTAGAGTTGTGGCAAAAGGATAGCCAAACCTATGGTATAAACTATCAGGAAATTTTTGCTCCCGTTGCTAAGATGAATACTATTAGGATCTTGTTATCTGTTGCTGTTAACCTAGGGTGGAGTTTATATTAGATGGATATTAAAAATGCTTTCCTTCAAGGTACTTTAGAAAAAGAGGTTTACATGACTCTACCCCTAGTCATCAAAAAAGAATTAAATAACAATCTAGTTTACAAATTAAATAAATCTATTTATGGCCTTAAGCAATCTCCTCATGCATGGTACTCCAAACTCAATCACTCTCTTTTACTTCATGATTTTGTTAAAAGTAAGGTTGATTCTTCCATGTTTGTCAAGCATACAAAAAATCCAACCATTATTGTTCTTGTCTATATGGATGATATCATCATCAATGGTAATAAACATGAAGAAATTAGTACTGTCAAATATTATCTAAAGGAAAAGTTTGATATCAAAGACTTAGGAAAACTTAAATATTTTCTAGGCATTGAGATTGCCCGCTCAAATAAAGGTTTGTTTCTTTCTCAGAAAAAGTATTAATAGAAATCAGGTTGCTCAAAGGAGTGAAAAAGGGAAGCGAAAAGGAAAGACAACAACAAGCAAGATCAAAAAGCAAAATAGCTAGCGATGTGGACATAGGCTGTCATAAAAGCCGCCAGCCTAAGTAGAAAAGTCGTCGGCCTTCAAGTATTAACCGTTAGCCCTTCATTGTCTATCTTTTATTCTAGTTTCATTTTGTTATGTTAGGCCGCCCGTGTGTAATAAAGGCCGCCAGCTTTCTTTTATACAAAATTTTTTGTCTTTAAGGTTTCTTAGGGTTAGTATATATAGTCTTTTATTATTTTTGTATTCATAAGTTTTTTAATATTGTTGTATTGATAACACTTTGTGTGTTGAAAACCTTCTTGGTGGTTTTGATTATTGAGATATTGTTTCTCTTTAATTATTGTGCTCTTATTGATTGTTGTGTCAATAGAATTGTGGTGAACCATTGTCATTTGAATCTAGTGATCCATTTGACATAGTGAGTACTGTGTAGATCGTGGATTCTATCAATCTATAATTTAATTACAAACTAGTTTAAGTTTTATTGTTCGTGGATCCTATCGAACAATATTCTCATCCATATCTTTAATTTTCTTTATTCTTTCAAAACCTAGAAAACCCTAAAATTAAGATTGAATCTTTAACACTTCAAGATCGCGTCAAGTATGTCCTTGACCTTCTAAAGGAGACAGGTGAACTTGGTGTAAAACCAGCCAGTACCCAGAGATCAATAATAAACTTGGTCCTAAAAGTGGTAAACCCTTAAAAGATATAGGTCAATTCCCAAGATTGGTTGGAAAATTGATCTATCTCACTATCACCAGATCAGATATTGCTTTAGCGGTTAATATAATAAGCCAATTCATGCATGCTCCCAGAACCATCATCTTGATGCAATAAACTGAATACTTAGGCACCTCAAGGGGTCTCCTGGTCTAGGAATTGAATGAAGAAAAATGTCACTAACTCTATTGTTAGTTATTCAGATGCAGATTGGGCTAATAGTTGTGACAAGAAATCAACTACAGGATAGTACCCTTTTGTAGGTGGGAATCTTGTAACATGAAAAAGTAAGAAGCAAAATGTTGTGGCAAGACAAAGCACAGAAGAAGAATATAGAGTCATAGCTTCAACTGCAAGTGAACTTGTATGGATCAAGCAATTGTTGCGTGACATGAAGAATTTATGCAAGGGACCAATGGAGATGTACTGTGATAATCAAGCAGTCAGAGATATTGCATCGAATCCAGTACTTTATGAAAGAATCAAACACATCGAGGTAGATTGTCACTTTGTACGAAAAAGGTGCAAGCGGGAGAAATTGAGACACCATTCATAAGAAGTCAAGATCAACTAGTTGACATATTCACCAAGGCACTAGACAAAGGAAGTTTTCAAAGGATCCTTAGCAAGTTGGACTCAATCAACTTGTTTAAACCCAACTTGAGAGGGAGTGTTGAGAATATAGATACAAATCTCAAAAAAAATTCATCATCGATCAAATTAACGAAAGATTCAGCTTCATTCAAAGCCATTAATGTCAGTTTCAATATTTAGCTGTTACGGTCTAAATAGGCATTAGTTATTGTTTATATTGTAATTAGAGAGATTTAATATCTTGTAAATTTGACAATAGTGCAATGGTAACAAAGGAGATTTATCAATAAATTCGATGTATTAAGACCGTAAATACTCAAAAAACAAATCGAAAATTCTTTTAATCGTTTCTTATCAAAGTTGACACAGGATCTTTAATTTCTATTGCGATTTTTGTTTTTTAATTGTTGCTTAACTGTTGCGTGGAGTCATGTTTCGTTGAATGTAGCTTCTAAAACCATACATGTGGGTGGTTTTAAGGAAAACGGCCCCGCCATTGATACCTCCAACAGGCATCTAGCTGATATTTCTTCGAGTTTAGTTCCATGATACCAAGACTAAGGCTGTGTTTCGCAAACTCGTCTTAACCGGAAAAGAATCGAAATAGACAGATTAAAAATGAAAATAAGTAACAATAGAAATAAATAAAATGTTTAATTTATGTTTGATAACTTATAAAGAAAATGGAAGGAAAAGAAGAGACATCAAGTTAGTAATGAAAAAAACATTCCTATATCAATTTTATAAAATATTAGTAAGGATGACAATTTTGTGATTTTCTTTATTTTTCACTACTTTCTACCATTTCTCTCCAAAATTAGAGAGAAAAAAAGTGAATTAAAGAGTGAAAACCTTTCCATTTGTTTTCCTACTTTTCTACACCTTTCTAACTTAACTTATACGAAACACCATATTTCTTTCCATTTCTGTCAGTTTCCGCAGCCTTCCAGTATCCAAACAAAGCGTAAGTATCTTAAGCGTCTATATAATAATTGTCCTCGCGTTTCTGACACCATTAAGCACAAACATTTGCTAATGCATCTTGATGGATCGCCACCAATTCCATCCCACCAGATGTTATCGGATGAACTCGGCAAGATTGCTCGCTAAGTCCATCGCACAGAAGATTGCGATTTCCCTGTAATTTAGCACCAGAGTAAATGCAAACAGAAAGGTATTCATACATGTTTACTTGGCTGACATTAGCCAAAAGGAGTTCCGACATTATTTCATTAAACCGTGAAGGGGGTAACTGATGACACCCCCCACCCCAACTACACAAATACAGGCATATTTCAAACCATCCAATGATATTACCAAATTTCTTTTCTGTGAGGAAAAACTGGAGCTCTGTTGATGGACGAGAATGATCTTTACACCAACTGCAAATTTACCTTGCAGCAAAATGAGCTAAAGTTACTTCAGGGTGTCCTGCAAATGGAATCTTCTGATGGACGCACAATGGCTGTAGCTGCCAGCTACAAAATCAGGCCTTCTCCTGCTTTGCAGAGTGCCCGATATTCGGCTGCCTGCTTGACTTCATTCTATTCTACTGTTTAACGGCTATAGCTTCATCAGTACGAGGAGGCCTCCATTTTCTATCGAAGCTACTCCTTTCCACCACATTCTCTGCCTTTAAACTTTCATCCCTTATCTTCAATTTTTCATCAATAAGTTCCAACAACTCTTGTAACCCCACCCCTGTTACTGCAGATGTCTTGACATGAGGACCTGGCTTTGTCCAAACAGAGTTGTATTGCTTCTGATTTAATCTGTTTTCTCCAACAGACCGACTCTGCTGATTGTCCAAACATGCATCCTCAGGTTGGTGATGCCAGTTGTCACTATCAACTAATTTACCATCCTTCATCTCTTCAAGTTCTTCAACAGAGCTCTCAGATATCATCCAATTTCAATAGGGTCAGAATAGTCACTGCAGCTGTGTTCTCCAGCTGATCTTTCAGAAACCATACCAGGGTCCTCACTTCCCAAGATTTATCCTCGTTATCCTCGATGCATTCCACTGTCTCAGATGCTGTATCCTCATCTCCTGTGAAGAAATCATTGACTTCGCCATCCGCGGCATTAAAATCATATTCATCAGGAAGTATCTGGTCTTCCTCAAGATCTACCTGAGAAATTTGAAATTGACAAATGTATCACTTATTCTTGTCAGCAGTCTCCACAGGTTATACACTCAGAGAATAAAGAAGTATGTGACAGTCATTTTACCTTGTTCCAAACTTCAATCATATTCTTGACCTTCTCCTCTGGAACACCTATTTGTTCAAGAACTTGCAAGACTGATGATCGGTGCTCATCAAGATTTGGGGCACTAGAATCCAGAACATGCTGGAAGAGAAAACCAAATCTCAGACCCAAATGTGGGCTCGTGGTGTATCATTAGTGGACTTCAAATAGCTTTTTGACTTCTATATACAAGTGGAGAAATAAAATAAAAGCATAAAGATCAAGAATAAGAAAAGGCCTAATAAAGAACAGCCCAAGTAAACATCATACCAAAATGGTGAACCTATTTTCTGAATACCAAAGTAATATAGAAGCCTAAATCTAAACCCACTATAGTATATGTAGAGTGACCATTATATTTATTTATGTTGCATTTAGGAGCACATAAAATTTATCTAGAAGATAATCAGCTTTCAAGCAATAACTTGGCTTAACCATTTATGACTTTCAACAATGAAAGCCTTACATATGACTTCATATAAATGACAAAGTAAAAATGGTGATTAGATATTAAATCACTGTGGGACATGGTTTCTGGTATAAATATATAGTGTTTGAAAACACTTCCAGGTGTCACAAATAGTCTGTAAGTGACTTTGGGGGTGGGAGCAAGTTTATACCACAAGGAGGTCAGCTTCAACCACTTCCTCCAAAGTTGCATGAAAGGCATCCACCAACTATAGAATGGAAAAGAGAAGGTCATTACTGACAAATGAAAGGAAGTAGGCATTAAGAAAAGCTACTCAAATTGTCTTCGCTTACCTGCACTGGCAAATCTGATATAAAACCCACGGTATCACTAAAAAGCACTTTCCTCCTGATTATATCATGGACAAAGACCAAATAAAAAGATAAAAAATATAAATATACACACACAATAGTAATAGAGAGAAAGAGAAAGGACTTGTTACTAAAGACGGATGTTCATAAAAAAACTAGCATCAGCTCTGGACTTCCATCACAAAATAAAAAGGCCAGTTTATCTTGCTAACTGCATTACCCAGAGGGTAGAATGACACTTCTGTCTTGGATCAACAGTGGCAAACAACCTACAAAAGTGCATTCATCAGGTAAACCATAACACAACAGACTTTGGAGAATGACATAAGATATAAGGAGCTTGAATCAGGGGAAAAAATAAAAAAAGTTGTGAAGAAAGGCATACCGAGCATCACTATAGAGATCACTATCAGAAAGAGCACTGACTAAAGTAGATTTTCCCTGTATAGAAATTATAAAGCAATATTAGTACCCAAAATTTCCAAATCCATGTAAGCCAAGAAACGGGTATCTTTACTAACATACAGCATTTGTGTACCCAACAACAGCAACAGTAGCTAAACTCAGCCCATGAGAACTACCATGCCTCCTTCGAGCAGCACGCTGCAAAGCTCGAGTTCTACGGACCTCTTCAATTTGAGACAACAGATGACTTCTCCGTTCTAAAATCCTACAAAAAAGGCACTGTCAGTGGCTTCACAAAATTTAACACAAACCAAAGGCCATCTCCACTGATAAAACAAGCTACTTGAACTAGTGCAAAAGGTTCTCCTATTTGATTGAACCTAAAAATAATAGACAGCAATAGAGCTCTTTTTAACAGTATGGTTCTTATTTATAGAAACATCAAAGTAAGAACCTATCATCTTAGAAAAGCATTTCAACCAACATTATTCATGAATTGCTAATCCACAGCAGAAGCTAGGGACTACCTTCTTATGAAGTATTTATTAAGTAACCATATGCATCAAAGATCATTAACCTAGTAAATGTTAGATTCTTGTTATGACAACTAACACCAAGTATCCTACTGTATACTGCAAGCTGCTAGGTAAGATATGAATCACATAATTCAGATATCAATGTCTTGATGATTGAAACTTCAAAAGCATCCAAACTATAGAGATAGTGAGGAGGAGGTTCCTCTCATAAAGAGTATTTGCAGGAAAAACATTGCATGGATTGTTGAACAAAAGCCGCTAAATAATTCCACTAAGAATACAGACACAGGTCACTGGTCTTGTTTTACACACACAATAATAATAAAAGATTAATTACAAAAACCTTAGCTATGTTTTAATCTATTTACCCAAGTTTAATTGAAAAGTATCGATATTATTTAATAATGTTTTATAAACATGTGTCAGTACTTTACCACCTTAAAAAATTATTTGCATTATTTAATTTTTCGGATTTTTAAAATAATTCTTCATATTATATTTATTTAATTTTTATTTACTGATATTTTTTATTAAATTAATTTTCTTAAACCTATAAGACACTAACATATATCCCCCAATAGTATTTTATAATATGAACAGACTTACATAAAACTCATATCACTATTTGTTGAAAAAAGTAACACAAGTCATGTGTTTGCAAATACGTCAAAACACAAGGTTTTTGTAATTAACCCTTATAATAATAATCATCATAATTCCCCTTAGGCTATGAAACTATGAATACCACAAACTTATTGCTCAACAAAGGCAATATTCCAGCAATTAGTTCTTAAAACAAGGATAAATTGGTGCTGAGGCTAGAATTTCTCTCTCTAATTTTTTGGTAAACAAACTGTTGTCTTTTGCTAAGTGTAAACAAAATATTCTTATGGAAAAGGATACTTTCATGGGACAGACCTTCTCCGTTGAAGCTGAAGTTCTGTTTCACCAGCACCACTAATAAATCCACGTCCACCACTTCCTCTCCTGCAAACCAGAACATAAGAATGTAAGAGATAATGTAGGAGCAAGTGACCTGGTATGAGAATAAACAAAGCAATGAGTGAGCACGTGACTACTGTGAAAAAGCAAATGGCATCCTCGTCTTTGTTTGAGAATGACTCTTGAACTCTACAAAATGAAACTACTAATGTTTAATCCTTAATCAAATTATGCTAGTTGTCCTCCCTAAGTGCGTCTGGTGTAGAAACTTAGTCGTAGCTGCCTACTTAAGAGTTAAGAAAGATATCTTATAAGCCTTACAATATGTATTTACATTTAATTTTTCTATTGCCCTCAAAATTTCATTCAGCAATTTTGCCGTGAATTCTGCAGGAGAAAAACTGCACTATCACTGTCCTTGTATTCTAGTAGTAAACTTCATTTAGCCTCAAATCTAGGTTAAAATCCCAATCCTATCCCCCTCCCTCCCTCTTTTTGGCATAAATTTCAGATTTTTTTGGATGGATATCTAACATCTAACTTAATTCCCCAAAGAATTAGCCTTGAAATCAACCATGCCTAAATGCAACCACTGAAACAAATTCATTAGTTCAAGCTGCAAATACATCTCTAAGGGATATAGAATATAGATAGACCAGAAGAAGCAAGAACTGGTTCTAAAAGTCAGTTCTGGCCAGGCCTTAGAACTCTGATCCTAATACAATTGTCTTAAAATTCGAAACTTAGTTTTGTTCATGGCGTTGGGTTGTTAAGGAGCTTTAAATCATTGGTTGTAAAACTTAGACATGATTTCGAAGCATGAGGTCCTAAGTCCATGTGCTTATATACTCACATGGTTCTTACTTATTTTCCTGTGATATACTAGAGAAGCAGTGAAATGTTAAATAAAAATACCTCAATCTATCACTTTAAAATTTTGGATAAATAAACTATATATTCAAATTCAACTTGAACCCAAGAACCACCACTGAAAGGTCATTCATGAACGATACTATCCCTTTTTTTTTTTTTTTTTTGGGTGGGTGGTGGGGTGCAGTGGGGGTTGGGAATGCGTAACAATAAACAAAGAAAATACTCTTTTCAATATACACAATAATTCTAGGGTAGCATTCCCAATCTTTCATTTGCTTCTTTCCTCTGTAGTGGACTAAAGCAACCAAAACCCTTTTTTCCCTCGGATGTTAGGAGCCGCTAAAGCACCTGCAGAAGCTTAGAAAGGCTCAAAAATAATGCACACATCAGTGATGACCATTTAAATTGCATTCAAAGCTTGTGTTATAGTTTCCTAGAAAATTTACATTTGAAAAAGAGGTGGCTGGGGGATGCTTCTTCCTTAGCACACATGGAGCATCTATTATGATTGATACTGCCACAAGAGAGGAGTTTGTCCATGTATAGCCTTTCATGTATAATAAGACATAAAATAAAGGCATATTTGAAGCTTTCCTTTTTATGCCAGACTAGAGAAAGCCAGTCAGTTCTATTTCCTCCTGCAAGTAATCATTTGTAGCCCTCACTCATGGACTGCTCTTTCATTGAGTTATCTCTTCAAATAAGCCCATATCCCTGATTCCTCAATAATCTAACATATGCATCTAAGCTCTCCTTCACTTGATGGATTTCCCCTTGAGCCCAATGCCATTGTTGGCATTCACAATGGTGCGTAAGAGACTCTCTTTCAGCCATTTAGGAGTAGATAGCACATACCTAGTACCAATCATCACACCATGGTACATTTTTATTTCCATCCCCAAGATGCCATCATAGCAAGTCTCAAGTGAATCACCTAGCTTTTAGGAACATTCCAAGCCCAAGAAGCTTCCAAAGAGGTTTTCAATATCTAGAAACTTCGCCCTTTCAGAATTTACAGGTTGACCAAACATGTTCCAATAAACCAAATACAATATTCCCAGCTCCCCCCCCCCCACCCCCCCTTTTTTTTTTTCCCTGCTCTTGCAAACATCCTCCTTTTTTTTTTTTTTTGTGCTTGCAAACATCCTCCTAGCACACTATTTTTCCCATGCTTTGCTTTCATCAAAGACAATCTATAGGAAGTGCCTCCTTTTAGTGGTCAATTCCTTTAAGACCCATTTGGGTAAGATGGATATAGAAGCCCAATAAACTTGAAGCGAGAAAAGATTACTCTTTATAAGTTGCATTGTCCCAGCATGAGATAGAAATTCATTTGTCCAATGCTTAATTTGTTTCAAGAATCTCTTGGAAAAGTACAATTTTTGGTAGTTTGATTGAGATCAAGGGGAACTTTATATACTACACCAGTAGTTACCCCTGTTGGATTTGTAAGATGTTGACAACAGCATCCACATTCATAAGTATTTCTCAAACTCTACTCATGTAAATTTGGCTTTGCTTCAAAGCCAGCAAGAGAACTAAATTCTTCAAGTACTGTGACCATGGCTGCTGAACTCAACTCTCCTCTGGAGAAAATAAGTAAGTCGTCCACAAAGTAAAGGTCTCACAAAATCTAACAAATTATGTCTTGATTTCTTCTAATGAAGAAGTGTGAGTCCCATGTTCCTTTGTGAGTGAATATATGCCACTATGAAATCCTTGTAGCAATGATTAAAAAGAGAAAGCGATATTCTTGTCCCTAAGATTTAGCCAAAACCTAATCCATCTTTTGTTTATAGAATGACTCCTTTGGTGCACTTAGATAGTAAAACTTCTCTCCTCCTCCAACCCTAAGAGTTTGGGTCATTTCAATTAGCTTCCGTGCTTATCTCAACATATTTCTAGCCTTTATGACTCTTTAAAAGATATCTCAGTAAAAATCTTTTAGTAAGTTTGAAAAACTTGAGTTTCAAAGCCACTCTATACATAGAATCTGTAATTGGAGTATCTCATGCTATTTTAATAATGTCTTTGAATGAAAGGTGTGAATACCAAAATATGAAGAATCTGAAGAAAGTCTTCCTTTGATTTAGTATATTATTAAAATGCACAAGAACAGAAATATGATCCAAAATACTTAAAGCTAGGAAGTGAATATTAAAGCTTGTGTATTGAACCATCCAGTCATAGTTAACCAACACTTTATTTAAACTTGCACAAGATTGAGTTTGAGGCTTTTATTCATCTTGAATGGAAAAGGGTCAAATATCCGCATCTTCAACTTCAGCACTGCAGCACACCAATTATTGAAATTTTCATTCCCCTATAGAGTGCCTTATTGCCCCAATGTTTGTATGATAACTCCCTACATTCGCTAAAATCACTTAACACCAACCAAAGGCCATTAACACTATATTGAGTGTTTATTAATTTCCCTCACAGAGAACTCCTTAGCGCATCCTTTGGACCATAACTAAAGGTGATCCATATGGATCTTCCTTCAACGAGGAGATAGTGCAAACAGTGAATTAGTTGCCCCAATACATAGTGTATTTGAAGAGTCCCAGCTCAGATGTGCCCTCTAGGGTAACTTTCCAAGCTCCAAGTAAATTGAATATGACTCCATCCTCTAGGAACGTTCTCTAGGGAAAAAGCTACATGTGCCTAAGATAAGTGGCCTCTTAGGTGAAATTCTAAAGAGAAGGTAGATTGCTTTCTCTCTCTAGGTCCTTAAGTTATATGCAACGGGTATTTAAGTATTTGAGTAAATTAATAAGGAAAAAGTTGCATAAGTTACATGCAGCAAGTGTTTAAGTTTACAAGTAAGACTAGATTAGGAAGGAAAAAGCTAATATCCTTTGTGTTGTTCAGTATCCATGTCGTTAGACCTACTTCTGGCAGAAGGTCACTTTTATTGACTAATTAGAGCAAAATCACATTTTCAAAATACAGTTCTTAATATTCTCTCTCTCTTTTGTCTTTTCCTCCCTGCTTTTCTCTCTTCCTCTCCACAAATATGTAGGGTCTCGTCTCATTGGGACACAAGGTTTGGATTTGATGGGATTGTCTATGTTCATTGCCAGTGTGGTCTTAGGAATTACTACAATCTTTGGCTCATGTGGGATGATGGGTTTTCTGTCCTATGTGAAGTGGTCTTCGGCGCAATCTTAGATTGACAAAGTTAAGTGAGATTAACGGGTTGGAACGTGCTTGGTGGTTGGACTAGCATGATATATGGGATAGCCAAAGCTCATTGATAAGATCATATTGCACAAAAAAATAAACAAACAAATTAATAAAAGAGAGTAAAAAAATATTCTCAATGGAATAAAGACGAAGCTAGAAATAGATTAAACAGATCATTGCTAAGAAACCATATCAGATTACACAAACTACCACCCAACTGGACATCTATTCATTGACTTGATCTTGTAAACTTTGTCTACAAGTTGCTAAGATCATCTTGTTGATTTAGTCAATAATAAATTAAAAATAAACAAGTCAATAAATAAAAGTTAATTGTCATGTTTAGGACCGGAACTTTGCTTACTATTATAAACAACTGCATAAAAATTATTAAGTGTTAACTCGGTACTTAAACTTTATCCATTTTTCCAATTAACTACTTAAAATTTACCAAATTTTACAATTATTGCTCGAACTTTGCTTACTTTTGCAATCAACTACTTTACCCAAGTACTATAAATGACATTGAAAAATTTATAGGTGGAAAACTGATACTTTAAACTTTAAATAGTCAATTATAAAAATAGGTAAGATTCAGGTATTGCTAAAATAAATAGAATACTTTAGGAGAAAACGTAGTGCATGCAGTCTTAAAAAGAAAAGATATACTAAGATGCAAATAACAAGGATGTTTTAATATGAAGTCACCCTCTAGCACTGACGACTTCAGCTTCACCAGAAATTCCAAAAGCATAGCGTCCATCTGGTCCACGAACCCGAACAAGCCTTGTCTTCTTATACATTAGAGCTGCTAATTCAGCCTTTATGTAAGAGCAAATGCAATGTTATTCCAGCAGTAGCTCCCACACAATAAGCTTCGGATATGAAAAGGTAAGATCATATTAGTGAAATGCATATCATGGTACCTGAAGCTTTGCCTCCTTTGTGTAAGCATGGGCATTGAAGATCTCCACGATAAGACCAACACGGTCTAACACAGGCTTTCCCCAACTCCTCTAACACATTGAGGTTATATAGTTGAGCAGAATAGTGATTTTCATCTTTATCAGCAAGAATGACAAATCCAAAATTACAGCAACGCAAGTGACACAACCAACCTCTAAATTCCTTTGCTGGATTCCAGTCAAGAGAGCATTCACAAAAACAGCATCTACGTCACCCTGATCAAGTCATTTTCCCAATCAGCACTTAGTGATACGTGATCAA
Source organism: Combretum micranthum (assembly GCA_024138025.1). Lineage (NCBI taxonomy): Eukaryota > Viridiplantae > Streptophyta > Magnoliopsida > Myrtales > Combretaceae > Combretum > Combretum micranthum. The sequence goes on from JAMXBD010000437.1 coordinate 106,670, forward strand.
AGATATAAAAAGTGCAAAGCCAAATCCAATTCCAAATAGCAATGCATCCTTTTAAGATATGAAGTACACTATTCTTGCCTTCTGTTCTGCAGCATTTAAATGGCATTTTACCATGTCCACAGTCCCAGGTCCAAAAAACGTGTCTGCAAAAACAGTAAAAGAAAGTAGTACAACTCTACTCACTGACTAACTCAAAAAACATCGAATCGCATGGACGCAACCCTGACATGTCAATGTCAGCTTCCACAAATGGGAACAGCTCAAACGACACAACATTGGAGTAAGAAGGAACTCTGTAGGCATTTGAGCTCTCATTTGTCTCGCAGAAATGTTTTATGTAATTCTTATTCTATTTCTATGAAAAGGGGAAAAAGAAAGCGCAAATTATATTACTAATCTGAAAACTTCCATAATTATAGAGAATATGAAACTTTCAACTGTACCAAGACAGTTTGGGGTATATTTTAAACCGCTAGAGCAAATCTTTTAACCATATTAGTATTGCCATATATTTATCTATATACTTCAGGTAATTCCTCCATTGCAATATCCTAATGCACTTATAACTTTACTTTTTTTTTTTTTGGTTGGTTGGTGTGGTGGGGTGGGTGGGGTCCACTATTTATAACTTTACTTCACACAGGCATTTTAACAAGCATCTGGTAAGCACAAAAACCAACACAGAAATACAAAACAAAGACGCACCGGCACGAGGTTTGGGTGATCGAATAGCAGATTCTGCACAAAGACATAAGGAGGCAGCTCTTTATTAAAGAAATCAGTATGGAAGAACCCATCACGCTGTTCTTCTAGAGAGTTAGCGAGACAGAGAGCTTCATTGAGTTTAGCTTGAAGGAAGGTGTCGGGACGGAGACGAGGTTGTACGACAAAGAGACGAGGAGGGCTTGTTGGGTCTCTGTTAATTAAGGAAAAGACGTCGTCTTTGGACTCTTCGTCGTTTCTGGAGCTGCGGGAAAATGCAGATGAGAGGAAGAACAAGGCAGGTGCTTTGGTGGGAAAGGTGGTGTGGTGGTGGCGGTAAAGCCTTAGCAGAAGAGCTTGAGAGGGTACTTTCATCATTTCTTTTTTCCCCTCCTTTCTTGTTTTGAGAAAAGGGTAATGGCACTTCGACCCCCACTTAAATTAGTGTTGTTTTAATGAAAGGGAAGATGGTTAGAAATTATTGATAGAGATTAGAATTACAGTTAAAAGTTAGAATTACCCTATGTTTACCCACATAAATAAATAAAGTTAATCATCCCTTTTGAGTGGTATTTTACATTGCTTCGAAGGAGGATCGTGGAATGAGCAAAAATGGCAGAGATACGTTGAGCTGACTAAGAAACATTCCATACCAAATATGTTATAAGTGTTTGATCCAACGAAATATTATATTGAGTCATCAAACCAGTTTTAATCATCTATGACCTTATCAAATTTCCTTAAATCATTCGAAACAATGAATTCAGCACTTTAAACTATATAATCAATCAAGAATCAAGACTAATTTATCTTTTTTTTGCTCCATAAATGTATTCTATTGTAATGATCAAAGTTAGCATGGCTCTGTGAAACTCTCATGTTTTCATTAGAATCAATAGAAATGTAAGTATCAATCATGTGGTCTGAAAATTGCAAAATCTGCACTTGATAATGGCTATTCCACCATAACAGCAAACTTCCGCTTCATCCCCTTGGTTCTACCACAAAGCCTTCATCAAATCTCATTTTCCTTCATATGTTTTTAACATAATCAATCTTATTTCTCATTTCAATTAAGCAAAAAAAAGAAAAAAACATGCCTATAATATTTATAATTCGTTGAAGCTCTCTTATTATTGAGGATTAGCCCAAGCCCTGACAGTTTGATGATATAGTTATCATGGCGATTGTATGGTTGATTCTGGCCAACCACCACAACCATCTATAGAAAATTCTTTAATCTCCTCAATACTGACTTCTACTAAATGATCCTCAAAATCCAATTTTCCTTCCAACATGTATACAAATGTGAGCACTTCGCCTACTCCTTCTCATGACTATCTTCTTGCCCACTACAGGTCCACATTTATTGTGCTCTCCTCTGCACCTTCTTCCCTTTTTTTCCTATGAGAAAATATGTCTCATCCTTAATATCATCTCTGTCTCTTTTGATCAAGAAATAAATAACAAATAAAACTACTCAATATAGATATTATAAAGTGATTTTAACCAAGTAAGGTTAACTGTAAACCCTTAGATTTTACGATAGTTTTATGTATGTTAAATCAAGTTTCAGAAATTAAACTCTTGAAGCTAGATCAAGTCAATTGATAGATTAAACTAGACAACTAACATAGTCCTAAAATATGAGATAAAAATTAAAAATGAGATGAACTCAAATTATGGTTCATAAAAATAGTATAAAACCTATAAAGATAAGACAGCCTCAAAATCCGATCGTTTCGAACTTACGATATCAGTTTTCGTACCCATCTACGAATGCGTAAAATGAGATAAAATATTTCGACAAGTAAATCATACTGGAAAAATATTAAGGTATCCATAAAATATCAGATAAAAATTTTCCGGCTCATAAAACTATCAGTTATAGCACGTATACACATATTTTATCTCTACTGGTAGCTTATTTAATATATTACTATTACTGTTTATTGTTTTTTTTTTTCTTCTGAATTTGCAGCATATATGACTACCATGTTTTCTTTTGTTTATATATATAAACCTATAAAATATAACCTAAAACCTATACATATCACCTATGATGCATAAAGACATATTATTGCTTCAAATTGAAATTTTTTTTTTCATTATTTTCCCTTCTCATCAAGCTTTTTACACCTGGAACATGCTGCAATTGTAGCAGCTAATTCAAATTTTTTTTATTTTATTTAAATACCCTCTAGAAGTTACCATCTCCATCTATATAAACCCTGCAAGCCTTCAATTTTTGCACCACTTTTCTCTTCTCTTTTTCTCTCTATTTTTTTTCTCCTTTTCTCCTTAGTTTGGTGTGATCTACTATTGCTGCTGCCTCCTCCATTTTTCCATCTTCAAACACCTCTTTGCTTCATCGTTTAAGGTATACACATCTCCTCCATCATCCTAATAATTTTAGTTATGATTTCATGCTTTTTTTCTTGCCAAAAACCTTTATATTTTGCTCAAAACTTTAAGATATCATGTTAAATGTGAATCATTGTTAAGATCTCCTAAAATATGTTTTGATGATAACAAAATCAAAGATTTCTAACAAGTTTAAGTCGTGCAGTGTTTTATGAAGTAATATCCTTAAAGAATTTATGAAGTTCTGAATTCAGAGACTGAGTCATATAGTTACATTTGAAAAACAAATAAAAAGTTTTTTCTCAGAGACTGATTAAGAAGGTCATACAGCATTACGTTTAATAGATACATGAACAAATTTTATTGAAGACCCAGTACCAAAGTTGAATGTATTTTTTGGGTAATGCATTCAAATATGTTCCACATTAGTTGGATTAATATCCATGGGAATTCAAGTGTTAAAGTTTTTGAAAAATAAGGATATGGCTTTCAAGAACTTTTTGCTCATATATTTTAAAGGAATTACAATATCAAATGCAAATCTTATGCGTGTCTGAAGATAATAAGATCTTATATACAATAAGACACAATACTATTTTCAAGGGATATGAGGATTAGAAGGTGAAACATTAAGAAGATATCAACAACGGTTCAAAGCTCAATTTCGAATTACAAGATAAGGATTCATATGTTTCAGTTAAGCAAGTTTATCTTATGAAGATTACAATGAAGATAACAACTTCAAGATAACGTGATATTCAAAGTATCATCAGTCAGAGAATGAAAACAACTTGATCCAAATTTTGTGTAAATAATCGAGGAACAAGTTTATCTTCTTCAAATCTGACCATTGAAGATTTTAAGATATATTTGACAAGTCAAGAACAGAGAAGTACAATTAATTACTGTGGGAAAGAGCAATCTGCTACACTATTCCATCGTCTAAGCAAAATTGTGATATTTTACATTGTCTTTCTTGTTCAAAAATTTTGAGGATACATATTGTATTTCCATTGTTTCCGTTTTACTCGATTCTTGTATGAGATTGAGTGTTACATCTAGGCTCGGTAGATTGATTGTTAGTTTAAGGAGAAGCTTAGAGAATCAAGCTGAGTACATTATAAGCCAAGTGTGTTGGCAAGGATAACTTGTAACTTGTTTGTTTTGGATATAGTGGAACATACCGGTAAGGAAGATCGGATCCCCAATTTGGTACTAGAAGAGAGGACTAACGCTCAAGGCGAAACCTCTATAGATCAACTTTGCAATATTCTCTACTCTATCTTTTAATTTCGTGTATATTCATTTAATTATTTGTGCTGTGGATTAAACTCAGAGAATAACTCAGAGAGTAACTGCAAACAAGAATTTATATTTTACGAATTTGTTTTAGTTTGATCTTATTTGATTTATTCTTTATTATAACGATCTTAAAACAAGTTAAATTGTTTTCAAGTGTATTTAAAAGCCATTTTGAAATTAATTAACTAAGTAGGAGTGATACAAAGATATTTTTGAAAAATAAATATGAATAACCAATTCACCCCCCTCTTGGTTATTCTTTTGGGACCAACAACCATACCATGTCAAGTTGTAATCTTACCATATTTATTTTGTCTTATATTATCATCTAATATAGCTTTTAATATTCATGCCTATAGTTATGTATATCTTGCTCACACTTTTTTTTTTTAACATATTGTCATCTAATCTAGCTTCCCATATTTACATTTATAGTTATGTAGTTCTTGTTCGTTTTGATATACATTATCATCTAATCTAACTTTTATATTTACATCTACGGTTATAGATATATCTCGCTCATTTGTTATATATTGTCATCTAATCTAACTTTCTATATTTATATCTATGATTATGGATATCTGTAAGAGCATAGAGCTCACTAACCTAACTTTTATTTATGTTTTTCTTTGTTTTCTTACTTTTGTTTAAAAGACTGGTCTATATCTAGTCTTGGATTGGAATCACTTTAAGTCTCGGGAGCCTTGTTAAAGTCTAAGACTCTCAAACCTTTACTTTATTTTTTTTTTATTATTTTCTTATTATGAGACTGGAAATATTCAAGTCTCATTGAGCCTTGTTATAGTCCAAGAATCCCAAATTTTGTTTATTTTGTCATTCATGGAATTGGAATCATTTCAAGTCCTGGGGAGCCTTGGTTTTAGAAGCTAAGACTCTCATTCTCGTCTTATATCAATCTTCTTATTTTATTATTCCAATGCTTATATTCTTTTTGTGTTCATGCTTATATCATGTCCATATTGATGTTGCCAAAAATCTTAAAAGGTTAAAAATTCCACAACATGTAAAAACATGACTCAAACTCCATTTCTTGAATATATGGAAAACATATGAAAAATGAAATTTTTAGAAAACTAAATTATCATTTCGTTTTTTCTAAAGGTCGAGACCACAAGTAAATGGAAAGTTAAAAACTCAATTTTTCGTATAAGAAATTTACTCAAAGGTAGATCTTGAGAATGATAAAATAAGAATGGACCATAAAAAGGCTAAAAAGCTAAAGAAAGCAAAACTCAATTTTTCTACTTAAGAAAATTTTTTTTAATTGTACTATTGTCAAGCAACAAGAATTTTTTTTATTATTATTTTTACCATACATTAAACTAATAATTGGAAAGATGAAAAGTTATGAAAGTCATCTAGGACCTACATTTTCATATTTTGGTAAATGAATGATAAAGTTCATTTACAAGAAGAGATTAAACTATACGAAGCAAGTTTTATTGTGAACTCACAAGTTTATGAAAATACAAAGATCTGATTAAACCATGTCACGCCCCAGAGGGACCCTAGTTGTATTTATTATATATGTATTGATTCTTACATAATACAACTAGTTCCTCTAAGAGGTGACATAAAAACATGATCTTTTAAGTTGCTTCATAAGAAATGATGTACATACATAAAATATACAAAAACAGATAAAATAAACTTCATATAAAGTTTGTATAAACTATTACAAACTGGTTTATCAACTACAACTAAGAACATAAAATAGATATAAGTTTACTAATACAATAGATCCAAAAGTTCCTTTAACTATTCCCATAATTTGCTGGCTTTGTTTCCTTACCCGTTCTAAACTTCGGGATGGTACTAGCCATGGTTGGAGGATAATCCTGAAAAATCTGTTGGAGTATGAGCATTTCTACAGCTCAATGAATAACCATCACATATTACACATCAAGTAAGCAAACAAGTAATTTATCAGGCAAGTGTAATGCACATTCAAACATATGTATAATTACAAGTCTGGACAACCGAATCTAAACAGGATGTAGATTTGTGCCCTCACATCGGGGTTAAAGGAACCTAGTCAAGGATCACCTCCTTATGACCCATCTGCTCAAGAGAAACAAAGAACCATAGGAATAACAACACTCACTTTATTCTTTACTTTATGATTATAGTTTCTTCACTCAATTTCCTTTTGGAACAAAGAGACTCCATTAAGTATTAGTTATTTCAAGCCGATACCACGGGCGGCGTTCCTTCTTTTGCCAAGTAGTTCCCGTGGAACCAAACGGAACAAGGATAATCTTGGAAGAATTAGGAAATTTACATCTAGAAAAACCAAGCATTAACCAAGATCTGAAATACTAACACGTAGCAAGCTGTCACACTTTTATGCAATATTTATGCAAGTTATGCAATGCATGATCCTTTAAGTTATAAGCCTGTCAGTTATAAGTTGACTATAAGACGACCAAGCAGTTAGACAATATTCGACATGCTTCAACAAATTTCCACAAAAATCTTGTTATCACTTTTAATAAGCATAATTTGGCATTCAACTCATCCACCACTTCAACAAAAACAATTCCCATCCCCACATGCATCATACAATCATTTTCATATATAACTTTAGATGCCACTAATATTACAAACACAAACAATGTAATAGATCAGAGTTACTCACCTGCTCATGGTGCTTTCAATCGTAGTAATCTTTCGGGAAGTCTAAATTTGACTCAGATTCACCTATTAGATGAATGAAGTTCCATAAATTAGATAATTGACTTTGTAAATGATTCTTAATGAGCGTCTAAGTGTCTATATTAGTTTTACCCTAAGTAAAGTCATTTTTTTTAATCAATTCTAAGGGTAGTCTATATTTAATTGTTTAAAGACTTATGAGATATCTTGTATTTTTATAAAATTCGTGTAAAAATACTTTTTCTACCAAAAGTGATCTAATTAGTTCTAAATTCATGTTTTTAGTACAAAATCTTTAGGTATACTTATATTACTAATTTTAGCTTACATTTTTATGTATAAATAAGTGTTAAAAAGCTTATTCTACCTGTAGTATGCTAGTTATTCAAATTGTTTGTTTGTAGTTAGTTTCCTATAGTTAGTGTAAGAATTTCTTAGGTCTTATTTTATTTCTTAGTCTTTTTATTAAGCTTCTACTAATGGCAAAGAATTTTATTGAATTTTGATCTATATTACCCATTAATGTGTTTTAGTGATAATAATATTTTCTATTATCGTTTACTTTGTCTTTCAACCATATGAGAGATAAATTTTTAACTAAAATTAGGGAGTGTCATCTAGATTTCTAATGACCATTACAATGTTATTTTTAAGTTCATCTAAGTATTGTTTCTAATCTATTCAAAGTCTTTATTTTTGTTTTAGTAATTTTTTTACCACAAGTTTTATGTTCAAGATTTCTTATAGACAATGTAGGATTTATGTTGGCTTGTTTTATTTGTTTAGATGATTTTTACAATATGTCTACCAATTTATTTTGAACTATAAAGTTATGAGCTAGGATTTCAAGACAATAGTTTTATAGTGACATCAAAGTTTAAATCTAGAGTTTTCTAATGCCTAGATTAATTTTCTTCAAAGTTTCTCTTCATTCTAATTTATCCAAGATGATCATCCTACATTATCTCCACTTACACTACCATCGATATAACATTATGGAGGCTATTATATAGAATGTCTATGGCAATTGTTGTCATCAAATTTCCTAATTTCTATAGTGAGAATAATTCAAAGGTTGGTATAGACCTTACCTTAAGAGCTTAGAAGGGTAGATGACAATTCCTCCTTCTTATATTGATTAAGACCTACATATTTTGACAAATTGGTAAGTCTGTCATATTCTATATTTAAAATAACCAACTATACAAATTCTTACCTTTGTTTTCTAAATGGTAGAATGGTTGGTTCTCTACTATAGTGATGGTTGTTGCCTTGATTGGTTGGTCTTTAATTGTTAGAAGGTCACGAAGAGACTAAGGGTTGCAAGAGAGCGAAATTTAAATTGTTAAAGTGTGAGTGTGTGTGTGTGTGTATATTTGAGTGTCACGGTGCTGAAGGGGAGTGGGCTGATAGTTGTAGGTTTCTTTAATTTTTTTGTTGGTTAGTTACTTATTTATAGAGGTTAGTGACTTGTAAATGAAGAATCAGATTAATTAAATTTATTTTTGCACAAATTCTGGTGGTGTTGTGTGTGTTACGATGAGCTAGGAGGAAAAGGGCAGTTTTCCAAGTCAACATAGCTGATTTGTTTGCTTAATATTTGTAATAATTAAAGCCTTGTTGGAGCAATTTAATTGGGTCATTTGTCCAAGTTTTAAGCCTCTTATCTCTCCTAATTTACTTGCTGCAGGTGGTAATTTAGAAGAACATTTGGGCAGTAAAATGGAGCTCCTCCCAACCGTAAATTGTATCTACCATTAAGAGAAATAATAAAAAAATTTAAAATCTAGCTAATTACGTCAAAAACTACCTCCTACACGTATAATAATATTAGTTATGTAAGGGTTTTATTCTAAAAAATTTAATTTAGGTCCCAAAATATTTCTACAATATTGTTGACTTCAAATTTTAAGTTTAAAATTTACGCGATTTAATATTTTTAAAGTTTTGTCTTACGTGATTAGGGTTTCGGGGCCTAAAAAGGTCAAAATATAAAATTGGTGTCTATCCGCTCTAAATTTTCTAACTAAAAGTATGGTGTGGTCTAAATTTTTATTTGAAGTCTAAATTATTAATTATGGGTCCGTTTGTAGCTTTTTAGTACGTATTTATAATCCTAACGGTTTATCTTTAATAGGTCATTATTATCCTTATACATACTATAAGTTATTAGCTTTCTAATGTTTTTTGAAATAAAATTCTATTTATACTTACATCTTGGGTTTTTATTCCGATTATGAATTCTAGCTGTAGTATCTTTTAATATCTAAAAAATTTCGAACCTAGGGTTTTTAGATTTATAAATAGTTTCACAACACTCTAAAATTTATAACTAAGGCCTAACCGGGTAAACAAACTCCAATATCCATCCTAATTTTTACTATCCTATTTCCTTAGAATTCTCTGGATTTACAAACCATGAAGACATTTTTTGCACAATATGAACACAAGCAACATTACTATGATCATGAATAAATCATGAACCATTATTATCGTATACTGCTATGATAAGTTATATGTACAAGTTGATTTCACTCAAGAAAGTTTGTCATCCTTCAAACATTATAGTTTTCAAAACGCAGGATTTAGATGAAGAACTTGTAATCATTTTTTTTAGGACTTACATAAACCCCTCTCTACCTAAAATAAGTTTTTTAGATTATATGTATGAGCAAAGTCTAGCATGGGATACTCATTTCGGGATATCTTCTTATGATAGGTGACGAAGGAGAAGACCTACCATTTACAAAAGACAATTTTGACCTAAAATATCTCGCAATGGCTGAGTGAGTTTTCCTTGCTTTACGTATTTAATGCTTGTGCTTATAGAATAGAGCACTAGAAGTTAGGCAAAAGATAAAATGGATTGCTTGAAGAAATGGTGAATTTATGCTTGTGATTCATTGGCTGATTAAATAAACAATAAGTATATCAAAACACCATTTGGTTGTTAAATGTCTTGCATAATTAGTTAATTTGATTGTATGCTTGTGATAATTGTTTTGGTCACCTTGGAAAGAAATTTAACTCGGATTAGAAAGTTATAAACATGTATGTCATAAAGTGGGTCACATTGCATTGCACCACTATTCCTATGCATGGGGTCGGTAGGTAAAGGTACCTAGCTTCAGCATGAGAAACTACTCTGTTCGCAGAATACGGCCTCATGGAGGAGCCGCGCCGGATTGCATGCTAAAGGGGACTTAGTAGTGGTTGATTTTCGGAACCCTAGACAGTCGGAAGGACCCCAAAAAGTGCAGCATTCCCCAACCCTTGATATGGAGGCGTAATTCCATTCCACTCATGACACCAGTAAATCATGAGTGTATGTGTGAGCATATATTTGTTGCATTACGTATGGTTACCTAACTAACTTGTTTGTTTTTGGATGATATAAATACATTATTGCGAGATAATCTCACTAAGCTAGTTGTAAGCTTATCTCTTTGTAGATTTTTGTTACAGATGGAGTACCATGAATACTTATGGTTGAACCTAAGACCATGATACGGTTGGGTAAGAGTGGGAACTTTTGGAGTACCTATAATACAACACTTTTGATAGTACTCTAGTAAGTGTTGATTTAAGGAAAAATCTATGTAAATGTGTTGGGAGGATTTTATTTATTTTTAGATGTAAGAACAATATGAATATAGAAGTTATGCAATGATTATTTCTAATTTCTTGTTGCTATAATGATGCCATCATATTAAAATGCATAACTCCGATGGTAACTCTTATGGTGAAAGTACGCTTTGTACATAACATCCAAGCTTTTGCGTGACTGAGGTTGTCACTCATAAGCTTTAATATTGTGTACGATAGACTGTCACGTTTAGGGTACTCCTCGGGGCGGACATTAACTCAAATGAAAGATGATGTTGTTTTATACTAAGTTTACTTGAGTTGCGTGGTGATTTCATCTAAAAAAATTTGAAAATTTTTTGCCAAATTTTTGTCATTTCATTATTTTTCTATAATTGTGGAAAGAAATTGATTAATAAAGCATAATTACTCTATTCAAAATTTTTAAACCCAAGGATTTGATTTGATTTTACTCTAATCTTTGATTCCTCCACACTTAAATTAAACATTGTCCTCAATATCTAATAGTCATAAAATGATCAGGGAAATTCATCCATTTAAAGCACATAGAAAGGTTAGAAGATTTAAGTTAAGAAAACTTCTCTATTACAAATCAGGGTTGTGTACAAAGTGATGAATGACGACCTTGATTGGAACCTATGGTTGAAGCTATCTAAATACAAGGCAAACAATGTTAATGTAAATCATGAAGTATGTATGTTAGTAGTGTTTGAAGTGTCATTATAGTTATTAAGGTAATTAGTCGTTTGAGGTCCGGTCGACAAGTGGATGACCTTATTGAAGTAGACTTAAAGGGGCATCATAAGGAGTATTGTAATATAAAGGAAAATGATTTATAATAAAGGGAAAAAGTATCATTTGGTAAAAAATGAGAGGGTTTTATGATCAGTCTTAAGTATAATCAAATGTTTTGTCATTTGACAAACACGTGATTGAAGGTGAAGAGACGAAATGGAAGATAGATGTCTGCAAGACAAAGGCCAACTAAAGGCTGCCGGCCTTCAATCCAACGCCACCGACATACAGCTGGCCTACATAAAGAAATATTAGTTCTGAGAGCTCTAAGCCGTTGGTCTTTCCTATTTAGGAATTAAAGGGTTTTTCATGTTTTCTCCATAACCCAGCCCCCTCATTCTCCAAAGTCATTCCTAAGCTTAGGTTTCTCTCCAAAACCTATCTATAGAAGATCTTAGCATGAAAGGAGATCAAGAACCAAAACTAAGGTAAGTTTATCCTCTTCAATTCATTAAATATTTAAAGGGAATAATCTTTCTCTAAAGTTTTCCTTTGGATTTTGAAGGGAGAATTGGAGAAAAAAACCCTAAGTTTTATGGGTGATTTGTGTTCTACAATTAAGAAGGATTAAGATTCAAAATTTTAGGTAAGTGTAAACCTTTTCTATCCTTGTGGTGATATAAAAGAGTAAATTTTCTGAGTATTGCTTGAATTATATTGAAGAAAGTCAAGTTTTAGAAGAAATTTGGAGAAAACCCTAAACCAAGGATTTGAGAATTTGTGAATTACAATCTAAGGAAGAAGGTATGTATAAACTTAGAAATATAGTTTCTTTTAAATTAGGGTTTAGATGATAATAAGGATATTATTGTTTTATGGGAACATGTTTTCAATTAGTTTTGATTTTGTGATCAAGTGTGGTTGGTGAATTAGGATTCTTGTTCCTATAAAGCTATTTTAGGTACAACCTTACCTTGTTTACTGTTTGTGCTTCTAGGATTAGAGATTTATAAATTGATTAATTGTTATCTAGCTTTAATATTTATTTGTTGTTTGTCTGCGACTAGGTCTAGTAGATCGGTAAGGACCATTGCTACTAGAACGGCACCTGATGATATGTGTGTGGCGTTATCCTAAGTGGAGTTGTGCATAGAAATGATTCTGGTAGTTTTAGGAGTGGTGTGAAAACTATACCCAGGGTGTGTCACACCCCAAATGGTACCCTAAACGCGATAGTCCACCATACTAGATATTTAAATTCAAGTATGACAACCGTAGTCACTCTATGAGTTTAGATACCAGGTCTAAGGCTCACGTTCAACATAGAAGGAACCATACTTTGAACCGAAATAGCTTAAGGAGACACATACAGCGATAAGAATATCAATCATAATAGTTATAATCAAGATTAATCTATTAGAAAGATCTAAGGGGCATACTCCTTCGTAATATTAAGAGTCCTTGGGTTTGCAAAAGTCCCTTACAATAACACATATATTTATTATATATATATGTATATATAAGATTAAGGAGATTCAACTAGAAGTCTATGCCTAACATCTAGGTCCCAACTTCTTCAAAAAGCTCCTTAAATGCCAAAAGCTGTACCTGAGGAAAGTAGCCTCTCGGGGATAGCCACAAATAATCATATTGCAACAGAAAACTATAGGAGTACAAGCTTACGAGCTTACTGAGTTTCACCTCCAAAATTAAATACTTCAATAAGCAATATCAAGCAAGTTATATTAACAACCATATGAAATGCACAAGCATGTGAGCATAATACATAAGACTTTCCGGGAGTTCGATATTGAATGGATTTACGCCCTCCATTCGGGGTTAGGTGCTTCAGGCCCATACGATCATAGATTTCAATTTTTCTCATTTACATTGTGGTTGATTTAAGTGCCCATCCACTCACAATTTTGTAGTTGATAGAAGTGCCTACACCACTTCCATTTTATTTCCGGCCATTATGCCAACATTCTAGTTTTCAAGCCCCTTGTTGCCTCAGCTATTATTCCTTCTTCCCACAAAGGTATAATAACAAATGCAATGTGACTCAACATATGGTATGCATAATCAATTTGATTATAAGATCACGGCATATTAATTAACAATTTATGAGCGATCATAGATATTGCAGACGCTTCAATTCTATACTAAATAATATAATATTTACAAAATTCCATTTCGATATTCTTATCATCGATTCACTCAAATAGAATTCACATACACATTCCAATTTTATCTTGCCCTGATTCTAATGTCACTATCATTACAAGCATAATCATAAGTATATAATTCAAAGATAGTAAACTCACTTTGCCATGGCGCGAAAATCCACTTGATCGTAATAGTCCTTGGGAAGGTCTAATCCGTCTCCCAGGTCTCCTAATCAAAAGAAATAACTTTAATGAGTATTTCTATGAAGTTTGAGTGAACTTATAAATTCTATTTTAACAAGTTTGTCAAAGTTCGTCTAACAGGAAATTCCAACTTAAAATGGTCATAACTTAGTCATTTTAACTTGGAATTTCGCATATTATATACCGATTTCTAGCCATTCGACGAGAGCTATCCATTTCTAATGTTGTTTTCATCAAACAAGGTCTTTTGGTCCATGAACAATTGGGTACAGAATGCTATACGAAATTCTCAACCCACAAATCAATTTCTAATTTCAATCCAAGCATCATTCCAAAGCTTTGATAGTTACTTAACTATCATCATATCTTGAAAGACCCTTTTATATACATACATAACTCAATGTCATGCATGATTCATGGAGGTTGGTCAATCTATCTCTTCATGTACTAAGACAATGCTCTATGGAATGTGTAATACACTATCATCCTATCTTTATTTCTACCAAGTGCATTATGTATACTTGTAATATCTATAAGCTATTATCATGAATTCATGAGATGAGCTTCTATATGTATATCCTCAATGATATATGATATCAAGAATTCTTTTAGAAAACTTTTGCTTTGCAAAACTTTTGAAATCTCTAGACTTAATAAAACTAGTTTTATTTCTTGCAAAATCACACTTACTTTTATCAAAACTCAACCTTAATGACCAATATGCCTAACACCTTCATTATTTTAATAAAATTCTTCATTTTGGAGTTAGAAAATAGATGTTTAAATAGGGGTTTAACTAGTTACGGATTTTACAGAATTTTTAGGGAATAAAAAGATTGTTTAATCTTATACTTTGAAAACCTTCCTTGTTTGAGGATTATACTTTGATAATTTCATTTATCCTTGTCAAAATTTGGTCTTTATTACATGTATTCCCTAAGACTTCTATTTTTCCATAAAAATCCTCATTTTGGCATTTGCAAATAAGTGTTTAAATAGAGGTCATTTTCAAATCCGAATTTTGAAATTTATATTTGGGGTTGTTTCTTTTGTAAAACTCATTTAATCTTTCAAAAACTATCTCTTAATCAAACCTACTCCTTAAGACTTTCATTTCTTTAATAAAAATCTTGTTTTGGGGTTGAAAAATAGGTTTTCATATATCAAGCTTTCCTTATTACGAATTTTAAGTTTGTTGTTGGATTGAAACATAACTTTTGTGAACTTTTCCTTATTTTGAAAATATTCCTTAGTAGATCTAAGCTTTACTCATCAAGATCACTTATTTATGATACCTATTCCCTAAGCCTTTCATTTTTAATGTAAAATACTCATTTTGAAGTTGAAAAATAACTTTTATAAATAGGGTTCCTTTTTTATCCGAATTTCAAAAATCCATTTTTGTTGAAACAAAAAGAGATCTTAAGCTTTCTAACATTTTCCTACTATTATCATGCTACTACAAGTCTTTATGTACATAAAATAAAAACCTAAGGCAATTATGAACTTAAAACAACTAGATCTAGTTTATTATACTAGTCATAAATGTAAATGCACATGATCATTATGTAGATATGGCTAAATGATGGATAAATACACAAAACAATAATAATAAGAACATAACTAAAAAACAAAGCATAATAATAGCAAAACAACTTAAGTAACAAGATCTATAACATTGTGATGGCAAGGATCGCATGTTCAAGTATCCACATCCTTAGCTTAAAGCTCATGGGGATTTTTGAGTGGAATCACACATAAATGATATTGCCATTACATGTTTTTAAGGTGGTAAAGTATAGATCTATTACCCATTAGTGGTTTGGAACAAGAAAACTCGAAGAAAACAAAAGTGTGTTTGTGTGTGTAGAGGGAGAGGGTCACGGCACAATGTAAACCCCGATTTTCTAGTAACCAAGAAGACTCGAGAACCGGAAACCAAAACCCTAAACCGGAATAGCTTAAGATTGAAGTGAGAACTAAGAACCCTAAATCTGGCTTTTCCTCGGTTTCCAATTAAGAAGCTTTTATAAGAAAATCTAATTTGAATATAGTTCTCGAATATATTTCAAACCAAGAAAAGATCAGATTTGGAGAAAATTTCAATTCCGAGCCTTCCCGATACCCATTACAGAAAAACGCGCCCCGGAACTTGAATTTCAAAAATTTACTCATGAATACTCATTTGAATCGAAATTAAATAAGGATTTCAAATATATAAATTTCATAATTTTTCGGTTTATGAAAAATACAGTTATAGCCTTTTTATTCGTATTTTTCTTACTACGGTAATTATGTTGTCTTGATTACTATTCATTATTATTCACAAGTACAACCTACTATACTCACAAGCACACCCTACTCTTACATCCTTACAAACACTCAATTGCTTTTTCTTTTCCAAGAATTATTTGTCTCTAAATAATTATTACAAATTATGACATTTAATACACAAATCTATCAAAACAAGTTAAATCAAAATCAAGTCCCCTCCCTTCATAGCATGGCCGTGTGATTCCCCCCAATTGAGCTCCATTGTACAAATTTTTTTAACTTATTTTATCTCATTTAACCTAATTTCACTTTATATATAAACTACTTTTTCTCTCTCTCACTTCATTCTTCTCATTTCAAATTTCCAAAGAGGTAAAAAGCTCTCATTTTTCTCTCCTCCCCCACTCCCTTGCCATGAGCTTCATGCTCCATACACACACACACACACATAACTTTTTTTTTCTTTCCATTTGTCTTCTATTTTCACCTTAAGTAAAAGAACTTTACTTCTTTTACCCTTAGATCCTTGTAATGGCAAGGATATGAGTATTTCCACTTAAAATCCCCATGAGCTCTTGCTAGGGACAAGGAAATATCAATACAAGAATACCAAACCATCACAAAGTAGATCTTGCATTTAAACAAGCTTCCATGCCATGAGCTTCATGATCATCCATCAAAAATTGTTTTGAACAAAAGATCTTCCATAAAAATTTAGTTTTTATGTGTTCAAAACCTATTTAAGCATTTAAGATAGTAGATCTATCATTTTACCATTCATATTCATGTAGGCATTTAAGATCTCATCTATATTTTGAGTTTTTGTGCATTAATGGTCATCAAGACTTTTGTCTTAAGTAAATAATCTTGCTAGTATATAGATCTATAGGTAGATGAGTTAATGAAACCAAAAAGGAAAACTCTTTTCAAGGAATGGAATAGGGTAAATTCGGATGACATGGAAAACCTAGTTTAAAAACCCTTTTATCAACTTCAAAACATGTGTTTTACAAGAAAAATGAAGCCTATAGGCAATAGATGATGTTTGATGATATTTTTCATGAGTTTAAATGAGCTTTTACCAAAGAAAATCTTAAAAATAAGAGATGAAGTCAAATAGAAATTTTGAGTTGAAAGTCTTGTAAGTAAAATTCGTAATAATCAATAGACGGCTAGAAAGCACGAGATTTCCAACCTCAAATAGGGTATTTTCTTAAATAAATAAAATCCTTAGGGTATAGATAAAATAAATACCTAAAGTTCTAAGTATAAAATACGTTTTTCTTAAAAGAATCCACTCAAGAATGAGTTTTGCAAAAATTCGGATTTTTGGACCCACCCTAGTATAAGACTCACTTAAAAGTTTATAAATGAAGATTTAATTAAAGAAATAAAGGCCTTAGGATATAGTTAATGTAAGGGTCAAAATTTCTTTAAAGAAAATAGAGTTTTCCTAGGGAAAATCCTTATAACAAGTGAGAGTGACTAAGTGTAACAAATCTACTAGTTAACAATGGCATGAAATGGTTCCCTAAGATAAAGGTTATTTAAATTCTTTTAATCTAAAAATTTATAAGAACTTAGGCACATAAGAGTTCATATTATGACATTCATGATAGGGAAATTCATTACCATGGCATTTATTTTCATTTTACACTTAGGAACCTCAAGAGCATTCATGAAAATCACATTTTCGGAATCAACATAATCGCTGGTCAGATCTGATCCTTCATTTTGAGGCTTAGATATTTTCAAAACTTGAGTTAAGCTTCAGATTTAGAAAGCTCTTTCGAAGTAGATAGAAATCGATATAAAATTTGCAAAATTCCGAGTTAAAACGACCAAGTTATGGCCATTTTAAATCGAAACTTTGGAAATGACGCGAATTTCGATTTCACTAAGTTATCTTAGAGTTTTTGGTATTCTTAGATGGTAGAATACTTATCAGGGTGTTTCTTTTGTGTTAGGCGAACCGAGGACGTCGAGTCTTTACCTCCGGATTATTATTACTAAGAGACGGGCGAACCAATGGCAGAGTGAGTTTCTCTTCCCAATTCATTTATTGTATGTGCTTGATAAATTAGTGCACTAAATGTAGGCCAAATGAAATGAATATGTATGATGGGGAATAATGAGAAATTGTATGTTGATGATGATATGAGAACTCAAAATAAGAATATCGAAACCGGGTGATAATTTCTGGATGTGTAGTTAGTTATGATATATTGTTTGAGAAATTGTTTGATCGCCTGAATAAAATGACTTAATCAACTATTCGGACTAAGGCCAAATCCAGACATATGCATATCATAATGGGAAGGAGCATTAGCATTGGTTGGTTAATTGTGATCCATAAACGAGATTAATTGGTTAGTTAATCGTGATCCATAAACGAGATTAATTGGTTGGTTAATCGTGATCCAGAAACGAAATAATTGTTGGTTACCCGTGAACCATAAACAGCATAAAGTTAGTACCGTATTATCCGTTAATCTGCTAACCCAGGGTGGAGGGCGCAAGTCCATCCACATATGATTTCCGTCTAGTCATATGTATGTTTTTCTCATGTGTTTGGTGCATTCACTTGCTTGTTTAATCACTTGTTTGAATTGTTGTGACATGAATGTTGTTGTGGAAGATTTTACTCACTAAGCTAGTTAGCTTACGTCCCTACAGTTTCTTCCTTTTGCATCTACCAAACTTATGGCTTAGATAGCGTGACCCGACCGTGCAGGTACAGAGCTAGGAGTTTCCCCTAGAAGTTGAAATTACTGTTTAGACTTCCATAGGAAACTTTTAAGACTTTGGATGACTGTATAAGGCCACTAAATATTCTTTTGCGGGGGAATGCCCCTTAGTAAATGTAATGTTTAATTTTGTATCATGAGTTATATCTATTGCTAATGCATGCCAAGTTAAGCTTTTATCTCCATTTGGACTTGTATTCTATTGTCGTAAAAACGCTTATCTAATGAGACCCCCGAAGGACTAAGGCGGTAATTCGGGAATCTTGTATGGCATATGGCGGACTGTTATGTATAGGGTACCCTATGGGCGTGACACACAATGAGGGAGAGAGAGGAGAGAAAAAAGAAATTTTGCAAGAGCTTGTTTTAGTGAAAAAGTAAGGAAAATGAAAAGTGAAAAGTATAAAGGAGTATATATAGGGAATGGAATTAGGGTTCATGTAATAGATAAAATGAAAAATAAAACAAATTGAGAGAGAACAGAGGGAGGGGCTTCGGTTTGATAGGGAAGATAAAGAGAGAGATGTGTGTGTTATGTTGTGTAAGTTTCAAAATTAAATTAAGTAATTTAAGTAATAAAATTGTATTGGAAAAGTAACTTGTAAGAAATAGGATGTAAGGATGGAAAGATAGGTTGCAAGGATGTAAGAGATAGAGTATGGGTGGTTGTATACTTATGAATAGTGTGAAAGAAATCAAAAAGTAGATCAGATAATTAAAGTACCGGTAGTAATGAAAATACGATAAAAATGATATAATTGTGACTTTTATAACCCAAAAAATTACATAGCTGATATATTTGAAAATCTTATAAAATTACGAATCTAATGTTACTAATAACATGTATTTAATATCTCGAATCCGGGACACGCTTTTTCAAAGTCTGTATCCGGTCAGGTTCGAAATAGGTCAAAAATTCACTAATATGATATTTTTAAGCATCCAATATTATTACGAACCAATCTATACTCTTCACTCATATTTCGACTCCTTGATTTAAGAACACGGGGTTGTTATATCTAAGCTGTTAGGGTTTCCTAGGGATTGTTGACTCAGGGTTTTCGGTTGACTTTCCGGTTTAGGGTTTTAACTCGAAATTACCTTAAAACTTAGGAGTTTACAGGGTGTATGGGAGTTCCCAACATTGATATATATGTATATATTACCTTTTTTCTATATGGTTGTTTTTACAGAGGCATAAATTACTTCGAGTGTAGGATTAGTGGTTAATAGTTTAAACTGTGTTGTTTGTCGGCTAATCAAAGATAATAACTATGATTGTTGGATATATTGATACATGTGAAAATTTAGTAATGCTTGTTCATGTGCATTTATTTTGTGGTATAGCGTACTGGGACTTTGTCATTCCTTTATCTTTTCCGGGAACATGTGAAAATCCGGTAGTTTTTTATCTATTAAGCTATGACATATATGGACTATAGGGGAGATGACAGTGTACCTCACTTTCCCGCTGATATTTAGATTTTCATGGCTTGGAGATAGACAATAGAAGATCTTGAGAATTTTTATATGTTTTTAAGTATTTAAAGTCTATGTTTCTAAACTTTTAGGAGAATTTTTATTGCGATGATATATGTTTAAGTTTTGATTTGAGTTGGCTTTGGTTTATGCCAACGAAGTTAATTAGATGTCTTGTTATATGAAATATTTTAAACAGGTATCCCTTTATATTAGTGATTTATGATCATATTCTTAGTTATGGATTAGAGAATTAATAGCCTTAGCGTGTCCATCTCAAGTAAGGACACGTGGTGGGTTGTAATACCTTCGGATATGGCATTACAAATATATATCCTAGTAATGTTTGAAGAGCTGGCTAGGCAAATAGGTGCTCTTCTTGCAAGTGGACAACCTTGAACCGCAAAGACCTCTATCTTGGGTATAGCTGTTATGGGATGGTCAGTGTTTGTTTCTTTTGGGGATGCCAAGTGAAATTACTAACTAACTCGGTCATCTTGTTCATGTAAGTATCCTTTCATTATCGAATCCAATTTTCCTTTTGTGTGTTTTTTTGCTAAATTTTTCCTTTCTTGTGGGGATTGTAGAGGATATTACTGAAGTCGTACTACGTGGTAGGAGTTTACAATCGGGAAAATGACAATTTGTGATCTTAGTATATCGATTATGGCAAGCATCTAATAAAGGTGAGTTTAATTCCTGCCATAAAGTGGTTCTTCATTGATCAAAGCAAAGGTTAACATACACTCTATTATGGATTGAAGGTTAACATCACAATTCTTGAGTAAAGGCTTCAATCAAGGAGAGGTAGGCCACCCGGTATAGAAAAGAGAAGCTGGTCACTAAAAGTAGAGTTAATGGGTTGTTGGCATAGTTACGAGCTTGTGAAACTTCTTTACAAATAAAGTTCGGTCAATTAAACAATAAGAAGCATGAGCTTTTTAACGAAGTAGAACTTAAAGTTCCCATTCACTTTAGCCTTAATCATCAGTAAACTTAAAGTTTCCATTCACTTTAGCCCAATCATCAGTAAACTCAACATTCCCATTCACTTTAAAACAACTAATTGGAAAGTATACAGATCATTTAAGCTTTTTGAAAAATTTCATCTTAAATTTTTAGCTCTAAATTCTCAAGTCAAATAACAAGTAAAATAACTCATAAGCAATATAATGATGTTCACTACAAGTTTAATTGAGTTATTGATGATTTCATCTTAAATTTTGAAAAATTTCATTCAAATTTTACCATTTCGTTATTTTCCAAAAATCATGGAGAGAAAGTGATCAATGAAACATGTTTATCTTTAGTCATCACCAGTCTCAACCCTTAGTCTGCCTAATCTCTTCCTTAGTCCATTCCTCCACACTAAATTAAACATTTTCCTCAGTGTTTAAAACAAATGAATCAAAAAGGGGAATATCAACAGCAAAAGTGTAAAGCAAGTTTAAAGTATTAGAAGTTTAAGAAACTTTTCCATTTGTAATCACGGGTTGAGAACAAATGAGAACTGCAAACTCATTTGCCTTCATGTTTTAAGTTATTTAAGAATAAGGCAAAAGATTAGTGTCAACCGCTGGCTTGGTTTGAGCTATGGTTGAAGCTATGAGGAAATAAGAGAGTCATGGTAACCAATTAGGGGTTAAACTACGCCAAAAATTAACAAGTGGATTTAGGTTCTTCTTCAAACTTTATGCATGGCTTCCTCGTGTTTCCAATCGTTGCCTTGAAAATTGACTTTAATATACCCTGATCATCGTCCCTTGATAAAAAAAATAGTCTTTTGTCTAAAAACTCATTTATCAATAAAAGAACAGTTAGAAATAAAAACGAAAGTTAGAAATGGGTTGCCTCCCATTAAGCATTTATTTAATGTCTTAGCTTGACAAACACTTCTCGAGAAAGCTTAACCAGCTTGCGCCAAGTGCAACTCCTCCCTTCTTCCTATATCTTGTGATGGTCCCTTGTAGAGTTTAAGTCTTTGCCCATTAATCTCGAACGTTTCATTATCTGAGTTTTCATTTCCTATAACACCACAAGGAAAGACCTTTTCGACTTTAAAAGGACCCGATCATCTTGACTTTAATTTTTAGGAAAATGTTTCAACCTAAAACTTAACAACAAAACCAAGTCTCCTTTCTCAAACTCATGTGGGTGCTTAATTTTTGCGTCATGCCACTTCTTAACCTTCTTCTTATACTCCCGATTGTTCTCATACGCATTTAAGCACAGTTCATCCAATTCATTGATTTGAGAAAGTCTGTTTTCTAGCAGTTAAATCCTAATTCAGAAATTTGATTGCCTAATATGCTTTATGTTTGAGTTCTGCTGGTAGATGGCATGCCTTCCCATAAACAAACCATAAGGTGTTGTCCCAAGGATCTTTTAAAAGCAATTCTATGAGCCTATAATGCATTAACCAATTTTTTAGCCCAAGCATTTCTATATGTTGCAACTGTTTTTTCAAGATTCGCTTAAGTTCCCTATTAGAGACCTCAGCTTGTTCGCTCATTTGAGGATGATAGGATGTAGCAACCCTATGATGTACTTCATAACGTTTTAAAACTTTTTCAATATCTGTGTTGCAAAAATGAGTGCTCTTGTCACTAATCAAAGCTCTAGGACATCTGAATCTTCAAAATAACTTTTTCAAAAATTTTGTGACTAGTCAAGCATCATAGTAGGTAAAGCTTGGGTTTCCACCCATTTTGACACGTAATCCACTGCTACTAAGATGTATTTATTGCCAAAGGAGCTAGGGCATGGTCCCATGAAATCAATGCCCCAAACATAAAAATTTTCACATTCCAAAATGAATTTATAAGGCGTTTCATCTCTCTTTGAGATATTCCCCACTTTGGCATATGTCACAGTTTACCACAAAACATTTAGGCATCCTTAAAAATCAATGGCCAATAGAAGCCTACCTGTAACACCTTGTTACTGTTCTACTTACACTGTAGTGGCCTCCAACTGGGTCAGCATGACAATGATTCAAAATCTATTTACCTTCTTCATGTGATACACATGGTTTAGTCATTTGGGAAGAACAAAGACAGAACAGAAATGGATCCTCCCAAAAATATTGCTTAAGATAATCTTTTTCTCTAATCGTAATCCAATTTTATAGGGTTCTTTGTTGACTAAATAATTAGTAATGTCTGCAGAGCACGGTTGGGGGTTTTTTCTTATAGTGCAAATAAGTAGAGTCTCTCTTTGAAAACTCATCATTGATTTCTTCCTCTTTTAATTGGTCT
Source organism: Combretum micranthum (assembly GCA_024138025.1). Lineage (NCBI taxonomy): Eukaryota > Viridiplantae > Streptophyta > Magnoliopsida > Myrtales > Combretaceae > Combretum > Combretum micranthum. Next base: position 130,181 of record JAMXBD010000437.1, read on the forward strand.
TATAGTGGATTGTCTAGCCTGGACAAATGGTCAGCAGTCGGATTTTCATTACCTTTCTTATCCATTATTTCTATGTCAAATTATTGTAACAACAGAATCCATCGGATTAATCGGGACTTATCATTTGTTTAGCAAACAAGTATTTCAAAGCTGAATGATTAGTATAAACAATAACTTTAGAAAGGATCATATGGGACCTGAATTTGCCAAAGGCAAAATGACTACTGACAGCTCCTTTTCAATTGTGGTATCGTTTCCTTGTGCAGCTGTAAGAGTCCTATTGGCGTAATGGATATGTTAGAAGCGGTGATCTCTTCATTGTCCTTGAACAGCTCCAACAGCTAAATCATTGGCATCACACATTAACTTGAAGGGTAAGTTCTAATTAGCTACTACCATTATAGGCGAATTGATGAGCTTCTCCTTCAGCAGGTTGAAAGCCATTAGACAATCATCATTGAAGTCGAATGGGGTGTCTTTTTCTAGGAGCTTTGTCAAGGTTGTGCGATCTTTGAAAAGTCCTTAATGAACTTCAATAAAATCAACATGTCCCAAAAAAATTCCTATTTGCCTTAACTATAGTTGGTGGAGGCAATTTTTCAATGACTTCAACTTTGGTTGTGTCAGCTTCAATTCCTTGACTTGAAATTTTGTGCCCCAAAATAATAACCTAATTCACCATAAAATGACACTTTTCCTAGTTTAATACAAGGTTTGTTTCTTCACACCGCTGTAGAATTCTTTTCAGGTTAAGGAGCTACCCATCAAAAGAATCACAAAAATTGAAAAGTCATCCATGAACGCCTCCATCACATTCTCTACTAAGTCCTCAAAATGGCCATCGTGCATTGTTGGAAAGTGGTTGGAGCATTGTACAGACCAAAAGCCATCCTCCTATAAGCAAATATTCCATAAGGACATGCAAACATGGTATTTTCTTGATCCTCTGGTGCTATTGATATTTGGAAATACCTTGACATGCCATTGAGAAAACAATAAAATGAGTGCCTTGCTAGTTTCTCTAATATTTGGTCTGTGAAAGTTGAAAGTTAATGGGAAGCGATCTTTTTTGGTGACATCATTGAGTTTCCTATAGTCAATATATACATGCTAACTAGTGACAATATGCATAGGGATCAATTCATTATTTTCATTAAGGACAACTGCCATCCTTCCCTTCTTTAGAACTACTTGAGTTGGACTCACTCAAGCACATCTTAAATTGAATAAATGATTCCAACATCCAACAACTTGACTACTTCCTTCTTCACTACTTCTTTCATATTTGGGTTCAATCGTTTATGCGGCTACATTATGGCTTAAAGTCATCCTCCATAAGAATTTTGTGGGTACGGTATGAGAGACTTATACCCTTGATATCAGTAATTTTCCAAGCTATTGCTCTATTATGTTCCTTCAATACTTTCAACACTTTTCCTTTTGTCCATCATCGAGTTTCGAAGATATAATGACAGGTAACTTTTAATTTTATCCAAGAAAAATGTATTCCAAGTAATCAGGTAACTACCTACGGTTCTAGATCAAGTAGTTCTTTAATAGAGGGTCTTAGTCTCTTGACATCTTCCTAGTCATCTCCTCCTTCAACCGATCATTCACAACTTCCCCATTTACTCAAGATGCGCATCATTTCTCTCTCATGAATTGATCTAATTTTTTTTTTTTACTTCCTTGCTAAACATATTTCTAGAGTGTCCTAACAAGTTATGTCCCTTATTACCTTAATTACTTCCGAATCTAAAGACTCCACGGCAAAGCACTCATCATCATTATTTATCACTTATTTGGCAATCTCTAATAGTTTGATAGTCATCCCATCATCCCCTACCCTCAATGCCAGTTTTATATCATTCACATCTATAATAGCTCTTTAGTTGCTAAGAATAATTTTCCCAAAATAAGGCTTCCACATTGCCTAAAACGACTAAATTAGTAGAGAATATAAAATCTTTCATTTTTACCAGCATATCCTCAATAACCCCCTTAGGATATTAATAGACCTGTCAACCAATTGCAAACTCATCCTAGTGGCTTTTGGTTCTCCCAATCTTAGTGTCTTGAACATGCCATAAGGCATCAAATTTATGCTTGCTCCCAAATCTGCTAAAGCTCTTTAGCAAGTAAGTTCCTTATTAAACAAGATACAGTGAAACTACCTAGACCTTTCCTTTTTCTTGGAAGTTGATTGAGGAGAAGAGCTGAGCATTTTTTCCCTAGTACAACCATGGATATCTCCTTAAGTTTCCTTTTGTTCAAAAGCAACTCCTTTAAAAATTTTACATATTTTGGCATTTGAGAGAGGGCATCCACCAAAGGTAAATTGATGTGAAGTCATTTGAAGAGATCCAAAAATTTGTGGAGCTGCTATTCATCTCTTCTTCTTTTAGCCCTAGTTAGATAAAGAAGTAGTGGCTTATAGGGCTTAAAAAGGGGTGTTTCTCTCCTTTCTTATTCCTTTCGTTCCCTAACTACTCATGCCTTTTCTGTCTCTTAACTTCCTCCTGCACCTCGGCTTGTTCTTCACCTCTAGAAACTTCTCTTTCTTTCTCTTCAATTTTCTTTTCTTCTTCTTCTTCCAAGTTTTGCAATTGTTTCACACTTCTTTGATTGACATCATGAACCCTTTCTTGAACTCTCTCCTTAAGCATTTCAACAACATTATTTAATTAAACATCTGGACTCTTGAGAGAATTGGCATGACTCTAAATCATCATTTCAATTGGTGGATAATGAACCTTCCTCCATGCATAATTTCTACTGTGAGATCTAGAGTAAGAGTATCCTTGTTACAAAATTTGATACAGATGATAGGGACTCCAATTCTGCTAATGGTTCCAGGGCACTTCAGGATAAGTTGATAGAAAATTTTGGTCAATCATCCCAAAAGGGTTTTCACAAGGGTTTTCATTGATAGCTCTTCGATTTCTTAGAGTATTCTTTGAACGTCACCTCCCATTCTTAACTTTAAACAATAGAAACAACAACAAAAACACAAATCAAATAGAAAAAAAGCAAAAGCTACACTAGCTAAAAAGAGATATTATGCAAGAATGACTAGAATAATAGAGTCAAAACTTTGAAGTAATGCTTTATTGAGCTCCATATTCATGAATATAACGTTGACTCCCGGCGACGATGCTAGAAAAACTTGGTTTGTAGTATGGTTTTCGCATTTTAAAAGCACAAACACGAAGTTGAAGTTTTCAACTTTTGTCATAACCGTACATAGGCAAGCCCACCCACCAAAGTTGCATAAAAAGTATTATGTCATATTCCATGGGGGTCATTAGTGTGGACCATACTCATCTCTAATATATTATCTAGCCAAACAAAAACTTAGCAAAACACTGTGAAAAAAAAAAAAAACACTAAACTAAGGTTAAGACTAATTGTATGCACATTTTCAAAGCGAATTTAAGATATATGTTTGTTTATGCAAGGCAGAGCTTAGGACTTGCTTCACTAAGTTCTTATCATGTGACTTCTTAACAAACTCAAAGAGTTGTTTGTTAAGTATACTTGTACTGTCGATTCACTAAGGTACGCTAAAGCTTCATTGAAGGTTGGAAACTTTAAATCTATATCAAACAATCGGAATCTCTTCACACGCTATCAACAACAAAAAATTCATTAAGATTAAGAATAAGAATCCTTTTATTAAAACCTTTTTAATGAGTTTAAAACCAAGTGACAGAGAGTTTCACCATCATTATCTCTAGGTAATTATGTGCAACTTCATCAGCAGCCTGGATCTATTCAATTGATATCAAACATAACTCTATCGATATTCAATTAAAATGTATTTGAAATCACACGAATCAGGTCTTTGATTCACAAATCTTAAGTTAAGGTAGTTATTTCTCCATAGATGTAAACATTGAGCATAAATTCAAGAGAAATAATATGAAATAAAGACGAATATTACAAATTGAGCATAAAATCTTGCAAAAACAAACATCGAGATTAAAATGAATTAATCCAGAAAATTTGAATTTCTCGCGAAATAAGGGTTTCTCTCACTAGAAATTATCACACTACTCTATTATAGTTAGAACTTTGTTGCATACGATACAATATGTTATTACACGTCTGTGTATGTTTATTCATGGGTAACAGGGTCTATAAATCATGACGATCTTATTGGCTAAATGGATTTTGTCCTTATCTTCATGCGTGTGACAGTAAGGTAGTAAACACGTGACAAGGTCACTTATCACGGCTCAAATCACGAGCTCGAAAGTTGGCCACGATAAAAGCTATGTCTTTTCATTAGAGGCACGATTTTGGTTCAGTTCGAACCACGGGTGAAACTACGAGCACGTTGCTTGGGCACGATTGGAGTTGTATCATGAATAACAAGGCATGGTTGTCTCAGTGTAAATCATAGTATATATTAAGGGTGCAATTGAAGTCCGTCTTCAAACATTGTTGTTATTTTACTCTAATATTGATTCAAGTCACTTTGTTTTTTCTTTTGATGATCTTTAGAGCTAAAAAACAACATTTTCATAATAATAGCATGGAAATAAAGAAATTTATCTAAGAAATAGATCATATAAAGCATAAATTCCTATGGGTTAAATAGAGTATAAAAGAATTATCACTATGCAAGTTCAACCAGGAGCTTCGAGTTGAAGTCGGCTAGTTGAAGCAACTTTTGTATGAGAATTGATTTAAGCTACAAGAGATAAGGAGAAGGGCTCACACTCATGAGAAGGAGTTGTTGCTGGAAACGCATAAGTTGTAGGCTAAGGCATATCAAGCTAGAGTTGATGACAATAAGGCTTTAAAAGATCTAAAGAAGGCAAGGAAGTGGACGGATGATCTTTCTAGTCACATGAAGGATATGAAATCCCAATTCACTGCTCTAAGTACTGGCCAATGAGGTTCTACCCTTTAAGAATACTTTGGCAATCAAGCCTGAGTGAATAAGAAGCTAAAGATTGAGCATAGGGCAATCGGTGAGGTGATCTAATACATTCATTTGTAGTGCACCTACAATAGTGTTGCTCGGGAGAATTTCCATATGTATCCCCATGGTGTTGAGTAGTTTGATGAAGATGAGGATGACAATGAGGAAGAAGTTATTAATGAAGGTGAGTTGGGCCACTCGAATGCCATTAGGGATGATGAGTTCGTTTTTTAGCAAATTTTTGTTACACGTTCATTGGTTGCTATCTTTTTGCTAACATTTGGATTGTGACCTTTTTGTTCTAACAATTAAGGATTTGCATTGGATGGTGTTCCCAAGATTTGTTGGGATTCACTTCATTGTTATCCTTGCCATGATTAGCCTATAAATAGGGCATACTGCAATCTTCAATTGCTATTCACAAATTCCTTAACTTCTTACTTTCTCTGTACACAAAATTCACAACAACTTGTCATGGATCTTTGGCTTAGATTTGATTGGAGAGGTAAACTCCTTGGTAATTTTTGATGTTGTAGCACCCTTAGGTGACTTTGAGTTTTCCCGGAGGACCTTTGTTCAATGTAGCCCTCATTCAACGTGTGTTATGAGGGTCTTTTTTTTACACTATGGCATGTAATGGTGACTAATTGTAAACCCCCAAATTTTTGGAATCGGTTTAGCATAAAATCCTAAACCGGAAGTCAAACGGAACCCTAGAAGGTCAACAAAACCCTAGTTTACAGTAACCAGTTAAGTCGGCATTGCCATTTTCTTTGGCCCTGGAAAACGAAGTTGGGATAATTGGCTAGAATAGTTTTTAATAGCTATAGGTTATATAAAAATATCAGTTTTGCAAATTTTGGGTGTCCTTTGAACCCGCTCGGACATAGTTCTCGAAAAACGTGTCTGGAAGCCTGGAATAGTAAAAATATTCGAATACACTATTATACTCGTAAAAATATAAGGTTTTCAAAAATATCAATTTCGAAATTTTTCGCTACCTAAAAATAACAGATATAGCTATTATACGCGTATTTTCTTACTAATGGTACTTATTAGTCATATATATCTTACATTACACTATTCATTACTATTCTACACTATTCTTTTATCTCTACGTTTTCTTACACCTATTCTTACACACTCCATAATCCATAACCTTAACTTTTTACCTTTCCCATAACTTTATTTCACATCTACCTTACACATTACATCTTTCATTTATCAAAAATCAAAAAAATAAAATCACTCTCCCTCTTTCCTCACAATGGCCGGCGCTACCCCCCCCCCCCCATGTGTCCTCAATTTGTTTCAATTTTCATTTATTTTAATCACACAAAATTCACTCCACATTTTCCTATAAATACCCCCTCTTCTTTCACACATTCATTACCCACAAATTCTTACCAAAACTCTTCCAAAATCTCCTCTCAAAACTCTTTCAAAATACCATCCAAAAACTCTCTCAAAATAATTCCACAACCACTTCTACCAACAACCAAAACTCATAACCACATAACTATACCAAAGTCTTCTTTAGGTAACCACTTCATATTTCTTTCTTCTTCTTCATGTCATGTAACTTTACATGACCATAGTATGAGTTTTCAAAGACTACAAGTTATGAAAGCTACATTATGTTCATGTATTGTTCTTGTTCATGAAAATCTATTTATGTTCAAGTTATTATTTTTTCATATTATTGCTACTATATCCAAATATTATTATCTATATATATACATATTCTTTAGAGCATATAAGCTCACTTGCAATTTATTTACTTTTATGCAATGCAATTTATTTACTTTCCTTTGCAATTTATTTACTTACTTCTTGTTATTTTAAGACTAGTCTCTAGTCTTAGACTCGTCCTCATCAAGTCAAAACAAGTTTTTCTTTCTTTCTTTCATTTTATTTTGGGACTAGTCTACTTCTTAGTCCCGGGAGCCTTGAAAAAGCTAAGACTCCAATACTTGACTTTATTATTTATGTTTTATGTTATTCTCATAGTTCATGTTCATTTAAATCGTTGTCCCAAGTTTCAAGTTCTAAAAATAAATTGACAAAAAGAGATTGTTGACACTTAGAAATAAGTTTATGTAAAGAAGAAAATCTATGGTTTGAAAACAAAAGTAAAATTATTCCTTTTCAAGTTACAAGAAGAAACCAATAAGATTTTAGAAACTACTTTTACTATAAAAAGTTTTTAAGTCACATATTGTTCCACATTGTTTTTATAAAAGAAAATAAATTTTCATGCATGGATGATTCCATGAAAAACATAAGATATGAGGAAAGAATGAGAATTTTCAAATAAAGATTTTTGCAAACAAATAGACAAAGGAATTTGTATAAGAAAAGTGAATAGGGATAATAGGGTATTTTCTAAAAACTCTAATATTAGTATAGAAAACTTAGAAGGAAGAAAAATTTATTTTCAAAACGTTACTTGGATATATATGCATAAGCCAATATGAAACTTTTTGTAAAATAAGCAAAATAGCTATTTCAAGAAGTTTACAAATATGAAATTCTTATTTTCCTAAAACAACTCCAAAACCGACATGGTTTTACTTAAGTAAAATAAATGGACAACAAAACATTTGAGCATGAATGAATATGAGCTAAGTAGTCATAAAAAGAGAAATTTTCAACTATATAGATAACTAAGTATTTATCAAACAAATTTTGATTTATTGAACCAAAGTTGTTTTGTGTTGGAAAAATCTGTGGTGAATTTTGTCGCCACTGTTTTGGGGCCTATATGGCCTTGTTTGTTAAAAATAATTTTGGAAATGGGTAGATATTTTCGAGTAGGTAGAAATCGGTATATTATATGCGCGATTCCGAGTTAAAATGACCAAGTTATAGCCATTTTAAGTTGGAACATTCATTTATACGAACTTTAACGTTCTTTTAACATTGTTTTGTTAAAATTCAAGAAAATCATCAAGGAATACTCGTTGTGGGTATTTTCTTTGGCTAGGTGACCTCGAGGAAGGATTCCTTTACCCCGATGATTATTATGACTAAGTGGAGTGTGTGAACGACTCAACCACCTAGAAGAATAGTCGACATGGTATCGTGAGTTTATTTCCATTAAATGTTATACTTGTTGTGCTTATAAATTAGTTGCATTAGAGTTAGGAAAAGATAAATCGATATGTATGTAAAATAATTCTTTGAAATAATTTTAAGAATATCGGAGCCAAAATTGTTTTAAATGTTTGTTTTAGTATCGCATTGATTTGTATGAAACTCCTTGATCGCCTTAAATTCAAAAATAATTTTGCTATGACTTTATAAATAAATGATTCATGCATACCACAAGTGAGTCACATTGCATTTTGGGTTATTATCCTTGGGTGAGAAGGATGGTAAGCTCATGTTGAAAGCAACACTTGGCGGGAGATCCGAAAGCGATTGCTTGGCGGCTTAAGGGAAATGCTTGCGGAAGATCCAAAGTAAGGTCAAATCAAGTAGTTCGAAATGCTTGGCGATGAGTACTCGCGAGCATAAAACTTTTTTATTAAAACTACTTGTTTTTAGGTTAAGTATCACCAAACCCCGAATGGAGGGCACAAATCCATTCAACATATAGTTCCTGGAAAACTATATGCTTGTTTGCTCACGTGTATGTTGCATTACATTTGATTGTCTAATCAACTTGTTTAAAATCTAATTACAAGAAGTTATTTATGGAAATAGTTCTCACTAAGCCTATTAGCTTACACCCCGATAGATATCTTTTGCAGTTTCCCTGCTTATGGTTAAGGCCACGTGGACCCTGCGGGCAGGTAATCTCTTATGGATAATAGAAATTTAGATAAAGTGTAGCTTTAGCATTGATGTACCAATATCCATGTAATAGATTAGTGATCAAAGGGAAATGTCCCTAAGTTTGTAAAATCATTTATATGAATGAATGATTATTATGAATCCTCTTTTCTTAATGTGTTATTTATATCTTCTTACTTCATAATTCCATACATGATCCTCTAAAGTTGTGAAACACGCTTGCACTTAATATAAAAGCTTTTGGGAATGGCTAGGGTTGTCATACTTAGGCTTTAATATTGAGTGTGGCGGACTGTCACGTTTAGGGTACTGTTTAGAGCGTGACACTAATGATTGTTATTTTTTGTTATATAAAGGAGGTGGTTAGAGGGGGAGGGTGTGACTATGTGTTGTTTCCTCGGTGATCTCCATACCATCCTTGGGGGCTAGTTGTAGCTCTACAGCCTTCTCTTTTTCTCGTGGTTTCTAACTGCACTCTTAACGGGATTGAGTTAGTAAAAAGGACGTGTGATTAGAGCATTTCTTTGTGTTAAAGCAAATTATACTCAATTTTTATTGAACAAAACATGTTAAATTAGTTATTGATTTTATAGAAATCCATTGGAATTGGTACTTTTGTGTGTTTAATGTTACATTTCAGGACTTGAACGAACTTTAGGACAAGATACAAGTAATTTGAGGATGTTTTATGCAAATTTGGAATTGAAAACACCTAGGGCTGGCTATCATGAAGGCTGCCACGTGTTTGTAAGTAAGCTGCCAGCCATGCTTTCTCAAGAGCCATCCAAAGTCCTAAAGTTGCCTCCTTCACATTCTAAACGTCTCCAGTTACAAAATTTAAGAATGGAAGTCCAAAAGATTGCTTCTTTTCATCTTCAAAACATTTCAGTTTGCAGAATTAAAGAGGAGAATTCCAAAAGTTGTATTCTTTAGCTGCTGTTTGCCTTCTATAAATTGGCTTGTTGTAGAAGAGGGAATTCATCTAGAAAAACTTCAGAAAAAAAAAATAAAAATAAAAATAAAAAAACTTTAGAGTATTGTTCTTGTTACTATGTGTGGCTAAAAACTTTATTCTAGCCAAGGGATATACTGCAGATTCAACTTGTCAAGATTGTGAGATCTAATTAGTTTATCTTATTTATTCTTCTTTTTTGAATATTCATATATCATATGTTATTCATGCATTTGTTGTTTTGTTGATTGATTTGAATTTGAGCTAATTCGTTTAATTAACAAGCGATAATCTGTCAATTAGAACGTTGAATCCGTAATTGTTCGATTGTTCTAATCTAAGTGATACAATAACATAATTGGTTACAGAATAGGTAATTGATTTGCGTTATGGTGATATATGATCTAATTTAAATGGTTCAAGCTTTTGATATGCTGTTATCTGAATTGGTGGTCTCTCTTTTGATTCATGGTATTGATAGATTAAATCCTAAGATCTTATCTAGGGTTGTTTAATTGGTAAGGGAAATAATCATAGCTTTTATCGTGATTATCGACACAGTAAGGAGAGATAGGTTGTCAAAGCTTGTTGATAGCCATAACCAATTTATTTAGAAAAGAAAATGAATATTATTGCATCAATGATCAATTTAATAAAGTTGAATTGTATGAGACCTTGGTTAGAAATCTTTTGATATTGTTTGAAAACTAAAATCGCGTTTCTAATCTTTAGATAAAATTGATCTTTTGATTTACAAACCCCCATCGTTCTTCTCTTTTCTCTTGAATAGAAATAAATTATTTCCTGTCCCTGTAGAGATGATCCATGCTCACCACTGATTACATACTTTTTGAGTAGGTTAATAATTTGTTGGATTCGACACCCATCACTTTGTCTTAAAATGAGTTCTATTGTTTGGGAGGGTGGCTGGGTAAAAGGTAGATCACTATTACTATCTCCACCAAACAATTCCTTGGACTGTAGGTTTTGGCTACAACTAATGCTCTACTCATGCCAGTTCATCGAGACATCTCTTTTCTATATAGGTACTGATGTAGTTAGATACTTTGCTGTTGTGCTTCTTTGGCAGGACGAGTCATGTATCTCAGTACGGCTTGGGATTTAGAAAGTATGGGTTTCTCCCAATTATTTACATTTGTTACTTCTGGAGCTCGATGGGCCAACCTAAAGAGATCGAACAAAAAGGTGGTTATAAGCATATACTATTGTCTTGTAATTTTTTGTTGGAAAGCTAGTCAAAACTATCTTAGTCGAGATGTTGGCCAAAACTATTATACTTTTTATCCTATGAAAAATCATTCAAATCAAGCGCTGAGTATAATCAACTCGGTCAGGTGGTCCCTAAAGTCATGGCCGTTCAGTCAAGCACTCCCCACATGGAAATTGGTAAAATTTTTAAGATACAAGCATTACAATTAAGTAACTCAGTTAGACAACCCTATAGTCACGACTTGTTCGGTCGAGTACTCCCTACATGGGATTAAGTAAGTTATTTATACGTGACGTTGAATATAAGCAACCAGGTCAACTGATCCCTAGAGTTGTGGCTTGTTCGGTTAAGCACCTCCACATAGGACCTAGTGAAAGTTTTAAGATGCAAACACTAAGCATAAGCAGCTCTGTTAGGTGGTCCCTACAGTTTTGACTAGTTCAGTTGAGAACCCCCACCTAAAACTTAGTGAAAGTTTTAGGACACAAACGCTAAGTGTAAGTGGCTTAGTTAAGCAATCTTCAGAGTTATGGTTCATTCAGTCGAGCACCTCCACATAGGCTTTAATGAAAGTTTTAGAAACCAAGCACTAAGCGTAAGCCACTCGACTTGACAGTATTTAAAGTTCTGGCTTATTTGGTTAAGTGCCCCCTCATGGGACTTAATGAAAGTTTTTAGACTCGAGTGTTGAGCGTAAGTAGCTCGATCAGGCATTCCTAATAATATGACTAGTTCGATCAAGTACCCCCACATGGGACTTAGTGAAAGTTTCTAAACTCGAATGCTAAGCGTAAGTAGCTCAGCAAGACAGTCCCTAGAGTTAATAGCTCGTTTAGTCAAGCACATCCACAAAGGATTTAGTGAAAGTTTTAGGATGTGAACGTTGAATGTAAGCAACTCAGTCAATTAGGCTACCGTGTAATGTAAGATAGCATATCTATCTACAGAAAGTTTAGAAACTTGAAATTAATATAAAGAAAGAAAGCAGTTACATGCAGATATGATTCTAAGCAAAGTACTTTCTTAGGTTGCTAGCATTCTAAGTTATTGGTATCAGTTGCCCATTTTGTTGCTCTAAGTAGCAAGCGCCATTCCCTATATTTTTAGTGACTTAGGTTGGGTCTTCCTAGGTTAGGGCCAACTTCCTTTTGCCTTCTCTGGCTCCCATGTCAGTCAAATTTTAGCATGCTAAATTGCTTAGACAAAACTCCTTATGTCTGACCTTTTTATCTTAATAGTGTGTAGTCCTTAATTAGCATGCCATCAACCTTTGTGCGACTTTGTCTTTGACCTCTTCAACTGTATTGAGCTTAGCTCATAACCAATTTCATTCACTGTTAGTTGGAACTCTTGGCTTTCAAGAGTCCAAATAATTAACTTGAACGGGTGCATTGCTTTTGTGTTGAACACCAATTTATAAGGCATTTCTCCTATGCATATTCTTGTATCTCTAAAGAACATTAAGTAAGCATTTTGCACATTCGATATCGTCTCAATCGACCATCTTTTTCAGGCTTTCAGTGATTGTTCTATTTACTACTTTGATTTGGCCATTAGTTTGTGGATAAGAGACAAAAGTGTACCTTGTCTCAATATGGTGATACTGGTAAAATTCTCTTAATTGATCATTGTCGAATTGATTGTCATTGTCAGTGATCAAGATTCGCAATACTTCAAACTAAGATAGGATATGATTGGTTAGAAAGGATTCAATAAATCTCTCAGTAATGTTAAGGACTGCTTGAGCTTCCACCCATTTGGTAAAGTAGTCGATGGCTATTATGATGAACTTCTTCCAGCCGGTGGTATTGAGGAAGGGTCCAGGGATATTCGTTCCCCATTAGGCGAACGACCATAGATTGGTTAATGTTTGGAGGTAGTTATTCGGAGCATGGACCAATGGGGCATGCATATCATTTTGAGGGCATTTCCTAGCTAATTTGGATGCGTTTGGTTTCATAGTTGGCCAATGGTAACCAAGGCAACGTGCCTTTTCACGTAAAACATGTAGCTAACCACGTGGTTACTGCATTCACTTAAGTGTAATTCCTCTAAAACAGGGAGGAGTTCGTCAGGTCAAAGGCATTTGAGGAGAGGCATGCTACTGCCCCTTGGATACAAAATGTTGTTTATCACTATAAAGTTGGTCACCCGATACATCTACTTCCTGGCTACTTTCTTATCACTCAAAAGGGTACCACTCTGCAAGTATTCCTTTATAAGATGCATCTAGTAGGCTTATGCTAACCCCTTTCGGTCTTTGAGAATCTCTTGATGTTTTTTACGAATGGTACGTTAAAGGAGATATCCTATGAATATTTCCTCATCTCTCTGGTTAGGTTCGGGATGCTAACAACCACAAACCAAGAGAGTTTGTTAGCTTTGACATTGTCGCTCGAGAACCTCGTGAATGCTCCAATTGGAGAAGTTAATGAATATAAACTAAACAATTTTAGGGTATTTACCATGCATCTTCTTTGATTCCATACTCTCCTTTGTCTTATTAAATGATTAGCTAGGAATTAGAGAAGATTTTTATATTATCAAACCCAACTTCAGATCCGAGCTTTAGATTGGCTATAAATGCTTTATACCTTACCTCATTGTTGCTAATGTTGAAATCGAATTTGAGTGTAAAACAAATCTTCATGATCTATGGTCCTTGTAGGATTAGGTTGTGATCGACAACCTTCTTGTTTCAAGGATTCATTCATATAGAGGGTCCATTCTAATTTTCCTTCTCCAAACAACTCATTTGATGAGCTTTAGTATTTAGACACAAAGTCATCCAATACTCAGGCTTTTATGCCTTCTCGAGCTTTGAATGGTCTTCGTACATACTAAGATTTATTGTGTACTTCATCATTCGGCCTGATGTATCGGGTTTGTTAAGGATGCTACAAAGGGGTTGGTCGATTGGTATTGTAATCAATGTGCTTCGAAGCACGAGTTAAGTCTTCTTGCTAAAACAACCACTGCCAAGGTGAATTTCTCAACCTTAAAATATCCCTCCTCTAAGCTTTAAAGGATATGACTGATATAATATATTGGTTTATGCTCACAACCCTTCACTCAGACCAAGATGGAGGATATGATATTGTTGCCAATTGCTAGGTACATGATAGTTCTTCTCCTAGGATGGGCTTAGCCAAGATAGGTGAGTGGTGAGTAATTGCTTCAATTCTACAAATGCTTTTTTGCATTCCTCAATTTGTTGGAAATTCTTTGGGTTCTATTAGACTTTGAAGAATTATGCACACAACACTTATGGATATAAACCGAATTAAGGCTTTTTATCTTTCTAGTGAGCTTATAGGCATCGTTAATTGATTTAGGTAAGAGCATGCCCAGTACAACCTAAATCTTTTCAGGGTGTGCCTCAATCCCATGTCGAGTGACCATATACCCTAAAAAAATTCTAGATGATGCCCCGAACACACATTTCTAGGGTTTCAACTTCATCTAGTATTACCCCAATTGGTTGAATGTCTATTGTTGGTCGCTGAGGTGGTTGATTAAATTCACAAATGTCATAATCATGTCATCTACACAGATTTCCATGTTACGTCTAATTTGTTCATTGAAGACTATGTGACTAGCCTTTCATATGTAACAACAACGTTTTTCAAGACGAACGACATTACTTTATGGTACCAAAGTTTGTGACAAAAGATGTGTACACTTGATATTTAGGCTTTATTGTGACTTAGCTATAGTTGGAAAAAGCATCCACGAAGATCGGCACAGCATGTACAAACATGGAGTCAACCAATTAGTCTATTATAGGAAGGGGGAAACAATCTTTAGGACATGCTTTATTGGGGTTGTTGTAGTCGACCCATATTCTCCATTTACCATTGGCCTTCTTTACCACGAACACACTAGCCAACTAAGTAGGGTACTTTTCTTCCCTAATGAAGCATGCTTTAAAAATTTTTAGACCTTCTCTTCTATGGCAGCTTATTAGGTAGTGATAAAGTGCTGACACTTTTACTGTGATGGCTTTACCTTCGGGTTGATGCTGATTTTGTGGGTATCAACCTAAGAATCAATCCTCAGCATGTCAGTGTCCAAGCGAAGACGTCGTTGTTGTCTTGAAGGAAGTGGACCGGTTCATCTTTTAGCTTGGGTAGCAGTATGAAGCTAAGCTTTATAAATACGGTGGGATCATTACCAAGTGGAACTTCTTCTGTTGGCTTAGTCGATTCCTCTACCTGTTCATTAAAGTTGAGCCTTTTTTAGCTCGGTCGATCGGGGAATGAGTTTATTTAGCACACTTCATACCTTAACAAGGCTCAAAATTATAGTTTTCAAGACAAGTCTTGGTCTCCTTTGCATATGTCTATAGGGCTTGAACCTAAAAATCTCATGTCCGTAGGGCTTCAACTTCTTCTAAATGTTGTCATCTCGAAGCCTATCAAAGGTGTGGCCAAAAATGAGGCTCGACCTACTTCTAGTATCGACTAAGATTTTCAATATGTTAAAATTGGCTACTCAGGCTCTTGTAACAAGGGTATCTTGGTGTAGTATCTTGACATCATGTAGGTCGACGTTTATGAACTCAAGAAACATGTTGAGTTTCTCTCTCTTTGCAAGGAGCATTACCTCCTTTCCCTTATTGTTTCTAAAGTACTATGAGAACAATAGGGTGTGGTTTCTAACAATAGTGTGCACAACGCTTCAAGCGATATCATCAAATTGTTGATCTGATCGGTCAATCATGAATTAAAGGTGGTCTGACTACCGTCGGTCAATCATGAATTAAAGGTGGTATGACTACCTTCATTGATTCAACCTTTCAGCAATGTTGTTTGGGTCAGCAATGTATTGTAGGAATCCTTTCTTTAGGGCTTCCTATAGAGCAATCTTCGATTGGAAGCAATCATTAATGTTGTATCATACATCTTAATGGTGTAACTATACTTGCTAGTGTCTCTGCTACCCTAGTTGTTGCTTATATTGGAAAGCTTGGGTAAGATACTATAGTTCTTAATTTTGAGGAAAATATCTTCCTAAGGTTTGTTGAGGGTAGAAATCTACACTCGAAGAACCTTTGTTTTCCCAAGGACTTCCTATTCTAGTTTGCCGACCAATCCTTTTCTCCGAAGGGAGGGCCAATGAGATCCTTTGTCAATCCCTAGCCTTTTTGGTTTTGAAGATGCTCTTTCTAAGACTTCTCCATCTCATTATAAGCAGCAATGAAGTCCTCTCGCCTAATATACTTGCTGGCTCTTTTCTAGAATTCCTCAAGGCCTTATACTTGTTTTTGGTGAGGGAGTAGAACATGCTTTCATTCTTACAAGCGCTATGGATCGCTACTTGAATAGAAAGGCTAAGGTCAAGGCAATCCACCTCAACGAAGACCTGGTTAAACTAGGTAATATAGTCTCCAAGAGCTCATCTTTCTTTTGATTCACCAAGAAGAGGGACAATGTGTCTTTCTTTGAAGGTCTACTAATTATGAAATGTATCTTAAATGCAGTAGCCATCTCTTTAAACGTTATGATTGAGACGTTGGGCAATTGATGGACCCGGCTATTAGATGTTTTTTCTGGTGTTCCTAGGAACGCTTTATAGAAGATGGTGTCGTTGAAACCAAAGGCTAACATGTGGTCCTTATATCTTCTGAAATGTTCTTTTTGGTCAGTCGTTCCATTGTACAATTTGAACTTTGGTAGCTTCATGCCCTGAGGCTAGGGCTCCTTTATGATTAATCGTGCTA
Source organism: Combretum micranthum (assembly GCA_024138025.1). Taxonomy (NCBI): domain Eukaryota; kingdom Viridiplantae; phylum Streptophyta; class Magnoliopsida; order Myrtales; family Combretaceae; genus Combretum; species Combretum micranthum. The sequence goes on from JAMXBD010000437.1 coordinate 146,814, forward strand.
AAGGGGGTCTTTATTGATAGTTGAGCTACTTTAGGGGGCAATGTGCTCTTTTTTGCTTTCTTTGATTTCCGACATTCTTTTGATCTCTTTTTCCATCTCTTCAAGTGTTAAGTCCTCAAATCATTCCCTCAACACATAAGGAGGTCTATAGGAGAAGGATCATCTATACGAGTTTTATAGCCACTGCAACAAAAGTATTTTTTACTCTATGAGGGCTTTGTATTTAAAATACTGCAATAGCAGTAGGAGAGCGATCCAACTCTCCACGTTAACGGTGATTGTCTTGTTGCGGCAGTGTCCCATTATTATTGTGTTGTGGTGGAGAAATTTAGGTCCCCAACCCTAACTCCATAAGGTATTGTTCAACGTCCTTGTTGCATTCAATAGTTTCAATGTTTTGCTCTACCGCTTGGTGGAGCATGTCCTCCAAACAGCTTAGGTAGCCTTGGTCAAGGGGGTTGTTGGAAGGATGTTGAGGCCCAGTTAGGAGCCCATTAAGCATTGTGAACCCAGTAAATCCATGGTCGAATTGAAGCCACCTTTGCGATAGTCACCTTAAAGCGACTTCTTATTTTTGGGGTAGGTGGCATGCGCAAAGTTTATAGTTCAAATTTGTAGGGTGTAAGAGACTTTCAAGCAAAAAATAGAAAAAAGAAAAAACTTCTACCAAGGGGAAAGTTTTCCCATAGATGGTGTCAAATGTCACTTGCTCGATTTTGGTAGAGGTTAGATTAGAACATACGTTGGGCTTGGATCACTGTGACAAGTAAAAGGCCTACAAAATAGGAATTCAATTAGTGGTATGATGGGCTTAAGCCTGGCACAGTCACTTTGATGCTTAAGTTAGCCATTGAGATTACAAGCCTAATGTATGAGATAGGTTGAGTGTGGCATTACTAATCCTTCGGTGGGTAAGTGAGTATTTATAGGTGATTAATCTGACAGTTGATTAGCATCATGAGTGAAGTGGACAATTGGCAATGGTCATGAGGATCGTGGGATGGACCCACTACTCTACTACTGTGTGTACTAAATCTGATCAAGTAACTAGTGCCAAGTGGCGTAGAAGTTATAATCGACAGACTGCCATGGGCAATGGTTAAGTGTCTAGTGGCGGTCATATGCGCCTGGGTAAGGCCTTATGTTATAGCGTTCATGATTAAATCCTAAGTTAAGTACGGTGGCCCAATTCATTTGTGGGTTAGACTTGGCTCGAATGAACCATATTCCAATTTGGACCATTAACAAGATCTATCTTATAGGTCATGATATTGTAGGTTCATTCCATGTGGAATTTAGATATTTGGATATTTATAGTTGAAAAGAAACAATGCAAAGAAAGTCCATTTTTTTAGTTGCACTTTTATTGCAACTAGTAGAACCTTTGCTTCAATGTACATGTTAAATCAAAACGTAAATAACTTTATTTAAAAAGTTTAAAGTTATGTAAAGTGTCATGGAGTAACATTAGACAATTTTGCTCATTAAGATTGGAAAAAAAGAGCATAACAATGGTGATTAGGCAAAGCTGAAAGTAAAAAAAAAAAGTTAAAATTAAATAAATTTAAGAGATTACAACAACAGAAATACTAAAAAAGATTATGGCCTTTAAAAAGTATAAGCATAGATAGGAAAACCACATTAGTATAAATGCCTTCCCTTCATTGAAAAGTATAGTGTGCGTGCGTGTGTTTTCAAGTTCTTTGAGTAAAAGCATGATATGAGCATTTTTATTCAAATGGTTTGGAATGATGCGATTTGTTTATTAATGACTGAACATTGCCCCTACCTATATATGAAGTCATAACTATTACATGAATAATTACATAAATATTAGCTAAAATATTTTTTTAATATTCCCTTTATTTGTATATAATAATTTAAATGGATGACAACCCATCTTAACAATGATATTGGCCGAGGATCATTTTTCTTTTCCACTTAATTGTTGAAATTAAAAATTATATTACATTAAGAGGATAAGTTTAGTCTTGTGCATTTCAGAAATACCACAACAATATTATAAATAAATTATTAAAAAAAGAGGCCAGTAAATGTTATAAAGTTAATAGTCAATATAGGAGAGACCACATAAACTTCGCATTGTAATCTATATTAAGAACCTAAAAATAGGTTCAAAATTGATATGATGCTTACAAGTGTTGAACTAATCACACCATTATATAAAGCAACAAGAATCAACTTAATTGATATGATTGCTTGAGAAAAAAAAGAAGGGATTAAGGAAAAAAATTACAATTAAACAAAATATTCTCAATATTTGTAGAAAAATTAAAGATTATCGAACTTGAAATAGTATATTGAAGACACAATTTTAGAGTATTTATTTGAAATCATGTTTCAAAGATAATATTTTAAAATGTCGTTGATCTTGATTGCAGGGAGTAAATTGATTATGTTCAAAAATCAAACTTTTTCATTTTAAATAAATTAATACTTCACTCTTAATTGTGCAATTAAATAACTAGAAACAAATATAAACAAAAATGTAAATATAAAATATAAGAGATAAGAAGATCAGACAACGATGTATAGATGTCCCTCATTGCGAGCTAATGCTCTCTTCCAGCTCCACGTTGGGTACCCAGTTGTCTTTATCAATTGCATTCCACCATATCAAAGAAATAAAGAGAGTACAAACAAGCCAAATACTCTGGCAAAGTCTCACTATTAAGCCCATCTAGCTGCATTAACTATTTATTCACTGCAGTGATTAAACACTCTTAACCATCTCACACAAGTTCAATGGAATGAAAGAATAAATCGAAATTCATAACACTAAAGCATCTACAAAAACAATGAACGTAAGATGATTGCTTTTTCACAAAGGCTTAAGGCTAATTTCTCAATTGCATGCCTCTTCCGCTTGAAGTCCTTTTCTTTATATGCTTCAAGTCAAATGGTAAAAAAGTCTTGAATATCTCTCAAACGTTATCTTCTAGAGGTTGTACAAAAATTCGAAATTAGATATTATCTTTAATAATCCCATGAAAATAGAACTTGTAATTTGCATCACTACCATTACTTGATCACTGGAAAAACTATAACCTATCCGTGTTGAGGATATCTTCAGTTTGAAAAGAATTTCCTACCGTTAGAGAAAACATCTCAAAGCTATTGTGTAATAACTTCAAGTTGATAGACTTGCAAAGATATATTAAGATAAGTTAAAATATCCAAAGAATCGTGGAATGATATAGATTTTTTCCAAAACTATTGTATCCATTGTATCTTTATTTGTTCTCCATAAAACAAATCTCTAATAAAGTGTGTTATCGTTATCACACTGGATCTTATCATAATAAACCTGCTAAAAACTATGAATCATTAACCTTTGAACGTAGATTCAGAGAAATTGATTTTATAAAAAATATCTCCATGATATTTTATCCGATTTTTATGGAATGCATAAAGTATATTACCCAAATATACTGAGACATGGAATTGGGCCTTTAAAAATACCAATATCCATCTAAAGTAAAATTCTTGCAATATTGAAAAAGTTCGTGTCGTGATGGAATAAGGTTCTGTGCTTTTGTCTGTCTTTTCTTCTTTGTTTTTTAGCCATAAAACTTCTGGAACAAAATCCGTCTTAGAAAAACTCATGCAAGAATTCTATTTAACTTTTACACGAAGGTACTTCCATTGAAACATCTTTTAAACAATTACGTTCATAATCTCGAATATCATAAGTTCTGGATAAACTTTTATATAATTAACCAGTACTTATCAGTACACTGTTAAATAACATTTAACTCTTTTGTTATCATCAAAATTATGTAAAGAATTTAGCAAATATATTGGAATCTTGTCTTCAAAGCATAATTCTACGGTGCTATTGTAACGCTCTAAAACTCCGTCTATCGAGGTGTTGTCCGCTTTGGTTACATGTCGTATGGTTTTGTTCTCTTGGTGCCACGCTTTCCAAGGAATCACCTATCTTGGGATTACTCTGCACAGAGCATGCTTACCTTTGGAGTTCCAACAAACTATAAGCCATTACTAAAAGGGGCATATGTGATTAAAGTTCCACCATCTATATTCAAGGGGTATCACAGCTATATCATTGTAAAATAGCGTCTAAAGACAATGTTTGAAGTACTATATTCTCAAAATTCTAATTTTTTAATCGTTTTTCTTTCAAATTGTAATTTGTTTCCTTTTCTTAGAAAAAATTTTCTTTAGCCTTTGCAATTGAAGGCCGGGCTTATTTTCCTATTGTCTAAGATTTGTTATATATATAAACATATGTGTTATAAAAGTTATTTGATTGAGTCATTTCAAAAATAAATTATGTGACATCCTTTATGAGAATCTACTATGTTACGTCCACGTTTATATTCTTAAAATGTTAAACCTAAAGGTGTACTGCCAAAGTGGTATGAGCTAATATCATTATCATAAAGAAGAAAATATTTTTTATGCTCATTTAACAACCATCCCATGCTTACTAAGCCCATCCATCTTCCAATTTACCAATTTCAACTATATATATTTCTACTTGCCATATATATAAGGCTTGTTGCTTGATATTTTAGCTACATGGGACATGTTAAGACCCCTCCTTCTTCACTTATAAATCTACATCTTCTTCTTTCTTTTAGATGAAAACTTTGGTGTATAGAACTATCGATTGTTGGGAAGATAAGTAGCAACATACCATTAAATATGGCTTGTCAACTTTATGAGCATGGCAACAGATGATAAAAAGTTATACTTGAATTGCATTCTCGGTATCATGGTTAGGAAAAGATGTAAGCTTGAAATTCATTTTTAACTTATGATTTGTCGCTTTATTATTTTGCTAAAGTGGGAAACACCTGCATCATTCCACCATTCACTTTGAATGCCCTCAAAGTAAAGTCAAGCATGGAATTTCAAGATTTAAATCTATAACAAAACCTCTAAAAAGCTAGCATGAGGATTTGCTACCTATAGAGGGATAAATCTAGATGGTGGATCTTCAAGCTCGGCAATGACTTAGGTTTGACACTTTGGGTTGAGTGATAGAGCCTAGAGAGTCAAGTTTATGTAATTGAGATGACTACGGGAGATTTGGCATAGTGAACTTGAAGTAGGGACCATTGAATTTAACCAATTTATCCACTTCTCAAAGAACTCATGTACTTAAATGCCTTCTACAATCTATCGTTGGGATGACTCATCTTGCTCGTTGATAGTTAATATGATTCGCAGAACATTATCAAGAGGTAAGCTCTATAAATACCCAAAACTCCTCCTCATTTGGAGGATTTAGAGATTAACAGAAACATCATTATGCTACCGGAATACTCTCACAAGAGATCAAATAGAGTGAAGAACACGTAGTCTCCTCTCTAAATTAATGGGGTTGATGCTAGATGGCCCATCTACTTGTTACTAGTGCATTCAAGCTCCCTGAGACCACATGCTCCTTCTTCCTATCATCTCACTCTTAGTCATTCTTTGCACGTGCATTCACGTCACTCTTATGGGGCCATTTGTAGAGTGAAACACATGTAGCACATGCATGATCATTGTACCCGGATCCACCTACTATATTTTTTAAACTCTATTAAGGACAATGGAGGTTTATAGCTTGTCAATGACACCCATAGGGAAGAAGACAGCTGACCCTCTGATAACAACAACCAAAACATGAGACCACTGTCGAGGATGTTGATAAAAACATGCCAGTACTCGAATATGTCAATCATACTATCAATACTCAAGAAATAATCCTGATAATATGCATATGATATGCATGATGCAAGAGAATACAAGAGCTTTGAACTAATTTATAGTAATAATTTAGTTAATGCTTATTGTGCACCTATGTTGCTGTGCAACAGGGTACGGTCTTCTCAGACCCCGTTATTACTGCATCGCAATGGGCTACCCAACCACCTCAATTATCCAATCCTTCTGTAGTCGCTCCTAGGGTTGATGAGCTGGCCCTTGTTATAGAACCTACTATCATTCCATAACTTACTCTTGAAGTGAGAGATATTAGAGTTCATCCTATAGGCTCTTTATCATCACATGCTACACCACGAGTTATAATTGGGGGACCTGTGGTTCATACTGCACATTCTCTGTTACATTAGCTGAAGCTGTAACCTTTACTCTAAGAGGCTCTTTTGTTACCAAAGAAGATCTAGACATGTGCTCGAAGGAGATGCAGAACAAGTCTTCAGTAGGTGTGTTGGATCTCAAACTCCCTTACCATTAGTGCATTGCTGCTAATCCATGTCATAAAGATTACATTAGTCTCAAGTTCGTCTGTTTAATGATATTAAGGGAAGTGCAAAAGAGCACTTGTGAAATTTAATGATATGCTAGAGTCTATGGCTTGGATGATGACCTAAAGTTGAAGGAATTCTTTAAATCTCTTATAGATAAGGCATACACATGGTATCTTAATCTCCTCCTTGAATTAGTGGATCCATGGGGGATCATGTGCAATATATTTTTAAATAATTTTTTCTCACTAAAAAAGGGTCACTCTCACCGACATGGGGTGTATTTGACATAAGTTCGAGAGGACATTATAAAATACGTGAGAAAGTGCTCACTGGACAGCTAAGATATGTGCGATGAGAAGGAGTTGGTGAAGATTTGCATCAAAGGAATGTTCACCGATTATGCGGTGCATCTAGAGAATCTCATTGTTTTCCTTTGTTACACTGGTAAAAAATACACGAAGGATTAATAACATTGTCACCAGATAAAGAGGGGATAAATCGGAGTTTAATAAATGAATGTTGCCTTAAACTTATCTTAAGGTAAGAACTCTAGAGGAGGCAAGAAACCGAGCAATGAGAAGCCTAGAGGTTATATACCATTGTCGTCGTTTCATTATCTAATAGGATAAGTCCATGCTTTGTTAGACTAAGGCTGCAAACAAGTTGGATTAAGACGGTATAATGCCGAGCTCAAACTTGAGCTGAGTTTGACTTGACCGAGCTTAAGATTTTAAGCTCAAGCTCGACTCAAAATAACATCATATGAGCATGAGCTTGACTTGATTAAGCTTGTTAGGCTAGATTTATTAAAAAATATTTTTAATTTTAATTTAAATAATATCAATACCATAACTTGATTTGAATTCGATTAATATTTATACTCGACTCGAGTTCGATAGAGCTTAATTACACTCGCAATCTAATAGAACTAAAGATATAAAGCTCGAGCTTGGCTTGATAAACTACTTGATAAGTTTGGTTTAACCTTTATTTAAGAAGGGTATTTTGAGTTTGAATGATATATTTTATTAAATATTTATAAAAGGTACTTAATCGAGTTTAAATGTTTATTTCAGGTTTTGGAAGGTTATTTATGCTTAAAAAAAATATTTTAGATGAGCTAAAACAAGTTATATTCAAGATGAAGAAAGATGGAAAAATGCAAACTACACAGAGAGAAAATGACCTAGCTCGTTTGGGAAATAGAAAGTTAGTACACAAGAGAATACATAAGTAGTGTAGAGACTTGTGTGAGCAAAAATGGGTATTCTATGTGCCACACTAATGAGAACACCAATCATGTTTGTGTTCGTGTGGGTGGGGCATTTTTCCATACCACACGAGTGAGTACATGACTCGTGTAGAACTTGAAGACGTATCTTTGAAGTAATCTGAATTTTTTTAAAGAAGATATGGTCAAGATACGAGATAAACTTCATTTAAATGCTTGTGAGAGATGAAATAAATAATGGAGTCCTAATTTAAAGAGGAAAGCAAGATTGAGAAGGAGATACAATGATCATATATAAAGGAAATTCCTATTTCTACAAGATACACCATGCCATATTTTCACTTTGAGATATTTTGAGAGATCAAGAATTCTTAGAGTGAGAAGAGAGAAGATATTTAAGATTGCTATGTTATTGAAGATTTGCAACTTTGGAGATTATTGAAGATCATCGTAAGGGGTTTTGTGTTTTCTTTATTCTTTTAGATTTTGTGATTTGATCGTTTTAGCTATGGAATAGTAGAGTTGTTACTTTATTATGTAACTAGGATTATTAGTTTTCAATGATAGATTAGTTTTCTTGAATTCATTTGTGTGTTTTGATTGCTATTAAATTGATATTTGCTAGCTTATTGATTTAATTGTCTAATTTCATATAGGTTAATTGAGAAATTACATATGAATAAATATAGCATAGATGAAAAGAATTGCATGCATGCCTAGAGATAAGGCAACATAATTCTTCCGTAATAGATTTGAGATATAGGGTTAGGTTTTAATTGTAATAAAGGATTCATTGTTCTTTAATGTGATTTCTAAATTACTGTTAATTAGAAGAGATTCTAGTAGACTAGTCTAAGGTTAGAGTTCAATAATCTTGAGAAAGATATTAAACCGATAAATGAATTATGTGATTCAAGAAGATAATCTATGAATTGAAATATCATTATAAGGTAAAAGTTACATGATAAGTAGTGGTAATTTGAAGGGTTAAAGTACGCTCTAGATTTGATATTTTAAGAGAAGTAATCTCAATCGTGATTAATTAGTTATAATAATAGTTAATAATAATAATAATAATTGAGATGATTGGTATTTTTTTATGTTAGATAATAGCTTTAAGATGATTATTAGTACCAAGATCCTCGAGGAACGATACTTGATATATAATTTCTATACTATAAACTGATACGTATACTTGCCATAAAGTGATTGTAGGATAGGATTAATATTGGGTTTTTAGCTTGTTTATAAAATGATCATCATTGCTACTTGAGTAGCTTGAGCTCGACTTTATTATTTTTCGAATTGAATTCGAGTAAACATTAAATTAGGCTTGACTAGTTTACGAACCATCTTGGTTCATTTTGTAGCCCTATGTTGGACCAATAGTTAAGGGACGGGTGGATGATGTGCTTGAAACACACCAATACCAAAATAAGATAGACCTAAGAAGACAATTAATAGGTATTCTATTGATAAACACGGTATCAATAATACCATACGCCTAGGAAGATAATCACTAGGGTATTTATGGATTAATAATATTTAATGCTAAAGAAATCCCTGAAACCTAACCTAAGAATTAAGGTTTTTTTGAAATTTAAATGTTGGATATGGACAACGTTATTCTAGGATATGACACATAAAAAATAACCTGAGCTATGCTCTCGCTAATTTAATATGACTCATAAATTAACTCGAGTGGTTTATCTACCATAATCATAGAGATTGATAAAAACATGATTTACTCACTACAATGCAATTAGTGATTGCTAATAACGCAAGAATCTCACCACAATCACAAGGGATTGATAAGAGAAAGATTTCAAGAGCAAGAATTCTCGAAAAAAGAATTTTCAAGAAACTAATAAAACTTGTTTTTGTTCATAAAGAACGTCCCTTTTATACCCATAAATTAAGTCAAGGGCAAAATAGTAATTCGTAATAAAATCTAATGAAAGATAGTAATAAAATAAAAGAAAAATATCAACTACATCAATCCGTTAGGCATCATCATTAGACACATCACAGTCAGGATGCAGGCCATTATCTCTACTATTAATACTGCTTCATACGCATTTACGGACAGGATATGGGATATAATTCATGTGTCCTGAATTTCTTTGATATGATCACAAGTGGCACACAAGGTGCGATATCCTTGACATAAATTTTCACTATCTATTACTAACGATGTTACGAGCGGCGTAGGATGCCATGGACACCATCATGGGCGTGATCGTCAGTGTTATATCTTCGTTGATTTATGCTAGTCTCTATCACCGTCTAGATCACGGCATGATAAGCTTGTTTTTTTTTTTTATGAACTGTAAATTGATTCTCTTCGATGAATGAAACTCTTGAAGATTGGGTGTCTTCCTACTACATATGAGAAAAATAACCCAAAATTTTGCAAATTCGCAAAATTATAGGTCATCCTACTAAGAATCGTTGGACTTTGAAGATTGTATCTAATGAGAGAATGTAGAATGGGGAACTCATCATTAAGAACTATGATGTTCAAAATAATTTGTTGCCTACACACAATAATCAACATGGTGCTATGAATACTATCACCCATGATCTTGCCCAAAAAAAAAAAAGAAAAAAAGATTGATGCGTCACCCTTTAAGGCACGAGAAGTTAACTTAGGTTGAAGAATTTAAATGTTTGCCCGTTGTGATAGCTCTTTTAAAGTCTTCCAACTCGAGAAGTTTCTTTAAGCTCGTTACCTTTGACAATAAGGTATGGCTAGTAGTAGCAGATGCACTTAGATAGATATATGATTGAAATTACAAGGAGTGTTGTTATGCCCCGAGGGTATCCTAGCAGCAGCAAACAAGCCAAACTTGAACGCTATCACTAGATTACCTTTGGAGAATGACATATTTTTCAAACAATAGGATCTTTTAGTTGCTTAGATAAGAAAGGATAAATACATGTATGATATAAATTAGTAAATAACTATAATCACAAGCAAAGGGTATCATAAAGATATTATAGATTATATGATTCTTTTGGAAATCTTCAAATTCATAATAGATAATTCATAAACTAACTAATCTATACTAGGGATTATAGACAACAACTTATCTCTATTTGACCCATGAGCATCCAACTCCTAAACTTTTACTGGGGCCATACTTTTGGATGTAGCTAGCCACTGTTGTAGAGTAAACCTGAAATATCTTTAGGAGTGTGAGCGAACCACATGCTCAGTGAATAATCAGACATATTATACACCAAACAAGTTTATTGACAAATCATATGTAATGCAATCATTCAAACATATGCTTAAATACAAGCTTGGATGATCTAAAATCCGAACAGGAAAAAGATTTGCGCTCTCTTTTTAGGGTTGAAGAACAATTACTTTATGACCCACATGCCCAAGAAAAGCTAAGTTTACAGGAAAATCAACGATTTTTCATCTTAGGGTTATCACTTCTAGCCTAATGATGTTTTAACTGACCATTTCCGATATCAATCCTTGAAAACTCCCTGAGTATTAATCATTTCAAAGCGATACTATGGGCGGTGTTCTTCATTGCCACTTAGTTCCCATAGAACAGACGGAACAAAGAAAATCTTTGAAGAACTATCGCTTTAGAAAAACCAAGCATTAACAGAGAACCGAAATATTAATACGTAGCAGGCTGTCACCCTTTCTGTATAGGCAATGATGCAGTTAATGTATGCATGATTATTTTAATTATGGGTCGATAATTATTCATCAAACTTAGGGTGTCCAAACATTACATACATAGCTTATAACATGCTTATCATAATCATCAAACAATTATCGTTATCACTTTCGTTATCGGAGATTAACAACCACATAGTTAGATCACAACACATTTCAACAATAGCCCTAATATTCATATTATTATCTTTGAATTACATATTCAACTAATTACAAGCACAAACAATATAATATGACCGAGTTACTCATCTAGTCATATTGGCTAGTCGTAATAATCAGCTGAAAAGTTCTATCTAGTATCAAAGTCACCTGAATGAATAAAAATATTCATCAATAAGGCATTAATTATATAACTAAACTTATGAGTGTCTAAGCGTCCTATATTGGTATTTGGTTTTGTTTCCATTACTATATTGATCATTTAATGGTCTTATGATAATCAATTATTATTTAATATTTATTTTTATTTTGCTTATCTTAATCTTATTTAATATTTATATACATTTATCGGGTATTTGAAAATTTGATATTTAATAAGCTTATATTTTTATAGTTATTAGTATTACTATTTTTATATTGTTCCTTCTCTAACCTATTATAATAACTCGTTTTTATTTACTATTGTTTAGTGTCGTCATGTTTATTTTTATATACTTCACATAATTATTTTTTTATTTTTAGATATCACATTATTCATAAATTTAGCTTATTTAAATTTCAATTCTTATGTATATATTTACTATAGATTAATATCCTATAATTATCATCGTTATTTTTTATTTGTGTAGTATTCTAATATTATTAATAATTATACTTTCTAATAGTCTTGGAAATCATAAATTTAACAAATATTACACTTATTAATATTTAAATTACTTGAATATTTTCATTTACTAAATTCTATTTTATTCTTTTTATTACATATAATGTAATATAATATATTATTATTTTATTTTAGACGAAACAGACTTCGTCCGGGATTTCAACATGTATGCCGGCGTCAAACACCGCCAGCTTTGAATTCCAGATACCAGTGTTGGAGGAAATTTACGTAGCCTTTGTTCGAGGCTACGCCGGTTCTATGCTGCCGGCCTGTCCCCATACACTACCAACGTTAGGGGTATAAGCTACCGACGTAGAGACGGCGTTGCCACTGTTCATCATCTTCTCCAAATTTCCTTCATTTATTTCTTATTTTTCTCGATCCATATGTATGTTAAGACTACTTTAAATCATTGTTAAAGTGTTTCTGAGGGTTTGTACGAGTTATATGCACACATATATCATTTCATAACATCTCAACATGTAGTTAATCCTTGTTCTACAAATTTAATTGGTGTAACTAGGGTTTTTGTAGAAATTTACTTTGTTTGGGTTGGTTTGAGGGTTCTAGTTCTTCTTCCAGATCTTGATACGACCCTAGACACATATGAATATAGTTTGAGATCATGCTTTAACAATCTAACTTCTTAAAACAAATTAACTTACCTTGTTTGTCTTTCTCCTAAGCTTGTTTAATAATTGTTTTATGGAGCTTGTTTAGTGTGGTTTTGGTTGGTGTTTTTGTGGCTCTTATAAGGACGAATTTCTACTATTGTTTGAGCTGCTGTTTGTTGGTTTTGTTTTGGTCTATTTTATGAGTCTTGTTTTTGTTTAATGAATGTATATATAGATGAGCATGATGAAGCTACAAGTTTCGGCCAACCAATAGATGTTCTTGAGATCCAATTTGCCTTGCAAAATTTCTCTTACATTAATTACTCTTGCTGAATTGGTTAATTTGGATTGGTTTAGGTCATTATTTGTATTGACTTTTAGTGCAAATTGACTCCATTTGATGAAGAATTCAACTGCTGCTTTCCTAAGAAAATCCCAGCCATATGTTGCACCAAAATGAAGGAAAAAATTAGTTAAATATTGTTTAGGTAAGTAATTATCTTAGTTTTTGGGTAGTTTACTGGGATAAATGGTATAAATATGGTAGTTATTTGAGAGTTTTATCTTCAAAATTTTATACAGAGTTTTACAAATTTTCTAGATTATTATTGAGTTCAACCTTGGGTTTAAAGTTTATGTGATAAAGTATTTTTAGAATTTTATCTCCCCTGATTAAGGTTTTCTACGCTTAATAGGTCAATTTTCATTTTAGGCTCTAATGACTTAAAAATACCTTAATTAAAACGATGGTGTGATCTAAATATTTATTTGGAACTTGTGTTATGAGTTATGGATCTGTTTTTATTTTTATTGTGTATTTATAATCTTAACAGTTCATTCATAAATTATCGTTTTCCAACTATAAACTTAGTTGGTTATTTACACTTTATAGTATTTAAAATCTTAACTAAATTATTTTTATATATTGGATTTTCAATACCTACTATAAAATCTTATTAGTAGTATTTGATATCACATAGGAAACTTTGTTTTAGGGTTTAAAAGTATATATAGGTTCATCGCTACACGTGGTTTTATTCTAAGGCTTTGGTTGAGTCCTGTATTAACATATATTTTCTATTTTTCTATTTTTATCTATTTCTATTTGTATGGAAAAAAAATCTCGAGGTTTACAAGTGCAATGTGGCGTGACTTGTAAATGAATGCTCACACACATGAAAACGCCGTTTTATTAACCGACGCTGACATGTGTATGAAGAACTCGCATTATAATCACCCTCTATATGCAAAAGGCATGCTCGATGGATATCCTGTAAAGAGGACGTTCATAGAGAACAATTTATTTATAAACATCACTTTAATGGATGCGTTTAAAGTTGCTAATCTTGATATTTGACATTTGATAAAGCAGCCTATAACTACGAATGGCTTTAATCACACGACTAAAAATACTGTATGCTACATGGATGTGGATCTTAAGATTAGACCCATCTAAATTTGACCAACTTTCATGTGATCAATGCGTCGATATCCTATAATCTACTCATTGGTTAGAAATGGTTGTATGATCACTACTTAATGCCTTTAGCACAAGACCAATGCATTGCAAGTCATCAAAAGGTAAGGATGTTTTTTCCGTTCAGCTACAAGAAACCCATTTGAGCATAATGAGACATAATTTACGGAGTTAATCTTCTTTGATAAATTCGCTGAGGAAGGCAAAACAACAATTACAATACCCTACAGCCCTCTACTGCTACATGGGAGGATGTTCAAGAGGGTCAACAGAATGATATAAGAGCATGGGGATCTTGTGAAGGAAAGAAATATCGAAAGGAATCTAATGAGATTAAAAGCTTCATCTGGGAAGATGGACGAAGAATGTACTGCCCATGACGACCTTAGGTGTTTGAGGAAGTTTGCCCACCTTCCTTAGATCCCATGTAGTATAAGAACCTTAGCCCTTGGATGGACAAAGAATGTACAACCCATGATTGCCTTGATCAACTTTAGTATCTCAAAAAGTTCCATTTGTAATAGTATTATATTCCACAAGCAAGTGAATAAAATTGTGGCTCAATAAAAAGCTTTTCATCGTAATTCTTTATGTCTCTCACTTATATGGAGTTATCATCCTTTACATTGTTGCAAAGTTAAAATTCTGCCCTTTTAGATTAACAAAGGCATACATATCATGTATCAATGAAAAAATATATCACAAATATTGTTGTCACTTAGTACGAGGTTTACCTCCTAAATGCATTATACAACCATTAGACTTAAAAATTGCTTATTGATTTGAGCACTATGCAAATATGGTGCATAAAACTAAGCTTTAAAGATATTATACTCATCGCAAGAGTATCTATGCTTGCTAGTTAAGTAGTGGATAATACTCTCTTAACTAAGAATATAGCTGTTTTAAGTAATGTGACACATTGTTGCTATTTGCATACTACCATATAGCATCATGAAGAATTTGCTACTTACAAGTGAGAGCATTAGTTCGGTACACAACATCTTACCAAAAACTAACAAGTCATTAAATGTGGTGTTAACACCATTCTAATTGTTTTATACAAGTGTAGATAAATGGATATAGTATATCCTTAAGTGCACAATACATTATGTAAGTACCATGAATACACCTTCACAAATAGAAAACTAGAAAATAACAAAGCAAAATAAGAAAACAAAGTTATCTTCATTTGTCAGGTACTTCTCAAGCATATAAATCATTATTAAATGAAGCACATAAAGAAAGACAAATTGAATTGCAATATCACTTTAAGGCTTAATGACTGGCTTTATAGTTGAGTTAAGATCCTCACTTCCAAGCTTTCTTCTTATCTCAAGTTTAACTTTATCGAATTTAGTTATGAGTTGATCACAACGCTCTATAATGTCATGGTAATCTAGGGTCTGTTTGTTTGGCTTTATCTGGTAGATATAGACACTTTTTTTCAAACCTTTTTCTAACAAATTATTTATTAAGAAATAGATATAGATAAAAAAAGGTTGACAATTCTCATCAAAAGATAAAAAATAGATAAGATATATGCAAATCGGACATATTTACACATATCATTTTGAAAAAGATACAGATACAGATGAAAAACAGACCATTCAAACAGACTTCTAGTATCTCTTGAGCTTTAACAACAACAAACCACCTTACTTAATCCAGATCTAAAGGCACATCTTGTGATAACACTACTTATCAGAAACTCCAGTTTCGTTATTGATAATGGATTCCATGTCCCGTCCAAAAGGCCAGTGGTTTTGCTAAGCAACACCATAATATTGTTGGTCACTTCAGTACCCAAACAAACTAAGTCTACGAGAAGCCACCTTCCATATCATACAATTTTTAAATGAATTCAACAGACTAAAAGATACAATATAACTATGGAAAGCGACAAATCTCTCCAACGCCATTAATGATGTGTTAGAACTCCCTAATATGTCTTGTTGTAGCATGACAACAATTAGGGGATTGATGAGTAAAAATCACTTTGATTACTTATTACAAATAATATTATGAATATTATTCTGAAAAGTTGCATGGGATTGAGGATTATAATGGGGATTGATGGTTAAGATATTTGATAGATATGTCATGATTATATAGGATTGAACATTCTTATAGAGTATTCACGTTTACTAGATATTTTGGTTTTCAGGTAAATTAATATTGAATATTTCATGTATGGATGTGATAAAGCTCATAAGATCAAAACAAAATAAAGAGATAAATGTTTAAACGAAAATCGTATGATACCTATGTTTTCTAACAAATAGCTTGTGATTTTGACGTGGATAAGTAGTGATTAATTTAATTTCGATTTTATTTAAGGATAAAGAAAAACACACACACATTAACAAAAGTCCTTTAAACGATGACTAAAGAAAGTTTTATATATTTACTCATATGTTAAATTTTTAGGTCTGTTTGTTTAGTTTTTTCTAGACAGATATAAATAATTTTTTTAACTTTTTTTTATCAAATCATTTATTAAGAAATAAATATAGGTAAAAAGAATTGATAATTTTTATAAAAATATCAAATAGATCAAATATAAATAAAATATAAATATAAATTAAATATATTTGTAAATATTATTTTGATATAATATAATACAGATGAAAAACAGATCATCGAAACAAACCCTTACTGAAATGCCTACACACACATTTTCGTATGGATTATTACAATATGCCCGAAGGTTAGGGCTTGCGATCCAATATCTCCCATTTATATTTATTTTGTTTGTCCACCTTCGTTGGTTTTCCACAACTTTGCCCCTCTCACTTCCCCTACTCTACTCCATTCAAATTTCCAATCCGTGCATCTCTTCCTCGCAGTAGTCCGACTGCATCTCTGAGATGCCAATCTTCCTTTCCGACGAGGAGCTGTCTCGTCTCTCCAGCGACGGTGCTACCGTCGCGGAGAGAGCAGACGAATTCATAAGAAATCTTTACAAAGAACTCGAGACGGTGAAAGCACAGTCGGATGCTTCTTCCATAACCGCCGAGCAAACCTGCTCTCTTCTTGAGCAAAAATACGTCTCTTTATCCTCCGAGTACGCGGAGCTTCAGTCCCAATGCTCGCAGCTCCAGTCTTCGCTCGATCATCGCCTTGTAGAGCTCGCCGATATCCAGTCACAAAAGCACAATCTCAATCTACAATGCGTGAGTATCCTATCCATTTCTCTTTCACTTTCGCTTTTTTTTTTTTTTGGTGTTAGGGTTAGGGTTAAGGCTTGTACTGACCGTACTCGAGAATTCGTTTGTCATGTACAGATTGCGAAGGACGGGGAGATTGAGAAATTGTCGGCAGAGGTGACGGAACTGCACAATTCGAAGAGGCAGTTAATGCAAGTAGTGGAGCATAAGGAGCTTCAGCTTAGGGAGAAGAATGCTACTATTAAGAGTTATCTTGATAAGATCGTAAGTGATCGTGTTGGGTCTCTCTTTATCTTCTTGCGCATTAGTTCATCTAACCATTATAAGCTTTTGTCTTTGCAGGTTAGCTTCACAGAGAGCGCCTCACAGAAAGATGCTCGCATCAATGAGCTCGAAGCACAGCTTGCCAGGACCCAATCTGCCAGCTCTCGTCTTTCGCAGGTTTAGTTGATATCAATTTATTTAGATTTAACTTTGTGTCTTACATTCATAAAAGAGCAGCGGATTACGTTCTTTAAGTTCTTTTGTTTTTTTACCAACTACTCTGTACATAGTACAACCTGGAGAGGACAATTGAACCTGTTCATGCCGCAAGACTACAACCCCTTGGTGCACATTCTTTGAGTTTATTAAGTCAAAATTTGCACAATGCTTCTCTTGAACCTAGAGTACCTTAGTGAAGTTATTTGTGTATCTTTCATTTAAGTGGCATATAAGGGGAAAGATCAACCCACTGTTCTACTTTGATGAGGGCTTTTGACTTGTGGTGATGAAGACTTTTGCTTTGCTATTCTGTTTATTTATTGAAAATTTAATTAATTCCCATGACTGTTGATGGAGTGAGAGTGAATTTCTGTGACAAAATGTTTGACAAGTTCACTCTTTGTGGTAATTTTTGAAGTTTTAGCTTGTCATATTTAAAGCTGCAATACCTGTGTTTGTGTGTGTTTATTTTGATTCATGGTATTTGTCTAGCCATTTTTATATATTCTGTCACATTTGTGTCTCATAGCTTATCGTGAGGGTTGTCAGATTTCCTTTTCAGTCCTGTTAATTAAATTTCAGGAAAAGGAACTCATTGAGAGGCATAATATCTGGCTTGACAATGAGCTGAAAGAAAAGGTTGATGCTTTCATGGAGTTGCGCAAAACACACGCTAATATTGAAGCAGAAATGTCATCTAAGCTTGCAGATGTGAGACTTTATCAATATATCTTTTTATCTTTTGATGTTTTTTATTTGCTTATGGACTTATCATTTTATTCCTTTTCAGGTTGAGAGGCAGTTAGATGAATCTTCAAAGTCATTAAAGTGGAACCAGGAAAGGGTGAAAGAGCTTGAAGTTCAAGTATCATCTCGTCAAGAGGTATTATGAATTTTATACTTTTCTCAATGCTTTTATTCATATTTGCTTTCCTAGATTGTACTTGATATAACCTCTTTTTATCTGTAAACTCATCTCTGATTCATTTGCTAACTTCGAAGGAATTAATCTCTTCGAAAGAATCCGCAGCAGCTGCTGCAGAGAGATTTTCAGCTGAAATATCCACAGTGAGTTTCATTTTAAATTCTTTTCTTAGATACACTAAGTTGATAAGTTGTTGATTATCTATAAAGCTCATGATTAACAAAGATGATGCAGATAAAAATTGCAAGTTTCAATCTGTCGTGGGTGAAATTGATGATTTAGTTTTAAGGACAGCTGAATGCTATCAAAAGTTAATGTTTATGCTTAATCAGTCTCGGCTTTATATAGATATAAAGATATTATCTATAGAATTTTAGTCCTGCAAGATAGAATGATGATTTTTAAGTTTTTTGGATGGGAAAACCTAAGGGGTTTTTGTTTCTTTATTATTGACTTGGAAGAATAAGAAAATTATGAGGTTCTTGGTTTGATTCCCTCCAAGATCATTCTTGGGGGCACCTACACAATGTAATGTAAGTTGGGTTTAATGGTGCATGGATTTCATGGGGTGGTTCCATAAGTTGTCAGGTAATTGGAAGATGCACATATGTAACAATCTTTGGGGAAGGTGTCAAGAGTAATTCTAATGGGCTCCCATATGCTGTAGATCACTTTATTTTGGGTTTTCCACTAGCTGTGTAGTAGCCTAAATAATTGCATATTAAATCCAACTAGTAGAGTACATGAAATCTTCACTAGCTTGCTACGAGTTGATCGTCTGTTAAGTTGCTATTTTGTCAAAATTTTTTTATTATTTTTTATTATTTTTTTGAATTCCTTGATAGGCTAGGCCTGCTCAATGTCACCTCATGTTGATTTGAGGGCAAATAAAATATTACACCATTCACATTGAATCATATATGTCATATACAAAGTTGTAATTATTTATTCTTAACTGATTGCTTCAGGCAAACAAGCTGGTTGATCTATACAAAGAGAGTTCTGAGGAATGGTCTAAGAAGGCGGGAGAACTTGAGGGTGTAATCAAAGCTCTAGAGGTAAGATCATATGAAGTTTTTGTTTCTTAAAAATATGAGCTATTCTAGAATGGTAAATGCAAGCCCTTTCCTTGTAGGCTGCCACCTCTTGATTGGTGTTTCTTTGCATCTTGTACAAGAAATTTTTCTCCTTTTTGAGGTCTCTATTAATTGAAAAGTCAAGGATATATATTTTTCCTTTTTTCTTTCTTTCTTTTTCTCCCCTGTCATACCACTCAGGCAACAATCAGCTATGACAGGAAGTACATAGTGTAGGACAAAGGTCAGATACATGGGATCCAGTTCCTGGAATTAGTTCACTCTCTAGATTATGAGTAAATTCTTTGTTGGGTTGCATGAATATGTAGAAGCGCACTGCTTAGTTGTTCATTAATCTACTTTACTCCTTGTGGAAGTGCTATTAAGTTAAATTCACACTTAATTGATCTAAATGCTAAGCTAACTGATAATTGTGATAGACATGTGGATGGAACATTGTAATTATTAGATGAGAAGCTGAATGGCAAAATGGGACTTTTGTTAGGACCTCTGTACATTACACCATATTGCGTCTTAAACACACATTCAATTGATGTTTGTTTGATTAGGAAGTGGATGGAGAATTTCCACCCTTAACTGTTCTCTTTGGAGAGAAATGAGTGGAGGTGGGTGTGAGTGAGTGTGAATTTATACAAACACCCTTAAAATCAACTATACCTAATAAAGTGGGGTAAATTTTGGCCATTTAAGACTTCATTTCTGCCCATGTCTCCCTCCTTTAGTTTTCAACATGCAAGAAAATGGAAATATTTCCTTCCAGCTTATTCCACATTACTGTTTTTCCATTTCTCTTCATTTTTCTCATTTTTGCTGAGTTCTCATTCGACATGTATTAATTATTGCTTCTGTTGCTGGTTCGTAACAGAAACACTTGGCTCAAGTGGAAAATGACTATAAAGATAAACTTGAAAAGGAAATATCTGCCAGAAGACAGCTGGAAAAGGTATGCTCGTACTCATATTTGGATTTTATGTAGAAGATCTAATGAACTATCAAGAATACTGGAAGTATGTATCAGCTGTGGCTTTTTTCTTTCTAGGGTTATCTGTCACATAACCATGGATTCTAAAGGTTAATTTTACACCACCACTTCTCGATAGAATGTGTTGACACCAAAATTTACATTTATAATTGAATTTAGCTCCATAACTTGCTGATCTAAATGATTAATGAGTGGACCTGGATTGAAAATAAAAAAAAAAAAAAAAAAAAGAAAGGAGAAGAAGAAATTCGCGATTTCTAGTTTGTGTTTGGATACACATAAAGGAAATGGAATGATATAGAGAGTGACTTTTTCCTTATTTATTTGTTTGATTTTTATCATTGAAAGATATTTAAAGAAAAAAATTGTTTTGATAGAATTCTTGCCTGTCTTTTGATCTAGCAAACTTAAATGTTAATGGGTAGTTTTTGTAAGAAAACATAATACCTTTAATAAATTAACAATGAAATTCTCATTACGTCTTTATCCCATTGTTCAGTAATAGGAATTACATTACAATTTTATTTTATTTAGCAAAGTGATTGGGTAGTAGAAATTAAAAATTTCCTACCCTTTTCGCTTTCATTTCCTTAAAATTTCACTTTCCTCTTCAACCACCAAACACAAAACTTCTACCCTTTTCCATCCATTTCACTTGATTTCTTGTGATTCCTATCTAGCCAAATGCATTGTTAATTAGTGTCCAAACCCACAAGTACAGGGGTGTTTCCTAGTAACTATAGAAGCCTACATCATACTTACGTTACGTTTGATTAATAGGAATAGAGTTGGTATTTTGCCTCTATTAGCTATTCTTTTTTTTGGCTTGTTAAAAAATTTACCATAAGGAATGTATTCCATATAAGAATATATAGGGAATTTCTATTCCTTTCATTCATTAGAGGAATAGCCACTACTTATGAAGAACATCTTTTTTCTTTTTTCCTAAAAAATACCCATAATCATAAACTAAAGGAATTGTTATTCCTAACTAGCCTGACTCCATTCCAGCGAACCAAAAGTACCATTACAAGCTTATTAAGATCTTAGATCAGTTGGTTGTTGTTTTAAATTTAGAATTTTATTAGTTTCTAAGGTCAGTTCCCCACATTTCCATTGGACTCTGCTGGGCTTAGTCAATGTCTATGCTGGAGGATGAAGCATAAAATCTACAAGCTCACATCAATCTGTATCCTTTAGATTAATTGGCTGTGATTTTAAAAGTAACATTTATCAAATACAAAATATATGCTTGTGTCACTTCCGGCATTTTACTTTAAGATCATCAATGTCAACATTCTTATAAGTTTCTACCTTCCCAATTGCTATGTTTTTTGCTAGCAGTGTGCAAATTAGAGCCTTCAACAAGGAATTGACTTTGCAACTAATAGTTTATCTAGTTTTGTCTTTGTACTTTATCCTACATTCCTTTCAGTGAAAGAGCATTGGTCTACATGTTTAACTTCCAACTTAAGGCCATGAAAAGCTGCAGTTTTTTTTTTTTTTTTTTTGTGTTTGACTGTTTCCATATAATGTTTTATACCACCTTTCCGCATCTTCATCTATGAAATCCTGCATTCCATGATTTTGATATATATCTGCTTATGGGAAACCCTATGGACTTATTTGAATTTTGTGCAGGTTATGTACTTTGTCATACATATTATTTTAATGAATGTGGTCAATCGTTTAAAGTTCTGTTTGATATTTAGGAGGTATGGGCTTTTTTGACTAGAAAATTTCATAAGCCCTTGCTTTTGTACAAGTTGAAGTAGTAGCTGTGTTATTAGTAATAATTTTGGGTAAGCCTTATGTGAGACTGATGTCACATAACATGTCTGCTTTTAGATACAGGAACGGCTTCTGGAACCAAGAAACATTGCAAACTGGCCACAAATTTATAAATATAAATGTAGAAAGTTTTCCACAGAAATTTTGACTTGTGCATGTAGGACATATAACTCCATACTTCAGCCTGATCCTAAGATTCATATCTTTCCAAATCTGGTTCTTACTCAGCTTTTCGCAATACATGGGCGTACATGGGCGTACAAACATATTCCTCTATATAAGTTATAATGTAAAGCTAATAAAAAAAGTGCAAGTTCAGTTGCATTAAATGCTCAGATTTAAACTATAGTCTATCCATGTTCTGTAAAAAATACACAATCTTACTGGCTTTGATTACAAAGAGCAATTTTGACTTTGCTTGGATTATTGAGTCAATAATTAGAAGTAAACACATAATTTGCAGGTGCCAGTGGATTTGCATCGCTTCAAATAACATGTATGATGTTGAGAAATGCTTCTCAAAATCAACCTTAATCTCCAAATAGCACTGCTATTGCTAGGCTCACTGTATATATTATACACATATGTATATAATTTTGGAAGCTTTTTTCAAGATGCACAGCTTTTTATGCAAATGATGGCACTTCTAGAGTAGTTGCAACCTTTGCATAATTTTATGCAAAATAGCACAACTCATTGCATCCATGATATTTCAGTGCTGTATTTTGAAAGATTATGATTTTTTTCTAAATGATACATTTTTCATGGAAACTTATTCGGTATTAATATATCACATATTGTATGGAATTAATTGATAGAATTTACCTTAAACAACTTGTAAGCACATACTGTTGATAAGTTTATTGTGATGATCTTTTTAAGTCAACACATTATTTTTGCTAATAAGTATATTCTAAATCAAAATTTATGTATAACGTGGGGTTTTACCTAATCTCTATGTTGTGTTGACATGCCAATTACCATGAATATATATGCATATATATATATATATATAATTCTTAAAGCTGAAATGGCGTGTAAACTAAACTCATGATAGTCCGGGGGTTAATAAAGCAAACTTTGATGGTTTCCTTTAGCCTATGTTGGAAAAGAAGATGCTTTATTCTTTTTCCTTCCAATTTTGTCCACTCTCCTCAAGTTCACCTGTGTTGTTTCTAGGATGCTGCAGACTTGAAGTGAAGCTTGAGAAATGTGAAGGTGAAATGGAATCATTGAGGAAGGAAAATGAATCTAACCTTCTTCCTCTCAGTAGCTTTAATGCAGAAAGGTCAGTCAATTTTGCCATGTGCAACTTCATATCATTGTATTCATCACTTGCAAATTGTATAGATTATTCTTATCTAATCTTTGCATCTCTTGCTGATGAGATTCTTAAAACTATCTACACAATATCTACCCCTCTTTTGAGTGCCTCCAAGTAGTTGATAAGCTTGTTTATCTGCTATGGCTAGATTTTTGGGTTGAATAGTTCCTCGAATTTAGCACAAGTGCAACATCATTGTCAAAATTTGAGCTATGATTGGATTTATATGTGGCATTCCAAAAACAAGTCTATTGCTATTTTTGATTATATATTTTTGTTTCAATTTATTTCCAATATTGATCGTTGTTTGTGATTCTCATAATATCTTTCTAGATGGACTGATTCTGGTGGTAATGATGGCATCGATGAGGATAACCGCATGCTGGTCCCAAGGATACCCATAGGTGTTTCTGGAACAGCATTAGCTGCCTCACTTTTGCGTGATGGTTGGAGTGTAAGTCCTTTTTTTTTTAATTTATTTAATGTTATTTCTTAACTTCAGTTTCCTGTTAGATTTTGATATTGAGTGTTTTCCTACTCTAACATAGCTTGCTAAGATGTATGCAAAATACCAAGAGGCAGTGGATGCATATAGACATGAACAAATAGGAAGGAAGGAAGCGGAGTGTGTATTGCAACGGGTAAGTGTGTTTTGAATGACTTGCTTGATTGTACTGTGGTCTGAAACTGCCAAAACTCATTATTATTTATATTTGTGATCATTTGGCAAATTTGCATGCCATTTGTCAGCATAATGTAACCCTTTTTTCCTCTACCTGGCTTGGGATAGAAGGCTAATAAGGATCTATACAGTAGAACCCACCTAGGGGCGCCGAGACTTTGACTGTTGTTGCTATTTTCCATCTACAATATACATTCTGAAGGCTGTTCTTATGGGTTCAAGTGGAATTGGCAATTTTCTGCTTCGCCCTGATTTTGAAATTGGGTTACTAACTTTCTCTCTGATTATCCCTGAAAGATTTGTTTTTCCATTGAATGACTGAAAATAAACTATCAGAATTTCTTATACCATGGTATTCTTTTGGAAGTTGCTATGAGGGGAGGTTTCCATGGGAATGTTTGTGCACTAGTTTCTCACTTTGGCAATTTGATCATCCATGGGCCTTCACATCAACATAGATGTTTTTGTAGAGTAGGTGTTGGCAGAGAGACTTGTTCTCTCTATATGTTGGACTCCCTTACAGTAAATAGCAATAGAGATTGAGGAAGGCTACACGATTAACAAAAAAGGCTGGGGAAGGAATTGACTTCTTTTCTTCCCATGTGGTGATTTATTTTGTTTAAAATTAATGATTTACAATTTCATCAATTAACTATCTATCAAGTGTGTATGCTTGAAATTTCTGGTAATCTTTGTTTGACTGCTGTATTTTCAATTTTGTGATCTAGATGCCCTCATATTTACAGTGTTCCATTAAAGGGATTACTACGTAGTTTTTTAGATACCAGATTTATTCCGTGGGTCTTCTTGTTCATTTTTGTCCTTCAATTACTTAGATTTATTTGTGATAAAGTTTTAAGAAGGATCTGTAATTTTCTTGCTATTACTTGACTTGTACTGTAAAAAGGCAAAAAATCTTCGTTAAGGATTTTAATTGTGCTTTACCTTGTTTCATAGGTTCTCAATGAGCTGGAGGAGAAGGCAGAAATAATTTTGGATGAACGAGGTTCGTTATAATAAACTGACTTATTCATGATGCTTTTACTCTATCATCTAGGGCCTATTGCTTAAGGAATGTCTATACTAGCATTATTTTTGTCATTATGACTTTTAGAGTGCACGAGACTGGACCAATCATCTTCAATTGCATTTGGCAATATCTATGGACGCATAAACGGCAGTGTTGGAGCCACAGATATTCTTTCTAGTTTTATAAAATTACAAGCCTAGCCATCCAATATCTATCTCTATTTATCTATCTGTCTATATACTATATATATTTTTTCTGTGGTCGGGGGGTGGCGGTGGTGGTTGAAGTTTAAGTGTGGGTGGTGGCCAGGGTGATGGGTGGGCTTTAGAATTAAGTAATCGTAAGATTGTAAAATTTTTTTTTTAAATGGGAGACAAGAAATCCCTCTGTCTAGATTACATATCTTATCAAACTAAGTACCTTCAGATGTAAAATCATTTTAACTGTGCAATGAGAAGCTCAATACAACTTATGATAATACTAAGTTACATGAGGACTTGGTCAATCTAGTCTTGAGAGTGAAGGCCGATGTTGCAATGGACTTTTGGACCAAAAGGTTTTGTAGGTGATGCATTACTAACCACCTTAAACAATAGTTAGGATGCTGGGTTTCCATTGTAATTCTATAGATGTCTTTTGAGTTGCCATTTTAATATTATGGTGAAGTAAGCATTGGAAGAAGACATGGTCATACCTGTTCAAAACAATGCAGATGTGTAGCATGTGTTATTGACAATTTCTTCTTTGTTTGTTTCATTATTTCTGGATCATTTTTGTATTATTCTGGTATCGTTTTCAAACTGATATTTATTAAGAAACTGATACCGATGAAAAACTGATAGTTTTACTCATAAACTGATCAAGAAGAACCGATACTGAATCAATACCGATATGATACAGATACCGATTTGAAACCAATACAGATATTGATGAAAAATAGACCATCGAAACATGCCATTTTCTAGGGAAATGTTGCCGATGAAAGAAAGATGGGAACTCTTATTTCATTTCCCACAGTTAAAATTGGAAGTTGAAATGAAAAATAAGGAATTCCTCTAGCTATTAGATAGACTGGATGATAATTATTGTTCTCGTCAAGTTGTTATTTGAATTTAATTTTAATAAGCTATTGTTATTAGTGAAGAGGGTAGTCTAGTCTATGAAGTTCCTCTTGAACAACTAGCCATAGCACAAAACCATGCAATAGCGATCACAATACAAGACGACATGTTAAGGGCAAACAGTGTAACCGAGTTAGTCCACCTGCAGTAGAAACAAAACAGAGGAGAACCAAGAAGCCCTGGTCAAGTTGATCAACTCACCCTAGAGTTTGTGTATCTTTATGTTTTTTCATCAATTTATGTATATGCTTATTAGTTTAATATCCTGTTATGTCTAATTAATTGGCATGGTTTTTTATTAGCTGTATAAGTCTTTTTCCATGGAACAGAACATCACCAGACCATTATCCATCTTTGAATCAATTTACTTGTTTGACAGTTTTCTCTTAACAACTGTTCTTATGAATCAATTTCACTGATTGTAGTGAATGCAAGGTTTATAGGAGATATTTTTTTGTTTACCAATTTGTTTAAAAAAAAATTATACAAATGCCAATTGGATGAAGTAAATAACAGGAATACCATCGCAACATCATATTATTTAGATGTGATACTATTATTCCAAGGATGTCGCACATTGAAATTGCGATACTATGATACAAGTAGTATATCGCATATGTAAATATGCAACATCACTAAAGGTGTCATTCAGCGAAAGCCAAAGAGCAGAAAAATGAAACAAAAGAATTTATAATAAATTGTAGTTGGGGGAACTAGGCTGCTACCAAAATTGCGCAGTCATGTGGGGAATTAAATAAGATACTGTACACCTACAGTATATTGGAAGTGGATTTTAGGGGGGGAAAAGGAAGAGAGAAAGAAAATCTCAAAACCAAAAAAAAAAAAACTTGAGGTAAGTGGAAATGCAATTCCCAATACAATGGACACACCGGAAGACCAAGTAATTATTACTCCAAGCTGCTGGTTTTAAAATGTTGATGTAAGGAAAGAAATGAAAGGGACTGATTGAAAGCAAGGTGAAATATCTACACACATGAACTTCGCTGAGGAGACTCATTGTAACAACGTTTCTGAGATTTTAGTATCGCATAACTCATATGAGATCCAACAATTTCTTTGCATTCTTATATTGTGCTTTGCACATGCGATATCGGTTAAAATTTTATTACTGCATCTCCCTTATGTGATATAGTGTTGGTAATTTTGTGTTTATTTTTTAATTTTTTTTTATATAATGGTAGACGTGTTCACTCAGGTTTATAGAATTATTGTATGTCATATCAATATTTCTATTAACCTCCATTGACTATTTTTCTAGTTGAGTAATATCAATCTTAGTTTAAATCAACCTTAGTTTGATTTCATAGTCGGTGAGTAATATTGAATTCTTAAATCATTTATATCCTAAACTTTTATCAGTTACATAAATAGAAACCCTGAAACATATTCTTTTTATTATTGAATACATAGAAAAACCCATATATAATTCTAGAATTTTTAATTGCAAATGTACCAATTGTTGGGATCTGTTTTGGCCTGGATCCCATCTGTATCACCATGAGGCTTTAGGATAGGTAGGCCTCAAATATTTGATGCATTCCTTGTGGGAAGTGTCACCGGTTTGCGGAAGTAGATCCGTTTATCTGTAGATTCTCCCTCAGGAGTGTATTGGTGCTCATTTGTGCTATTATGGAATCTCATCATATTATTGGCCCTTCCCAATGACGATAATTAATGATAGACCAGGCATGCCTCCTTGGGGGATTTTGACTATTAAGCACTCCCACAAACTTGATCAACCAGAAGGGCTTTGGCATGCAGTTCCCGTACCCAAATTCCTATCTCCTACCTCCCATTTATAAAATGGTGGTTCTACCAAGACTAGAAAGCGGTGTCTAGAATTTTGACATGCCAGAAATTCCTAGCTTTGACAAGCTGGCTTTAGATGACCAGCCTTGGCCTTGGAACTCTTAAACTCTCTGGTTCTGAAATTTTTTTTTAAAAGGCAGGGCTTGCTTTTTTTGCCTTCATTTTCTGATCAACAAATAAAGTTTTGCACACGATTAGTTACAGAACTATTAGTTGCCACATTTCCCTATTTTTCTGATACACAACATAACTGCACCCTACTCTATTTGAAATTAATATAACTACATTGACCAAGTCTGCAACTATCATATTACATGTCCAGACCTTCTGCAGTCTAAGACAAGATTCAGAAAAATCACATGACAGCAAACAAACAAATTACACAACATACAGATGAGTAACAACCACGAACAGCAACACTACAGTAAGTACAGCAAACAATACACACAAACTGACACCAATTTCTAATTCTTCTTCTTTCGACTATAGACATGTGGATAAGAGACTGTAACACAACTCTTCCCATGTCTCCTACATCACCCTCTCTCATCCTCTCATCTAGTGGAACAACATGACTGTCTTTCTGCATAAGTGGTTCAATGGCTATAGCAAACCCAACAAGCAAATAAGTGGAGATTAATGATCACTTGATCTGAATTAATTCGGAGGTAAAGAAACTAGGGGAGGACTGGTCAAAGCTCTACAACTGGAGAAAGTTTCACATAGTACTTCACATAATTAAAATCGTATTAGGACAGCCTTATGGTTTCTTGCTTTGCGCTTCCTAGGCATCAGGAAAATTCATAGTATGCCAGAAATAGAATGGTAAATCTTAGAATTTTATGATATTGATAAATGCACTAAAGCGAGGGTATGATAAATAGGAATTGTGTTTTCTTCTAGTTAGTGACAGGTTTTTATTGGTATCAGTTGATCATGATTTAAATGCTTTCTAGTTAGGAAATGCGGTGACACTTCTGAGAAACTATTTTTGTGCCATGCAATTGAGTTATTAGCAAAAGCATTGGACTTCAGATTATTATTAAAAGATTTATTCATGATATCATGTAATTTAATGTCAAAAAATCTTTGTAGATGTTAATATTCTGTAGTGAATTTGAGCTGTCCCGTAATCCCCTTCCATAACTTTTAATGTATAAACGTACTTTTGGCCCTTCTATTCTGATTGAAGCTTGCTTGAGTGACATTATGGTTTATGCAGCTGAGCATGATAAAATGGTTGAGGCATATTCTTTAATCAACCAAAAGTTGCAGCAATCTAAGTCTGAACAGTTGAATTTGGAGAGAACCATCTCAGATATGAAGGTGTGCATCAACTTACGTAAATTTAATCCTGTCCTTTGGATTGTTTCATGATAGTGGGTTCATTTTCTAGGCTGATGTAAAGAGGCGGGAGAGAGAACACTTGCTGGTTCAACAGGAGATTGCTGACCTCCAGAAGCAGGTATGGATTTTGTTGGGACATGCTGAAGGTGTTAATTGCTTAAGCTAGGAGCCTTTTGTAATATTTGATCAGTTTCCTGTATGTTCTTGAATGGAGTATTCATTGCTAATGCACTAGATTGGTACTTTGTTGAAATCTTGCTGCTATGTCCTGCAGAAAAAGTTCTCTGCTGTGCACTAGTTAGGCAAATTCAAAATTTTTCAACAGTTGACTTATCATACACAATCATAGGAGAAAGCAAGAAAACCTTAGCACTGGAAAATGTATTTTGTTTCGAATCCTTCTGGAGTGACTAGCAACTACTAAAAGCTAGCCTCTCAAATAAACGTTTGGGTGATGATGTAGGTGACAATTCTTCTCAAGGAATGTCGTGATATACAGCTTCATAGTGGGTCTACTGTGCATGATCATATTGATGATGAACCAGTAGATTCTGCTCAGTTGGCTGCAGAATTAGATGCTGAGAAGATAATTTCGGATCGTCTTGTGAGTCCTTGTGGATTTCTTATTGATCTCTAAAATTGTGCGATTTGGAATCATCCATCTTCATATTAATTAATTTTGAAAAGTTGCCACAGTTAACATTTAGAGATATCAATGGTCTGGTGGAGCAAAATGTTCAGCTTAGAAGCCTTGTCCGAAGTCTCTCGTACCAGATTGAGAATAAAGAAGAGGAGTTTAAGGTGTGTCTAAAATTATTATATTGGTATCGTGTAACTTTTGTTATTATAGCATGTTTTGCCTGCTATTATTGTTTATCTCAGGAGCTTGCATACATGGATGCAGGAAAGAATGGAAATGGAGCTCAAGAAACACACTGAGGAAGCTGCCTCTAAGGTTGCAGCAGTGCTGCAGAGGGCCGAGGAGCAAACTCGCATGATTGAATCTCTGCACACTTCTGTAAATTTTTCCTCTCCCTTCTCCTCTTCCTGTCCCTTATAACCTTTCTCCTTGTACTCTTTTCCTCAGGATTATTTCATGTTTAACCATTATATTAAAAACATTATATAAATACAACTTGGATAAAAATAATTACATAATTACCATTATATGGGTTTTTTTTTTTTTCATCGTATGTTGAACATGCGATATATGCGTAATTATTCAATGTGTATTGCATGACCAATATGTGAGACAAATTCAAACTTACATTGCATGTTGACCATGCGATATATCTATTTTCAAAATTTGTCGGAGTATATCGCTATATCGTATATTAGAAATGCGATACTTCTGCATTGTGCAAATTTTTGCATGCCATCTTCAACATGTGATATAGCGATGGTAAATTTGTAATTTTTTTTCTCTAATGTGTATTTTTATAATTTTTTTCCCTTAAAAAATGGTAGACATGTTTTTCACCCTCTTTATGTAGTTATATTGTTCCTTTTACTTCTGATTTACAGTTTTTCCTTAAATAGGTAGCGATGTATAAAAGGTTATATGAGGAGGAGCATAAACTTCGTTCCCCTGTTATCTCTAGTGCTGTTCCTCTTGAAGGTTTCTTTTTCTTTCTATAATCATCATCATCATTATCATCATTTCTTTTGTATGGAATAATTTTAGAGTAATTATGCAACTCCTTTGACCCATTTTTTCCCCCATGCATTTTAATCTTTCATCTCTTTAGGTACCTTTATTTTTTCAAAAAAGAGGAGGTTTGTAAGTCTTTATGGTGGTTGATTAAGGATATGATAGATTTTTCTTGTTCCAAGGGGAGAGCTCCATGTTTTATATGCCAATGATACTTCTTGCATTTGTGAGATGATAGATAATCCTATACTTCTGCATTCTGGATCTACAACCTAGAGGTGTCAGATACACATACACGTGATTCATTGTACTTAAAACCATGCCTTCCTATGCACCATGGTAATTGGCGAATGGAGGGGCTTAGGAATAGCCGCCATTAATATATCGAAAGAAGTGGTGAGCTGTCTATGAGGGGAAGAGGATATCCACCCAGGTACAGATGTGGGAATGAATTTTATTTCTGCAAGGGAAAGGGGAGATATTTCTCCATAAAAGCAATCCATGCATTGACTACCATGCTGTGGTCTATTGAAAGGAGTCTTTATCTTGTTTTAGAGACACCTTCCTGAACTAGCTTTTGTTATATGACTGCAACAATGCCCTATGCTCTTGACAAACTGAAGGAGTGGGATCTGGTAAAAATTGATGATACCTACATATGTGTCATTGGAAGTGAATATAACGAACAATTTCTTGTCAGGTTGCTTTGCATATACTTGTGGACAATGATATTGAGTGAATTGCATTGGGTCCTAGTATATATTAATCACACTGGATGTACAAGTTTAAGCTTTTAGGTGTTAGAGCTAAAAAGATCAAGAATTTGAAGTTTTATACCCATTTCATGTCCATTTAAATAAATTATTGACATGATGAGCTTTAATCAAATTTTTAGTTCACAAGCGATAGTGAGTATATATGTAATTGATATAAACTAGTTAAAACCCTGCTTCATGCGTATATTCAATTTTAAGTATATGCATATTTATCAAAATAATAAGTTTACTTATTATATTATTGCGATTAAGATATTAATACTTTATGTACATAAATTGTTTTAATTTTATAATTACAATCATTTACTGTCTGTTCACTTTGCTGAACGAATAACACTAATGAAATTGTTATTATTGAGGAATGAAATAGAGCTATAATAATAGGTTATTCATTTGTTGATTTATAATTTAAATGATGGAATTTTGATGAAAAATCAAATTTGGTATTGAATTATTATTCATAGATTTGATTAATGAATGGGATTTCTTATGGAATCACTATCGTGGTGAACTAATGCTTTAATATCTCTTTATAAGGAATAAATATGTATGATAAATTAAACAGTAATTTGCCCTCATAGTAACACGAGAGAGAGAGAGAGAGAGAGGGAGGGAGGGAGGGAGGGAGGGAGGGAGGGGGTTGTTTTGGTGTGTGGAAAGAATGAAAAACCAGAGGGACACTGTTCAGGTCAAGCTTGACCTTTGTTTTCTTGTACCTGCAAAGATATCTGCCCAGAAGTTGTCAAAGCTAAGCATACTTATAGTTTAATTTAGCAAGGCATGTGACTCATTGCTTCTTTATGTGGAAGCATCAAGGCCTAGAAGCACTTGAACTCATCGATACACCCAAAAATCTAAACTTTTGCCTTCAAAGGGAACCCGTTTATGGCATGTGAATTGTTTGTGCCTCCACTTGTCAGGGGGTGCATTTTGCTTGTGTCTTGTTCAATTTTTGGGCTTAGTGCCTCGAGTG
This sequence comes from Combretum micranthum, assembly GCA_024138025.1. Classification (NCBI taxonomy): domain Eukaryota; kingdom Viridiplantae; phylum Streptophyta; class Magnoliopsida; order Myrtales; family Combretaceae; genus Combretum; species Combretum micranthum. Next base: position 180,089 of record JAMXBD010000437.1, read on the forward strand.
CACTTTTTGCCGTTGACCACCTTGGAAGGGCCCACTATTTATTGAGTTCTGGTTTGCGTACATGCTTTTTTAGGAGCCAAAGATTTTTCTTGTTTCATTTCATCCATATTCACTCTGCTTGTTGGATCTTGTTATTTATTTTAACCTCTGTGCTTTCTATGAGCCTATATGACTTCAAAATTGGGAATCGCAGGGCATGAAAGGACAGATATCAGGCTACTTATCGAGGGCTCTCAGGTACAGTAGACTTAGTGATGGCATAGATAAATTCCTCTGTTAATCAGTTCGAGTCCTTATGTAACCTGAATGTAGGAAACTGCTAAGAAGGTGCAAGAACAGGCTGCTGAACGAGTTAGATTTGTTGAAGAAGAACTGGAAAAGTCTAGGTAATAATGTTGTCGTTGTTGGTGGTTTTTTTCCCTTGAGGGGGGGTTGTGTTTCGTACTCATGCAGGGGTGGTGGTGAGGAGCTGGTGTTGCATTCAATTTTATGGCGCTTTCAATTTGAGGATCTTACCTCCAGCTTTAGTAACTATATGCACATTGATTAATACAGGAGCAAGATCATATCTTTGCAATCAGAGAGGGATAAGTTGGCTCTTCAGGCTGAGTTCTCAAAGGAAAAACTTGATAGCCTTATGAAAGAGTCCGAGCATAAGGTAATTTGTTTTTCTCCTTTTTATTTTCCTTTTTCATCTCATGGTAACTTGAGTTTTTTTTTTTTTTTTTTTTGGTGAAATGATGAAAATTTTTGAATGTATGACGCTTGCCTGATTCTTTTAGTCTCTCTCTCTCTGTCTTTCTCTCTCTAAATTAACTGGGAGTAGATATCATTTTCTACCACAATGAAGGCTAGTTGATGAAAAATTAATCCCAGGAAAATGCCATAGGGCTCTAATACCATGTTAGAAAAAGAGAGAAAGATATGTATTAATGATTGATGGATAAAATCACAAAAATCATCAATATACATGGACTGTATAACTAGTTGGTGTATTATCCTCTAGTTAACTCATTTTCCTCTACCTAATATATCACGAATTATCCCTTGAAAAGATAAGAGTGGAAAAAAAAAAAAAAAACAATTTATAAGAGGATTGTAGCTTAACATATCACAGATGTACTTATCATAACTATTTGCTAACTCATAATTTACGAGCAAAAACTCATTCTAGAGGAGTTTGGCGTATATGTTGCCTTTGAAAAGAATGCAGGTTGTGTCCTTGTATTTTGGTCTAGATACTGAATTTCTGAATCTAACAAAGTATTTGTCAAATGCATGGGGCATTTATTTAGTTTTGAGAAGTCCATGTAAATGATTTTGAAATTGCCATTTGAGTTTTGGCCATATCAATGCCTACTACCTCTTATCCTTTGGTGATTATTTCATGGTGTGTCATTTCTTAAAAAAAATGAGAAATGAAAGATTGTGGTCACAGAATTAATTTATCATTGGTTCTCTTCCAAAACTTCATTTGATCATTTGACTATCTTTATTGTAATCTTTGATTGAATGAATTGTAGTGTATATCTTATGGAAATATGCTGGCGACCAAGATTGCATCATGGGGATATAATTATGCTACGACTATATTGAATGAAGTTTCTGTCACTGAACGTAGTTTGGTGATCTGATGCGGATGAATACAATCTGATTGCTGGAACCTCAATTATAGGACAATTTACCACCTGATACAATTGAAAAGGAACCAGTGGTGTAAGGTTAATGGAACTTTGGATTAGTCATACTTGCAACTGTTAAAAAAAGTAATTGAAAGTGGAATTGAGCGTTAGGATGAAAGGTTTTACCTTAGATATTATTTATTAAATAAAATGGGGCTACCACCAAAGGGCAAAAGAGAAGAAGTGTTTATCTATGGTGGGATGAGGAACTATGAGTAAAGGATTACCAAGACATTTGTTATATTATGGTTGGCATGGAAGCGTAAATTATATATCTTGGGCAAGCTGGTTTCATGGGGAAAGGCAATTGCTATTTTTGTGGAGATGTTGATGGAGAGTTTAGAGCCACCCTTCTTTGACTGCTCTGACTCTGCCAGTGTGAGACAGATAGTTGTTTTAACCTAGTTTGCCCTGTGGGTTAGTACCATAGCGGTGGTGTAACCGTGTAACTCATGGTGTTTTTGCCAGCCAGATGTAAGTCTTATGCTATGCTTCTGTGGAGAGGTGGATTTGCAGTCTACATGGTTAGAAACAGAGGAAAGTCAATGCATTTGGAAAGCAACCCTCAAATTTTTGATAGACATATATTATGTTGTCATGGTAAATAATGCTTGAATACTAGAATTAATCGCATGGAATCTTTTGATAACACAGATTCCTATTTCTCAATGATATCCCGTGATCGAGACAATTGGCTGAATCCCGTGATTTTCCAATCTCTTTCTCTCTCTCTCTCCTCCCTCTTTCTCTCCTCTCCTCCTCCTTCTTCTTCAAAACAGTAATTGAGTTATTAAAGAGTACAGCCCTCTGACTAGACTTTGGCCTCATTTGTAAAGAGCGTTGCACATATTAATTATTTCACTAATGAAGTTGCAACCGCTGATTTGAGAAAGGATACATAATGGTATTACCTTGCATTGAAATTCCATCAGTCTCATTCTAGTGCCTACTGATAACAAAAATGCTGAAAGCTATTGCATTTTAGAAATGTAGTAATGGAGAAACAGTTCATGGTGTATTTGTGGAATATGATTTACTTACCCTATCTTGCTCATTTTGAATATTGTTTCAGAGGGAAGAAATAAATGGTGTATTAGCAAGAAATGTAGAGTTTTCACGGTTAATAGTTGAATATCAACAAAAGCTTCGTGAAAGTTCAGAATCCCTACAAGTTGCTGAGGATGCTTCTCGAAAATTAGAAATGGAGGTAAGCTAAATGATTAGAACTCTGATTTTCTCCCTTTTCACTGACTTCCTATTATGCCTAAGTTCTCTTTACTTTACCAACTAGGTGTCTGTCTTGAAGAATGAAAAAGAGATGTTGACAAATGCAGAGAAAAGGGCTTGTGATGAAGTGCGAAGCTTGTCAGAAAGAGTACATCGCTTGCAGGTGCGCTCATTAGAGCTCTTTCTCATATATGAGTGGCATGATCCTGACTAGCAATCTGCTAGCAGTTGTGGAATTTGAATGATCTTTATTGTGAAATATAAACTGAATACAGGTTACATAGAATTAATCTCATTGCATAGCACTGCATAAATGTTGATCCATATGAATAATTTGCATTTTCGTCTGTGAGTACTCATGAGCAGCCTTGGTTATACTGGAGCTCAAAAGGATTATACATGTGACTCGACGAAAAGTGCAAATTTATCATTTCTTCTCACTTGTTCCCTTGTTTTAGTCCTAATTGGACAATGTAGGGAGCAACCATGAGTTACTTGAAAACCAGAGGATTGATTTGCTTTATAGAACCAGAATAGTTAACTGGATGAGGTGGCTGCTGTTTAGAGGGGAAAAAGACCAATTTGAGCAATTTCTTTCTTGTAAAAAATTTCTCAAAAAGAAAGCATATCAATATCTGATTTTTTTTTGGTCTGATCCTTTATCATTGAGTTTTTACGATTTATTTTGGAAAGTGACACTGAAATGCTTAATTGGACCAGTTAGTTAAGAAGATGGCATGTGCTTTCATTGTAATGATGTTTTTTCTATCCAACAGGCTACATTAGATACCATTCAGAGTGCTGAGGAAGTCCGTGAGGTATTCTTCCTGGCTTTGGGCTCCTTTGCTTACTTTATACACACATAAGAGTTTGGGGATCTAAATTCATCACTTTGGGATATTTAGGAAGCTAGAGCTGTAGAGAAAAGAAAGCAGGAGGATCATATCAGGCAACTTGAGGTTTGGTTGCATTACTTGTTCTCGATAACTTTCATGTTAAAACTTTATTAATGTCTACATATTGTTCCACTATACTAAGATTGTGTCTATCATACTTTCATGTAATTGCATATGATCTGTGCCTTTCCTTTTGCGGGGATTTATCTGCCAGCTGTTCAGCTGCACTACCTTATATTTTTCCCTCCCCAGCTCTAGCCACATTGTCTGATATATCAGCGGGTTGTCATAGTTGGTGTTTCTGATTAGTTGTCTACAATCTAACGACCAATTTAAGTATGACTTGATTAATAGTTTTTAACCTATGTTAATTAACCAAAAAAATTTTCTAACCCATTTTGATTTCTTGATCTAAACTCAAAGTTTGTTCGTTTAGCTTAGGGACTAAACTCTCTTCTGTAGCTTCTCAACGGTTCTTCAGCACTATTTCCAGAAATCCCAATTGGCTATTTCTGGAATAGTCAGCAGGGTAGTAGATCTGGGGTAATGGGGAAGAGAGAGAGGAGGGAGAGAGGGAGAGAGGTTTATGGGCAGTGGCTGGGCTGATGGTAATGGTGGGTTGGAGGTGGTTGCGGTAGGGTGAGGCTAATGAATGGGTGAAGCACATGTCTACCAATTTTGTAGAAAAAAATTACACAAATACACATTAGACAAATACTTACACAGCGATTCAGTCAAAAGTCATACGGTGCTAAATCGCTTTTTCAAAGGATGTTCCATAATTTTTTAAGATGAATTGCATGGTGAAAAGGGCGATTTACTTATTTTGCATGTAAATTGCATTTTTTAATAGTCGATTCATATTTCTTCATAAATCGCATCTTCAACATGAGATTTACGTGCAAATTCGTGAAACGCATATTTAACATACCATTTTGTGTTGGTATTTTGGTAATCAATTTTATGTAATTAGTATTTGATTAATTTTTATTTGAGGAGTTGGTAATCATACAATTTCCTCCTGATGAATGTCTACTCTGTTTTGTTCCCTGGCTCCCTTTTCTTTTTATCTTCAATATAACTTTCTTCTATACTTTACTGAACATAACACAACAAATTTAGCGCGCGCGCATTTGCAGACTGTGCATGCAGCTTTTTTAAGATATGCATTTCAGGTAACATTTCAAATGTTATCTATTGTGCCAAACCAAGATTCAAGGGGGGAAAGGAAACTTCTGTATCCACCAACTTCCTTTGACTTCGTATACTTAGAATTGCTATTGTATACACATATTACCTTGTGGTCCATGTGTTAATTAAAGTTTGTATTTATGTAGTTGATATTTGACTCTCAACCTCTTTAGTGTCTTGAGTATCTCTCTCTCTCTCTCTATAGAGACTGAAAGAATCTGAGGATATAAGTGAACTATGCAGACAGTGAAATTTATGCTTGGATAGGATGCGGAATCTGGGATCCAAATTTACAAATGAATATACTTTTTTTTTTTTTTTTCCTTCCCCTTGTAAAACGAATGGAAAGCCACTTAATTGTTTACAACCTCTGAACTATTGAATATTGCATGGTTGTTGTAAACAAAATATCGGTAGCACATTATATGAACTCTTTAACAGCAATCATGACTGTAATTTTCCCAAAACACTGAAATCTAATAACAAATTGTGAACCTAGTTAAGCTTTAAAGTTCTCCTCATAATCATAATCGTCAAACTCAAGTTTCTACTTGGAATCGCTTAGGGACCGTAGAATCGGAATGTAAAATCGAACGTGGAATCGTAAGAATATACAACTAATGTAAATTTGTTTGCAAAAACCATCGATGTACTTACTAAACTAATAAAACTTTAAATAAATTATGAAAATAAAGAATTTAGTATTAAATTAGTTACATACAACCAAAATTTAAGTTTTACCCATCATAATTCACATACTGTCATTAATATATTTAGTGCAATTTTATAATTAAAATAATTATTTTTATTTAATGATGATTCATAATCTACAATTATTAAGATGTATTACAAATCATTTAAATTATCATGTGTGAGTAGCTAGTTTTGTATAGTAATGAACATTTTCATGTTTACTATATATTTACACAAAAAATCATTGCATTTATGGCAAATAAATTATATATAAAAAATTATTAAAAAAGGAAAAAAATATAGTACTATATATATTAGTTTAATTTTCATTTAAAATGTTCAAAATATATCAGAGTATATAACCTAAAAGAAAATAACTCTCTGAAAAATACAAAGAAAAAAAGGAAATAGAAGGAAAAAAAATATTAAAAAAACTAAAACAAAGTTAGATTAAGATAAAATATCAAGAACCAACCCCAAAAACCCTAAATTTTAAATATATTAAATTGATCGCATTTTTAAAGTTAAAATAGAAAAAAAAAGTGTAAAATTACAACTTTACGATTTTAATACGATTCTACTACTGATTCTACTTACGATTCTACGCTTCTATTTACAAGTTTACTCAAAAAATGATTTTGTATGCGGGTTGAATCGAAATCTCATCATCAACTCATAAACTCGTAGAAACGTATGATTAGATTCACGAGTTTGACATCCATGCTCATAATATTTACTTCATATTAGTAAAAACTAACTTTGAGATATCTATAGATGTTATCTTTTGGGGACTGTTTCTTGCCATCCAAGTTGAAAGTAACAAATTTGGGATGTTATTTTTGATGCTTATCTTAATAGAGAAGACCATAATTAAAATCTAAAAGCCTCCCTCACTCAAGTTTTTGAAAGAGGGAGGGAGATTATCTTTGTATTTCACATTAGTATTTTCATTGCAGCTACAATTGACTATGATGCATATATTTTTCCATTAAATTAAACTAAGACAGAGAGAAGAATAATATGAATGAAACTGGCCTAGTAGATTGTGGCAATATGAATGTGATTGTTAGCGTAATTAGGATGCACCAACGATGCCAATTGTAATGGTTGCTTGAAATAATTTCTCATTAGATTTTGACTTCTAGGTGACAGGTAAATTATCTGTCCTTGTAATTCTGGGACTTTTTCATTTGGTACATAGAATTATATAATTACCGCCCTGATTTGCTACATAGAATTATATAGTTACCACCCTATTTATCATTCCATTTTAAACATTCATTTTACTCTCTTGATCATGTCTCTCCTACAAATGCCCACTATGTGGTGTGTTAGTCCTCATTGGATTTTATATGACTTGCCTTTGTGCTGTATCTTATTTTCCTTTTTGTTTGAACTACAAGGAGCATATTATGAAAAGACCATGGTTATTCTCTCTTAATGGTGTTTGCAATGTACGATGTGCAGAGGGAGTGGGCTGAAGCAAAAAGAGAGCTGCAAGAAGAACGTGAAAATGTTCATAAGTTAACCATTGATAAGGATCACACCTTAAAAGATGCAATGAGACAAGTTGAAGAAATGGGAAAAGAACTTTCCAGCGCTTTGCATGCTGTTGCAACTGCTGAGTCTCGGGCAGCTGTTGCAGAGGTGATCTAGCACATGAATGTGAACAAATACAAAATACTGTGTATTTCTATCATGGTCGAAGAGTTGATTGCATGCTATTTGATCATTGCTTTTCAGGCTAGATTATCTGATTTGGAGAAAAGGATAAAAAGATCGAATTTGAAGGTGGGTGTAGTTTGTAAATTGTATAAGATTGTTAATTGTACCTAAGCTTCCTCACAGAAGTTATCACGTCCCAATCTAAACTCTTTCCTGATCAGGTTGCTGAGGTTGATGACATTGGTGAAAGTCCTTCAGTTTTGTCTAACGAGGTAAATATAATCTAATGTCATTGCACAAGCAGTCCAAATCAGTGACAGTTTGTCTGATTATGTTGGTAGTGATGGTTCAGGTTACAGAGCTTGTTTACATACGATACTTGATGAAAATGGGTAGTTTTGGTTACATCTTATGTATCATGTGATCTTATGTGTCATATTTTGTGTATATATATTTAGAACAGTTGATGATATCTAATAAAAAATCACCATTGTATGCTATTTATTGTCATCATCTTCCTTTCCACAAATTGGTGCTGCTTTATGTTGTAGCAAGTAAATATATAAAATTTGCCATATCATTAGCAGAAAGAAGTAATGAAACTTGATAGGTCTCTATGTTCAATTCTTCTTTTTAATGTAGGTTATTGAAGAACTGCGTGTTGCCAGAGAAGAAATGGATAAATTGAAAGATGAAGCTCAGGCAAATAAGGAGCACATGCAACAGGTACAACTAGTCACTTTAAACTTGAAGCTCATATTTACTTTGGTCCTTTTTGGTGAGTTTTTAACATATTTGCTGCGTGTCAATGTAGTATAAGAGCATTGCCCAGGTAAATGAAACAGCATTGAAGCAAATGGAATCTACTCATGAATCTTTTAAAACTGAGGTAATGCTGGTGCTTTGTGGACTCAAAAGATTACTCAAGCTTTCTTAATTGGGCTTTCTCCCTTAAGTGTTCTTTTTGATTATTGTTCAGGCAGAAAAACTCAAAAAGACTTTGGAAGCGGAAATGGTTTCTCTCAAAGAAAGAGTTTCTGAATTAGAAGGTGAATTGAGTATGAAATCTGAAGAGATAGTCAATTTGATTGCTGCGAAGGAAGAGGCACTAAATTCTGCCTTAGCAGAAGTATCAAATCTGAAAGAAGAAAGGGCAGTGAAGATGTAAGCTCTTTCTGCTATTTCAAGAAATTATTCTATTCTTGAGTTCATTTATCCAACCTCTTCCTTTTGTAGCTCTGAGGTTGCTGCACTGGAAAATAAGATTTCGTTGCTAGAAGATAAGTTAAAGGGTGAGCATGAGAAATGGCGTTCTGCCCATGCCAACTATGAGAGACAGGTATACATACAGCTCAATTCTTTTCAGTGCCTCTCTTGCAGAGAAAACTAGTTGCTCCCTGTCTTAATAGTGAAGTGTGAATTTTATTTACAATCACTACCCAAGTAATGATGTTAATCATGTAGTCAACTTATGCTTTTAGAAGATAAAGGGTGAAGAGAGGTAGTGAGAAGTAAATAGAACTTTTTCCATCTGTTTCTATACAATAAATATTTGCAAAGAGATAGCAAGGGGTGCCAATTGTTACAAAGCTCATTTTGGATTGAGGAAGCATTTGGACTGCAATAATTGATGGTATTAACTGATATTCATCTACTAAAAGCAAATTCCACCAACTTGTCTTGAATTACATGCATATCGCATGTTCCTACATTTTTTAATATCAAAATCAGTCAAAAAATTTCTTGAAGCTTTAATTGCTATGTAGACAGCCTGGGTGATCTTTCTCTAGCTCAGTAAACCATATAAAACAATTACCAATGTCATTCTGATATCACAAAACTTTAATTTCCATGCAGAGCTTGTGTGCTTCCTGTCTATTGATGAAACCTTTTTTAGTCTGACTTTTATATTATTCTTGATTTATGTGCTATCATGATTTTCGTCCACTCAGAAGCAGTATGGGTACAGTTGGACTAGGATATGCTGCTCAATTAAACCTATCATGTATATATTCATTGCATCTTGTTGGTCTGGAGCAAATGTTGTATGGCAATTAAAAGTTTGTAGTTTGTATTCTCACTTGAAATTTGTCTTTGACAGGTTATCTTGCAGTCTGAGACCATTCAAGAGTTAACAAGAACATCTGAAGCTTTGGCTTTAGTGCAAAAAGAAGTGTCTGAGTTACGTAGTTCTGCTGCTTTACAAAAAACTCAACACGTAAGTTGCTTGTCTTTTTAATCCTGAACCTTGACCTGTTGTTTTTCTGGTTAATGGAACCTCTGCATCTTGTGGTTTGTAAAATCTTGCCCTGCTTGGATTGTTGTATATGTGGCTAATGTAACTTTATAATATTTATACTAGTGTGATCAATCAGAAAAATATGTTTCCAGTGTGCTCTACTCTAATTAACTTTGGAACTCTGTGCTCTTTCTACAATTACCCTTATTTTTCTCCTCTAAAATAAGAAATGGGAGCATTAACATAGCAGAGTAGACCTGTGTGTGCTGTCACACTCGACGAGAACCTGCCAGTTAACCACATCTGTCGCTTATTAAAAGCTCTTAACATGCACTAGCTATTTTGATGGGAGATTATGCATTAGATTTGGAATTCTGAGCATATTATAGATGCTAGGCTGGCAGATGCATGTCGGTTTTATTTATTGCTATTCCTATTTCTTCTGACATAGGAAGTGGATATGATTTGTATTTTCTTGCACTGTGGTGGGGTAACTTACATTGCGGGTAGTTTACGTTTGGGCTTAGGTGTGGAAAGTTGATGTATGAGGTGGTGTAAAAGTTGTGTATGCCGTAAGTGCTGCAGATAGGTGACACATGTTATGCAATGTGATCTAAAAAAGTGATGAATGTTTTTAGTGATGTGAACATGTTATAAACGTTGGGTGAAGTGGTCTAATAACATGTTGGAGGAGGAGTTGCATGGATTATTGAGTACTTTAGCTACCAATTAATGCGAACACATTACTCAAATGGACAATTTTACCCTATCACCCATCAATCATTTGACCGCCTGTTTGCATCACTAGAAAATGTGTCACTTTTAGTGTCAGGGCTAATCATATGTGCGTTTGTGTCATGATATCCAATTTTTGGAGTACCTTATAAGAGTTATTTCATCTGCTTCTTGTGAGTGAGCCAAGTGAAGGTTGTTAGCTCTTTTTGTTGCTATGTTCTTTTTACACAATATAATCTCATTGGTTTTTGGGTACATATCTTTTTGGACTTAGTATTATTTAGGCCTTGATGTGCATTGGTTTCTAAGTTGTATAACATCACATTTGACATTTTTTTACAATAATGCAGGAAGAATTGAAAGCTAAGTGGGAAGCGGAAAAAACTGCTCTCATTGAATCTAGAAATGAAGCTGAAAAGAAGTATGATGATTTGAACAGACAGGTGAATACTGAAATGATATGGATAGAATTTACTGATATTAGTATGTTGTTGTCACATCCAAATCAGTTATATTTTCATATGCTATTATTTTTGTGAATTGGAGAGTAAAAAGGAGGAAAGAGAACCTAAGGAAGTACTTTATTACTTACGGACAAAATTACACTGTACTTGTTTGCACACACGCGCACACACACAAACACACACAGAAAAGATATCAGAATATATTAGCCTAAGAAATATGGGATTCATGTACAACTAAACACTCACCCTCAAGCGGGAGCATACAAATAATATACACCAAGCTTGTTACAAATTTATCTAATGCAAGGAATCCTTAAAAATTTAATCAAAATATCAGCCAATTGATTATTTGAATTGACATAGCTAGTTATAATGCAACTAGACAAGACCTTTTCTTAAATGAAGTAACAGTCGTTCTCTATATGTTTAGTTTTCTCATGAGAGACTTGATTGGATGCTATATAATGCAGCTTGGTTATCACAAATTAACTTGACGTTACTTCATAGGACTTTTATCTCCTAAAGTAGTAGTTTCAACCAAATAAGCTTACAAGCTATCAAGTTCATTGCATGATATTTTACTTCTGCATTTGACCTAATAACATCCTTTTTTTAACTCTTAGTAGTAACTAGGTTACCTCTAACCAGGACACAGTACTTAGAAGTGGATCATCTATCAAAAGGAGAACTTACCCAATTAGTATCAAAATATCCAATCATTTGAGAATGCCCTGGTTCTCATATATTCAACTTCTGCCTGAAGTACTTTTAATATATCTAAGAATCTCGACTACTTCATTCTAATAATTGACACAAGGGGATTGAATGAATTGATTGACAATACTAACTTCAAAAGATATATTAAACTGAGTGATGGTGAGATAATTAAGCTTTCCTACCAGCTGATGATATCTTCCTAAATTTGCAAATGGCTCCCCATATCCTATTAACAACTTCATACTAGGATCCATAGGAAAATCTATAGGCTTACAATTAAGCATCCCAGTCTCTTCCAAAAGATCAAAGGTAAATTTTCTTTTAGAAAGCACTGTACCGAACTGGATTGAGCAACTTCTATGTCAAGGAAGTACCTTTACAAGCTAAGATCTTTTGTCTAAAAATGTCTGAACTTGTGCTTTCGAGTGAATAATACCATCCTGACCATTGCCAGCAATGACAATGTTATCTATATAAACTATTGAGTGAATGCATTTCCATTTAGATTTATATTTATAGAAAACTAAATGATTTGGATCTACAACATACTCCATAATAGACATCGGCACGGTTCGGGTCGGTTCCGGACCCGAACCGGAACCGCCGGTTCACGGTTCCACGACCGACCCTAACCGGAACCGCCGGTTCACAGTTCCACATTTCGTAGAACCGGAACCTGAACCGCCAGAGTCGGGGCGGTTCACGGTTCCACGGAACCGCCGGTTTTGACGGTTCCGGTTCTACGTGAACCGTGAACCGTGTTTATTATTATTATTCTTCTTCTTCTTTCTTCTTCTTTTTTTTTTTATTTTTTAAAACAAACCGACCCCCTACACCCCCCAACCCCTCCTCCTCCTTCTCTCCCCTCATACCAAAATCATTCCGTGTTCATGTATGTGCGTTTTTTTTTTTTTTTTTCTTTCTTTGCGGGTCGGAACCAGTGGAACTGCCGTTCCGCGTGACGAACCGCTAAGACCCGCCGGTTCCGGCGGGTCCTTTGGCGGTTCCTAACCGTCCCCGACGGGGCGGTTCCCTGGTACGGAACCGCCTGGGACGGTTCGGGACGGTTCGCGGTTCACAACCGCCCCGTGGTGATGTCTACTCCATAACTACAATATTGAATTGGCTAAACCAGTCACGTGGAGATTGTTTCAAATCATAAAGTAAGTGATGGAGTTTACATATCGGATTAGACTTTCCGTGAGCAATAAACTAGGTGGTTGCTCCATATAAATTTCCTTTCAGAGCTCACTTTGAAGAAATGCATTTTTTCTATCCAATTGGTACAAGGGCTAATATTTCATAGCTCTAATGGATAGAAGCAATCGAACAAAAATTAGTTACAAGGGCCAATATTTCATAGCTGTAATGGATAGAAACAATCGAACAAACATAGTTACAGGTGAAAATATATCAATATAATCCAAACCGTACACCTGAGTGTAACACACACCTTTAGCAACCAAATGGGCTTAAGCTGATCAATTTTACTATCAAGACCAAATTTCACAGCAACCAACCAAAGATTTTCCAAGAGGTAAAAGGAACTAAATCCATGTACCATTGGCTTGTAAAGTAGTCATCTTCTCTACCATTGCCTATGTCTATCCTGGATCTGAAAGAGCCTCACTTACATTTTTAGGAACATAGAAGATAAGGTCAATGTAACAGCACAATAGGATGAAGAAAAATGTTGATAACTAAGAAAATTATAAATGTGGTGTGGGTTACGAGTGGAGCGATAACCTTTTCTAGAGGGCTATGGGGAGATCTGCTTCTGGTAGGTCCTTAGTAGGTGGAGATGGTGGAATAAAAGGTTAGTTAGTGGAAGCGTTTGAAAGGGGTAGTGTTTCCGATGAAGGCTAATTCCAAGAGCGTTAATAATAAATCTGTAAGGATAGAGGTGAAGGAATATAATCAGAGTTAACGGACTTACACTCAGTAAGAGAATCAAAGATAAAGGCTACAAGTATTGAAAAACCCCAAATAGATACGATGCGACCAGGGTCCCAAAAATCATAATGATCTAAAGCAAAAGGAGTGGCAACTTGACTATTAACTCATCTAAGAAACAAAATTCTAGATTGTTTTCCAAGTTGATAAGACTCACTTTAGAGAAGACAAATGAGATAAATGGGAACCATCTTCAAAATAATATTGGCACACAAAGGATGGCCATATAAATTTGTGGCATTTGTCTTTGGTATGTCCATCTCATATTTTTGTCCATTCAGCCAACATATAACTTTGATATTTAAAGTTTATTTTTTATAAATTATTATAAATTTTTTTCAAATAAAGTCACCAATTTAAACTATTATGCATCCACTTTAAATCTACCACCATTCACTACCATGAACTGTAGAAAATTACCATCTTGTTACGGAATTATTACATAGTCAACCCCCAAGTAGTGCAACTCTAGCTTATATTTGTAGATTGCAGTGGATACACCTAGGATGATTCTCTCTCCCCCCCCTCCTTCCCCCACCCCCCCCTCTCCTCTTCCTCCCTCCCCTCTCTCTCCTCTCGAGTTACCACCATCTTGTCCCCTTCTTGCACTTATTTGAATCCGAGAAGCCAGAGCTGAAATATTCATAATAGACGACCCATGTATGGGTGCTTTAGAAATTGATAAGACATAGAGGAGACGTAAATGAATTTAGAATAAAAGTAAATTGATTTCTGATTACTTCATTAATGTGTAAGAGTTTATACAAGATTGATATATCTATTTTAGGAAATAAAATCTCTTCAATAAAACTCATTATTATTGCGCTTAAATAGAGAACTAGTTTACACATCTTAACAATGCTCTTCAAGTTGGAGCATAGATATTAATCATGCCTAACTTGTTATTGATATCATTGACCCTAACCTCATTTTAAGTTTTAGTGAAAATGTTTGCCAGCTGTTCTCTAGTCTTGATGTGCCCCGTAGAAATAAACTTTTGTTGAGTCTTCTCACTGATGAAATGATAGTAGATTTTAATATGCTTAGTTTGCTCATGGAACATAGGTTTAGATGTAATAAGAAGAGCCTACTGATTATCCCATAATTGTACGAGTATTGGTACGTTAAGACCAAGTTCAGTCAAGGTTGACGAATTCACAAAAATTCACATTCTAATTGTGCCATAGCCTTGTATTCTACTTCTGCTTGACTTGTTAACAGAGACGGATAAATTGAAAGCTAAGCCATGCAGTACACCCATGCTTCCTAGTATGCAACTCACTAAAGATGGAGAAATATTCTAGACCTTGAGATATACAGACGTCAAGTTGGGAAATTAAATTATCTCACAGTGACTCGTCATAATATTGTATATCCAATTAATATCACAAGTCAATTTATGTCTTCTCCTATAGTGCATCACTGGACAACTTTGAAACAAATTCTATGTCACCTAAAGGGGGCCTTAGGACTTCGATTAATGTATGGAAATCAAGGGCATAATCATTTGAGCATTTCTCAAATGCTGATTAAGCAGGGTCTAAAATAGACATTGGATCCACCACTAGGTATTGTGTGTTTGTTGGAGGTAATTTAATTTCTTAGAAAAGCAAGAAACAAAATGCCTTTTTTGCTCTCGTCAATTCTTAACACCTAAGAAATATTTCAACATTCCCAAATCCTTTGTATGAAACTGAGTGTGAAGAAATGACTTGAGTGGAAATCATTGCACTTTCTTCCTGTAATAATAATATCATCAACATATATGGTAAGAATAATCATACCAGAGTAAGAGCATCTGTAGATTTCTAAGTGATCTAAATTCTCTTTCGGAAGCCAAGAGCTTTAACTGCCTGACTGGATTTTCCAAACCAAGCCTAGAGGCTTTGTTTCAAACCATATGATGATTTCCAAAGGCAGCAAACTTTACCTAACTCTCCTTGAGCAACAAACCCATGTGGTTGCTCCATGTACACTTCATCCTGTAAATCACCATGTAAGAAAGCATTTTTGATATCTGATTGATACACATGCCAATAATGAATGGCTGCCAAAGATATAGACACAACCGAATAGTGGTCAACCTAGCCACAAGAGAGAATGTGTGTAAGTAATCCACTCCATATGTTTGAGCATAACATTTAGCCACAAGACGGGCTATTAACTGAGCTACTGATCCATAACAATTAACTTTAATAGCAAATTGCTTTTTTTTTTTTCCCCTGCAAGTAATTCCATTAGATCCTAGATACCATTAGTATCTAAGGCATTCATTCTTCTATCATAGCATCATGCTAACCAAAATGATAAGAGTGTACCATGAATTTTTCTTGGGAGTTGTCACAGTATCAAGTGATGCAATAAAGAAAGAAAATGATGATGACAAATGATTGTAGGAAACTGTTACAAGTGCTATTTTAGGAAAATAATATAAAAGGAAGAAGAATATATTTAATGGAGGTCAAGCTCATAAAGGGAAGGATCAAGACAAAAATTAAGGAAGAAATAATTTGATATTAGAATTCAATGAAATAATTGGCAGAAATAAAGTAATATTATTATTGTTATGTATTCCTAAAGTAACATCCTAACATTGCTATTTAAATGGTTGAATGTAATGAAAGAAAATAAAGTAATAAGATTATCATTTTGAGATAGACAACTCTCTCTCTTGAGCTCCATTTATTCCCTTTTGTCTTTATCTTCTATCCTCCACAATAGGTTCTCATAGAAAATCTAAGTAAAATCATCTCATGACTAGATCTCATTTATGGGCTTGGAACATCTTGTTATCAAAGCTAGAAGTCATGGGAGATTCAAACAGCCAAATGAATCAAATCATGGAGATGATAAATCGCATGTTGAAAGAACATAGGGTTGAAAATTAGGAGGCATTATTGCCTTAACCGCTAGAATTGACATGTCAATGACTCATGGATGCTTTAACAAACCAGAAAAACAAGTCAGAAAATAGCAACAATCGAGAGTCAGTGGTTAAACGAACCAATTTTGTATTAAAGGGACGTTTAGAAGGTAGTTTTTTTCTCTGATATACAAGGGTGGAATTCTCTTCTTACGATGGAAAAGAAGACCTTCTTGGATGGCTGAACAGGTGCGATCAATTCTTTCACAACCAAAGAACAGCGGAGAAAGATAAGGTTGGACTTGTATTGTTCCATATGATCGGAGATGCCCAACTCTGGTTTTACAATTTATCCTAAGAGTGACAATACATATCATGGGATAATTTCAAAGAACTATACGGCCTTTGACTTAGACCGCCCACACGAAGCAATTCCTTTGGGGAACTTATCACCCTACGGCAAACTGGCTTGGTGGAAAAGTACATGAGCAAATTTCAGAGTTTGCTTGCACTGGCTACTACAGCCCATGCTGATCAACAAGTGGATATTTTCACAGTGCGGTTGTTTGAATCCATACACGTTGAGGTGGAAATTTATCATCCAAGAGATTTGGTACCAGCCATGAGCCTTCCTCGAGCATTTGAGAGGAAGCTCCAGTGGAAACACCATAGTCATAATTGGACTGCACCAAAAAATATTAAAAATAACATAGGAGGTCATAAAGAAACAAGGCAAAATGACATTGTGGAGTTAGTAGGACACTGAACAACCATCCTCTATCAAATGTTTAAGTCGAGCGGAAATGGTTAAGAGATGGGTTAAGGGGTTGTGTTGCGGCTGTGATGAAGCGTATGCTAATAATCACAGACGTAAACGACTTTTTTGGTTGGAAATAGACACCAGGCAAGTGGATGGTGAGGGAGGATTGCTACAGCCCTAGAACCTAAGGTCTCTCTCCATGCAATCATAGGTTCGATGCTCCCAGACTATGTAGATTACTTAAGGCCACCTGGGAACCTCTAGATGACTTTCATCAATTTTATCCTGACTTCAAGCTTGAGGACAAGCTCTTACTAGAGGAGGAGTGTGATGTTACAGGTGCTTTTTTAGTAAAATATTATAAAAGGAGGAAGAATATTTTTAATGGGGATCAAGCTCAAAAAGGGGAGGATCAAGATAGAAAATTAAGGAAGAAATAAATTGATATTGGAATTGAATAAAATAATTGATAGTAATAAAATAATATTATTATATTATGTATTACCTAAAATATCATCCTAACATTGCTATTTAAATGGTTGAATGTAATGAAAGAAAATTAAGCAGTAAGATTACCATTTTGAGATAGGTTGTGCTCTCTCTTTTGAGCTCCATTTGAGATAGTCAACTCTCTTCCTCTCGAGCTCCATTTATTCCCCTTTGTCTTCATCTTCTATTTTCTTCCACAATAGGTTCTCACAAAAAATCTAAGCAAAATCGTCCCGTGACTAGACCCCAATTTTGGGCTTGCAACAGAAACAAAGAAGAAATAGGATAGGTGCATTGATTTTTACCTTTCCAAAGGGCAATGGAAAGATCAAGATCACTTGGAACCAAATTTGAAGAGGAAGAAGTGGATGTTTAGGACATGAAGCAGGCGGGTTGCGTTGTTTGGAATACACATGTTGAATAGGAGGTCGTGATGTTAGAGATGGCAGTGGCATTGGTATTGGTGCAACTGGCTGATGAGTAATTTGATAAATCAAAATATCGTCATTCTCTCGTATTTTCTACAAGCAAAACTTTGACTAATAAAAGATTCCTATCAAGATGGGAAAGTAACACTGATATCCCTTTTGACCCTGAGAATAACCTAGAAAGACACATCGGAGAGATTTGGGGTCCAATTTGGTAATCTGAGGGCGAACATTACGAACAAAACAAATACTGGTGAATATTTTAGGTGCAATGGGAAATAATGGCTTTGTAAGAAACAACACGGTATAAGGAGTTTCATTTGAATTGTAGATGAAGGTAGGCAATTAATTAAATAATAGGCAATGGAGACTGTATTGGCCTAAAATTGTTCAAGAACATATATTTGATATAGAAGTGCTTGTGTTGTCTCAAGAAGATCATCTGTTTTTTCTTTCAGCTATTATGAGGTGTATCAACACATGAAGATTGATGAATAATGCCATTTTGAAGCATTTGTCTGGAATGAACGAGAAAAGTATTCTTTGGCATTACCACTTCTTAATATATGTACTGAGACATTGAATTGTATTTTGATTTCAGTACAAAAGGCAGTATAATGGGAAAATACTTCAAAAGATTTGTCATAAATAAATCAAAGTCATGGAGAGTAATTGTCTATGATGGTAACAAAATACCGGAGACCAGTTTTCGACATGATAGGGCTAGGACCAAAAGGGACTAATTTAAAAGGCAAACTAGCCCTTTTATAGACTCTTCGACATGATAGGACTAGGACCAAAAAGGACTAATTTAAAAGGCAAACTAGCCCTTTTATAGACTCTTCGACATGATAGGGCTAGGACCTAAAAGGACTAATTTAAAAGGCAAACTAGCCTTTTTATAGACTCTTGGAACAGTGGACAAATGATGATGCTTGGCGAATTGATATGACTCAATCTAAGATGGATACATTATTCAACTGTGGATAAACTGTCTTCAACATAGGTAGAGAAAGATAGCTCGGTTGACAATATGCTTCAAAAGTTGTTAAGATACTGGAACATGCAATAAACTTCGACATCTAGGACCAAAAAGGACTAATTTAAAAGGCAAACTAGCCCTTTTATAGACTCTTCGACATGATAGGGCTAGGACCAAAAAGGACTAATTTAAAAGGCAAACTAGCCCTTTTTTATACTCTTGGAACAGTGGACAAATGATGATGCTTGGTGAATTCATATGACTCAATCTAAGATAGATACCTTATTCAACTGTGGATAAACTGTCTTCAACATAGGTAGAGAAAGATAGCTCAGTTGACAATATGCTTCAAAAGTTGTTAAGATACTGGAACATGCAATAAACTTTGACATATGTGTATCTCAAATATAGAGACCTCCTGATCCATGTTCTTTACTAATAATCTTCCTTGTCATGTGATCTTGAAATAGACAATGATTAGGAAAAAATGAGATACAACAATTCAATGTACGGGTAGGTTTACTTACATATAGTAAGTTAAAAGAGAAATGCGGTAAACTCAACACAGAAGATAGGGAAAGTAGAGGAGTTGGATTAAATGTGCTAGAACCAAGAACACGACTTAGATTCATCTGTTAGAGTGACATTTATAGGGGATGGGTATGCCTAGTAGGCAGAAAAGTGATTAAGATTATCTGTCATGTGATCTGTAGCACCAATATCAATAACCCATTTGGAAGATGAGGAAAGGTGACATGTACTTAGTTTACCTGACTCAGCAATAGTAGAAACATGATGGGATGAAGCATTCAATGCATGTTGATACTAAGAAAGCTTGGCAAACTCATCACCTGAAACTGTGATTGTTTTCTTAGAGGAAGAACTAGGTATGGAGTTAGTTGAGGCAATATGTGCTGACTATTTCTTCTAGTTACGCATATGTAATTTCCTATAGGTGTGTTTTGTATGTCCTGGTTTATGACAATAGTAGCACACTACTTCCCCTGAATCTTTCCCTCGAGTGCTATCTCCTCCTTTTCTATTAGTGAAGGAGTGACTTGCACTTTGATTGAGAAGATTACTGGTCGATCGAATGAGATGTTGTAATAAGTATATGATTTTTAGCACCTGAGTAAATGTTTCCTATAGAGATTAAATCTTAGGACTAGAGAATCCAAGATTTTACAGTATCATATTTTGGACATCCATCGGTTGAGAAACTCATTATTGCCATTTATTCCTGTTGAGTATGTTGAACTTTTACATTGGGGCTAAATGTTAGTAATACATTCAGTTCTTCATATATTTTTCTTGAAGTTCATGAGATAGGTTGTAAGAGACTGATTTTGCTATTCAGCACGATAGAAGCCTTTATGCACATCATATACACAAGAAATATTTTCTTTTTTAGAATACATAATGTCTAATTAGTCCATCAACTCTTTGACATATTCACTGTGATTGACCAAATTAATGATATTGCTACCAATAAAACTTTTAATATGCAAAAATATCCGGGCATCATCACATAGCCATGGCAGTCTAGTATTATCTTTTGGTGGATCGTTAGTGAGACGATCATCTTTCTCAGTGCTTTGCAAATACACCTGCACTATGTTGCTCCAAGCAATCAATTTAGTTCAATTAAGTTTGTATTATGTGATTTTAGTCATCATTGGTGTCATATCAATTACTTGTGCTTTCCTTTAAGTTATTTTACAACAATACCTTAAATCCCACAAACATGTTAAATTCCAATCCCACAAAAACACCTTTCTACAGCTAACACCAAAAAAGAAACTCCACAAACACGTAACTCACAAATACACCTTTTAACTGTTAACACTAAAGAAACTCTGCAAACATGACACCCAACAAATAATAGCATCCAAAAAATCAATGCTATTAACCATGATCAAAGCTATTCAAGGACCTAGGAAACAAAGAAAAGACGTCTAAGAACCAACATGGTTTACTAGCACGCTTCCCAAGATGCTTGATCTGTTTAATACAACTTCAAAAGTTGCAAGATTGGCCTTCCCAAGAGGGTTTCAAAGCTTTCAAGTGGTAGGGATGCGCCACATGCGCCTCTATCCTTTGGTAAAGGAGGAAGACGCTAAAAGCTTGAAGTGATGTGTGCTTCACACGCGCACCGAATGGCCATTGGATTTTGAGGGATGAAGGATTTGCTGGTGGGGTTTCTTCCTTGGTGGGTGGTGAGGGAAAAAAAAACACTCTGGGGTGCGGTGAAAGACCTAGACGTTGCTTGCTAGGGCAACTAGGTATGATGAAGGAAAATAACCCTTATTTTGATTCATGGCTTTGGTACCATGAAATTAGAGAAAAAGTAAAGTAATTTTTGGTCACTTGGTTCTTGTGTAAGTGTGTGTGTGTATACAAGACTGATAGATCTATTTTAGGAAGTGAAATCCCCCTAATAAAACTAATTATTACTAAACATAAATAGAAGATGCTAGCTTACACATCTCAAATCAATGGATGGTATAATAGGACTAGCCGGTATTTGATCATGAGCTGTAGCAAGGTTAGCACCAAGACCAGCAAAAATACAACATGAAGAATTTCTCTCTGAGGCAAATCATCCTTAAGAGATCGACCATGGGGAAGCGGAGAATTATATTTGGCCATAGTTAATGCTAATCTTCCATGAAAATCAGTGATAGACATATATGACTGCCTCAAATTGAGCAAATTAGAGAAGACTTACGGGCACTGGATATCATGAATATAAAGGGCCTTCGTCTAATTCTATACATCATAACAATTACTATAATGATTGTAAATTGGATGATAGATGTATCAATTGAATGCCATAAGAGACTTAATAATAAAGCATTAGCTCTCAGCCAGCTATCCTTATTCTTTTGCACATCATCTAGTTTAATGGTCAATTGGTTTTGTAAATTTTCAACCATACACCATATTTCCACAGCCTTGGACTAAGAATGGAATTTGAACTTCCCATCAATTTTTTAGGGAGACAAAAACTTGAAAAGGCTATTTTAGCTATTTTTTCGCAAAGAGCTTATTCAGATTCTATAGTTCTATCTCACAGTGGTTAGTGATTCAAAGTCCTAGAACCGCGGAAACTGAGAAAAGACCCAGACTTCCTACTCTCACACCGCTTATTGCATCAAGCACCGGTCATTCAACTAAAGAAAGATTATAATGAGAGATTATCACTAGCCATATTGGATTGAAGAAAGCCCTGAAAAAGTGTAAGGGAAAAGAAGATAGAAAGCAACTAATGGCTGCCATCGATGGCGGATGGTGGCAGTCAGTGACAGACAAAAGCTGATGTTTCTGGTTTGGACAACTAGACCTCCTTGAACTAAAAAATTCCAGTATGTGACGCCAAAAAAATAGCCAGAGAAGCAGGAAGACGCCTTGGAAAAAGGAAAAAAACACAACAGCAACATAAGCAACTAACGGTGGTGGTGCATGAGGAGGGTGCCAGCGGTGACCTTTGTGGGTAATGATGCCAGGGGTGAGATGAACATGGTGATGTGATTGGAGTTGAAATCTGACACCAGGAAGGGAATCGACAAGACAGCTGTCAGAATCTGGGGCTTCTAGGGTTTAAATTTGGATTTTTTTTTTTAATCTAGGGTTTCTCTCAGGCTTTGATACCATGTAAATTAGAGAGTAAAAGAAGAGAGAACCCAGGGAAATATACTTTATTATATATAGATTAAAAGTACACTGTACTTATATACATATATACAAAAGATATTAGAATATACTAGTGTAAGAAATGTGGGACCTATATGCAACTCATCATATTCTTGAATTAGTCTTTTATCTTAATGGCATTCAAGAGAGGTTGGCAGCTAGAAATATGTTTCTTTCCCCCCTAGATAATATCTATTTGTTTTTGCCTTCAAACATGCGTTCTTATATGTCAAAAGGTTGTTTATAAATCAGTTCTGTAAAAGCTGTTAATATTGATGTACCGGGAGGATTCACTAATTTCTGGGGATAACTGAGAGTTTGTGTCCTTATGTTCTTTTCATTTCCTTGAGATTGATTCTTCTTTCTCCTCCTTGTCCAATGCAGCAAATATAATCCTTTCATCAGCCTGTTGGCTGTATGGGGGTTTGAATTTTATCATCTATGTATTCTTTTATGTTCTAAAATGATTTTTGTTGTGAAGTAATTACATCAGATTGATAATTTCTCCTTCACGTCTTTGGCAGAATTGTTATTTCTTTTAATTTCAGTTCTGTTTATATTAGCTAGATAAGACAATTGTTATATATTTGTTGTGAATTGTCACCCATATTTGCAGAACAAAATACTGCATGATAGGCTAGAGGCTCTGCATATCCAAATGGCTGAAAAAGATCGTATTGCTAGTGGAATTTCTTCTGGAAGTACTGATTCAGGTCCACATAGTGATGCTGGATTACAACATGTAATTAGTTATCTCCGTCGATCAAAAGAAATAGTAAGTATCTCTTGCTTCTTCTATTATTATCCATCTCTCTCTTTTTCACCCTATCTGAAATAGCTTATCTTTACAGGGAGAAACTGAGATCTCTTTGCTGAAGCAGGAAAAGCTGCGTCTACAATCACAAGTAATTCTATTAATTTTACCATTTTCTTTATGGGTGTCAATTATCGGAACATATTTGGTCAATGTGAAAATTGTTTGATGGTATGATACCTGATGTGGGAAGTTAATATTTGAATGAGATCCATAGTGGAAATCATTCTGCATGTGATTGCTTAGTGTTTAATTTTAGTCACTGTGTGTGGTCCATGCCAGGTCAAATGAAAGGCAAACAACATCCTTGGATTCAACCAAGAGTTCTTCACTTTCACATTGGTTATAGATATTGTTGAATTACATTCATAATATCAGGAAATAAAAACAAGCAATTTGGAAAGTAGAATATAATGATTATTGTTTTATAATTATTCTATGGTGCACAGTGTATTTTTCTACTTGGCCACGCAAGTAAATAATTTTGGCTACTTCTTGGACCTACAATTAAGTGGAGTAGTAATAAGAAAAAACAAAGAACAATTAAACGGAAGGTGGATGCTGCTATAGTGTTGGAATTGGATTCCTCCTTTCACTTTTTGAAGAATGATCCAGGGTTGATCTCAACAAGATCATTAAGCTGTGACATAATAGTTCAGGGCAGTTTCTTAGTGTGGATTAAGGTAATTATAGATAATGCAATTGCTGACTGAATTAAGCTCTGTTTATTATGATTGAGATGAAAATGTAAAACGAAGGTCAATTGAAACATCAACTGGTCTTTAAATTATCACAAAGTTGAACTACCAAGTGGCTGTTACTAGCTGAGATGTGGAGACATCTTTTGGGTGTGAAAAGCTGCGTATAACCTGAGTGGTCAGAAGCTACTATAATTATGTCCTGGTCCTTGGAATTATTTTTTATGTATATATTCTGGCTGAACTTAGGAGTTTTTGTTTGTGTTTTCCTTTTTGATGTTGTTACTCAAAGTGAGATTCTTCTGTTATTTTATTAGGAAAATTTTCTTTAATAATGCTTGTGTTTTGCAGCTTGAAAATTCTCTCAAGGCAGCAGAAACTGCTCAAGCTTTGCTTCATGCCGAGAAGGAGAAATCAAGGGCCACTGTGTTTACAGATGAAGAATTCAGATCGCTGCAGCTCCAGGTTGAATTTTCCCTTTGCCTTGGCATTTTTTCTGATGAAAATTATCTTGAGACAGATGAAATAATCCAATTCCTCTGACTAATCTCTCTCTCTCTGTCTCTCTCTCTCTCTCTAGGTTAGAGAAATGAGTTTGCTTCGCGAAAGCAATATGCAACTTAGGGAAGAAAATAAGCACAATTTTGAGGAGTGCCAGGTAATTTGATGTTGAAGTTGACACCTCATGGCGGTTTATTTGTGGAGTATAATTTTTCATATGCCCTTTTCCTCCCCCTCTTCTTAAGCTGCCTGAGTTCATGTAAATTCAGAGGATGCGTGAAGAAGCTCAAGGGGCTAGGCTTGAGTGTGAGAAGTTCTCAAGTTTGTTAAGGGAGAGACAGAATGAGGTGGAAGTAGCTAGAAAGGAAATTGAATTACAGAAGATGCAAAAGGATATCCTTGAAAAGAGGGTTGATGAGGTACACAGAAGCTTTTTTTCCTTTTTCCTCCCCTCTTTTCCTCAAGATTTTCCAAGTCATTGTGCTTTTGTTTGTCTAACACCATGGATTTTTGTGAAAGTTACAAGAGAGATTGAAGAATACTGATGCACAGTACAATGAACGACTGAAGATTGACACCCAACAATTGCAAGTAGGTCTATGTCGTGCAGTTCAATGTAATAGTATGCTTTGCTTTCATTTTTCAAGCTGCTTCTTTATTCCTTCTGAAATTTCTACTGTTAGGAAAATCTGAAGGAAAAGGACTCACAAATTGAAGAACTTAAGAGCCTTGCATCTGAAAGGCACAACATGGTGTTGAAGTTGGAAGAGGAGCTTCAGAACGTCAGGTCACAATTGAGTGAAAAAGAAAAGAATATGTTGCTGGTTGAGGTATGCTTTGTTCTATTTGTTAATACTATCAGTTGTAAATCATTTTTCTAATCATGGTTCATCCGCAGGAGAAGCAAAAGAGAATGGTGCTTCAATTTAAGGTTTGGCTTTGTATTTCTTTTTTATATATTCTTGTCCCCCTTTTTTTGTAACTGTGACATCTAGTTGACTATCATCTTGGTTTTCAATTCTCAAGAGGAAAAGTGATTCTTTGGCAAAAGAAAAGGAGGAGCTAATTAAAGAAAAACAATCTCTCTCCAAACAATTAGAAGATTCCAAACAAGGCAAGAGCTTTGTGTTTTTATTTTTTCTTGTAGCGTGATGTGGCTATCAGCTGCTTCAATCTTGTCGTCATGTCTGCATGTCCAGGGAAAAGGTCCACTGGGGATGTTTCGGTTGAACAAATAATGAAGGAAAAGGAGGAAAAGGAGAAGAGACTGCAAGTAAATAATGTTCCCATACCACCTTTTCTTATTTTATCAAAACCCTTCATGCACTACTAACTTCTTCCTCAATCTGCAAACTAGATGTTGGAGACTTTAGTTGAGAAACAGAGGGAGAATATGAAGAAGGAGAAGGAGAGACGCCAAAAGAGCGAAGATACGATTGTGGATTCCCTTAAAAGAGTTGACGAGGTTAGTTGATTTACCTCTAGAGAGAATTTTTCCAGAAACATGTTATCTATTCATCTTTTTGCTTAAAATAAACTAGGAATGGTAGCTGTGCAACGTATCTAGTGACATGAAGCTGGTTGAAGGGCTTTCTGTACCTTTTTCTCATGATTTGTATGGTATGAAAGGATTTGCATATGCATATGTTTTGCAAATGCCCAAAGCTGGTAAAGCTGGTCAAGTGTAATAGAAATCTGTCCTGTGGTAGTAATTGCATTATATTGTTTCAAAACATTCCAAAAAATTGCATGGTTGATATGTTTTTTGAAATTAAAATTGTAAGGTAGGAGTTATTATGAGGCATGGTAAGATGTTGACTACAATCATGTGCAAAATTTTCGTCGTATCTGATGTTGAGTCATTATATACAAGGTTTTAAAATTCCAACCGGAGGGAAATGTAATTATTTTCATGGATAACAATATTTAGCTGGTTAGGAAAATGCCATCATGTTTCTATTTCTTCAAAATTGTGTTCATCTATGTTCAATTTTAGGAGAGAACTAAAGTCAATAATGAACTGGGGAAGCACAAAGAGATCTTGAAGGAGCTTCGTACTGAGCTAGAAAAGGTGAAGCATGCAGAACAAAATCTTCCACAGGTAACTGTTTCGTTGTCATATTGTGTCACATGGTCTGGTCTTTTTTCATTGTTGTGGTTGTTGTTGTTATTATTGTTTTCTTTTGGGTTGTTTTTTGAGCTTGGCATGCTCAAAGCCATGAAATTTGTCACTAAAATGACTAAAGTCTTAATGCACATGGTTTTTCATTTGTACTTCCATATCGTCATTATATGCGTGTTGAGACTTATTGATGTGTGCCAAATGGACTGAAATAGTAATTTGAGATTCAACTGAAGGCCCCACTCATCAT
Source organism: Combretum micranthum (assembly GCA_024138025.1). NCBI lineage: Eukaryota > Viridiplantae > Streptophyta > Magnoliopsida > Myrtales > Combretaceae > Combretum > Combretum micranthum. Next base: position 207,151 of record JAMXBD010000437.1, read on the forward strand.
CATCTGTTGTTTGATATCATGACCATCTTATGTGGATGCTTAGGCTGGTATATGTAAATGTCATTATAACAAGGCTCAAGATTAGTATATGTAGGTTATGTTTAATATCTATGTGTAATATCATTGTAAATACATTTATTATTTTTTTCCCCTATAAAAGATATTTCTGATTTCGTTTTGGCACTTTAGTTTATTGGATATCTATAATGTGGACAATTATAAATGGCTGGCTTAACACTTCAAGGGTGTTTTTTTTTTCCTTTTTTGGTTGGTATTCCACTCATTAATCCCGACTTGTTGCAAAACTGCTCTGTTATTCCCCACCCCCCCCCCCCCCCCAAAAAAAAAAAATAAAGAAAAGAAGGCATCCTTGGTGACCAAGGAGCAGAAAGACGTGGTCTCCAATTTTACAATTAAGATATCTGATAGTTGCATAGCAATAATGTTAGTTTCTTGATATTGTGACGGTAAAACATATAATGGAATGGTTTTTATGTAAAGATTATTACGAGAACCTTGATTTAAGAAACTGGAATTCAATAAATGAACAAATTAGTTGATTTGCTAATAGAAAAATGCCTTCCAGCAAAGGTGTGGTAAACTTGCACCTTTGCATAGGCCAGCCAAAATAAAAATCATCCTATAAGTTTCTTTTCAGATCATGACGGTAGTGCAACCCCTTTATTTTGGGATGCTAGGTTTTGGCAGCTTTTAGAATGGAGCAGAAGGGAAAATTTCTGCCTGAGTTAGCTGTCAAAGTTTTCAAGAAGGAAAACTTTCATCATCTCTTATGATGAAATTTCTGCCTGTGCTGCTGCTACTAATAGTTGAATTTAGATTAGTTTTAATTTTATTTTTGATGGTATTATCATTTATCAGGGAACTTCTATTGTTCAAATCCTCTCTGGTAGTGTCTTGGATGATCTTGCTGCTGGGTACATACTTGCAGTTGAGACCTTTGAGCAAGTGGCACAGTCCCTTGCTAGTAATCTCGGAGCTCGGGCTACACCCCAGGAGAGCACAACTACGGATGCTAATGTGATATCTGTTGCAGGTAACTGCCTTTTGTTTTCCTTCATTTACATTTTAGCTAACTTCAACGTTGAGTTCATAATAATTGAACTTATCAAGTCACATCTGCAGCTTCCACTCAACCTGCTGCAACTGTTTCTGAGATGGTTAATGTACCTCCAAAATTAAGTGAAGAGAAGGAGAAAGTATCTATCTCACCAAAGATAATTGCTGAAACTCGCAAAACAGGGAGAAAATTGGTTAGACCTCGTCTAAAAACTGAGGATCCACAGGATGTAGACATGTCGGAGATGGAGGGGAAAGCTGCACCATCCAATGAAACTGAAACTAACCTAACCTCGCTGGTGCAGCATGCACCTCGAAAACGCCTTGCTCCATCTATATCCAATATGGCTGAACAGACACAAATTCCAGGAGAAGGAAGTTCAGATGTAGTAGCACCTTTACAGAAGAAGTCTAGAGGGTTGGATGTCCAAGAAGATGGCACTGAAGATCAGTCTGTTTCTCTTGCTGATACTCCGACTTTAGCACCGATGGTAGAGCCTTCTGAGTCTGTATCTGATGCTCCTCTAGGTTCTGGCCTGGAAACTGTCGATGTTCTTATAGAAGAGGATCAGACAATCCTTGAGGATAAGGAGAAAAAAGAAGTTCAGCAGTTTGAGGAAGATAATCAACAGGAAATGAAGAACGATGAAAGCCTTGTGATTGAGGAGAATTTTGACAAGCCTGGTGAAATGGTCTCTGATCCGATGGATGTATCAAAAGATCAACATGATCGGGAGAACATCCAGGCGGCAGTGGAATCTACAAGTGAGAAGGAAGAGGGAGAGCTGCCAGATGTTCCAGACCTTGAGACTGGCAATAATATGTCCAACATTCCTGCAAGCCCTGAAGCAGGGGAAGGCAAGGCAGAGCGAAGTGCAACTCCTCTGGCCTCACCAGCAAGGGCTGATGATGATTTATCTGCAAATAACTCTTCTGAGGTTCCACAGGAAGAAAATGTTGAAGATGGTGAGATATCTGAAGGGCCTCGAGAAGTTTCTGACAAGCTAAATGATGAAAATGACCAAACTGTGCAAGAAGTGGAGCACACATCTGAAGCTGCTCAAGTCGTCAGCAGCAGCACGACTGCAAGCTCTGCTGTAGATACGGGGGCCATAAGACAGAGTAGTCCCATTTCGTCCATGGAGGGAGAGGACACCAAACGGACTTCACCAGCAAGTAGTGTCTCAACAACAATTAATTTATCTGAGAGGGCAAGGCAGCGTGCTGCCCTTAGACAGGCCGGGGTTACTGCTGCTTTACCAACCAGAGGCCAAGGAAGGGCAGTGCGGGGTGTTCGTGGACGTGGACGTGGACGTACAGGACGTGGTCAAGCATCGGGGGATCAGGGTCAAGGCTCAAAATAAATCCAGGATTTTAATGCATTTTTTGCATTAACGTGCCTTCCCTTAGCTGTGTAGTTGCTAAATTTTGTTAGCCTCAAAATTATGTGTAGTTATAGTCATAGTTTCAGTCCTAAGCCCGAACTCTGTGTTTTGGGTTCGAGCAACTTCCCAAGGTTATGACAACTAAAATGGAAATCATCTTTTGAGTTTTTTCAAGGTTGTGGAAGGTTTGTGTTAGTATTTCCAAGTAGACATCGTGGTTTTGGAACCGGAGCAATCAGAACTCGGTTCAGGTTCTGGAGATGGGAGAATTGGAATCGGAACCATGGGGCTGGCTTCTTATCTTGGTCTATGGAAGCGATGGTTCCTGGGTGTGGTTGGGGAATTGTGGCATCGTTAAATTTCACATCGTGAAGTTAAATTTTAGAAAAGTGAAAATTAAGGTAAATTTTAAACTCAAGATAACAATTAAGAGTAATAGTCTAATCCCTTTTTTCTGAATTATTTGTTTAGGATGTGTATCTACAGGAAAAAAATAGCCCTTAAAGAAGGGATTCTGCTTTTGATATAATATTGATGTTCGGTTAGACATGCTTTTAAAGTACATTGTTATAGGCTATTAATTTTCACAGTTCATATGTAATAGTTTAAACGTTAGAAATTATATATTAAATAATATTTTTGGAAATATTTTTTTTGCTTAGTCTTTAATAATGATAATAATAATTTCTTAAATAAGGTCAAATTGAATATAATTATTGATAAAATTGCTTTTTATACGGGGGATATAGAAAAAAATCAGAGATATATATATATATATATATATCGTCTCATATAATTGCAATAAAGTCTATCTTGTGATTATATAAGACGTGATAAATGTGCAACATGGAGAGGAGGAGAGTGGGCAGATAAAAGAGGGGACAGAGCGAGAGGCCGGAAGGAGAGGAGGGAGGGAGAGGACAACGAGAAGATAGAGGAGAGACAAAAAGGGGCAAAAAAGAAAGATGACGTGATGGTTTTCAGAAGAGAGTGGTATGGTTTTGAGTTTTGGCCACTAATATTGCGGATGATAATCGTGATTTACGTGTACAAGTTTTATATACTGATTTTTAAACAATATAATTATATTGCTAAAATATTAAAATACGATTTTACTTGCAACTTTTATGTAAATTTTAGTATCTTATTTCATAAATAGGATTTTAGTAATTAATTTTATTCTACTTGCATATCGGTATTTTTTTTCTTTCTACGAGGAGTAGATAGGTGTTCCATTATTTTTGTTTTTTCTTCTTTTTGCTTTTGGGTGGTTTGATACAGTTACCTAGTTCAGAATCATGCCTATTTGGATGTAACATATGTTTATTGTTGCTAAAAAAAAATTACCAAAATACAAAATCAATTACTAGGATGCATTATAAGATTGTATCCATGGGATGTAACTTTGAATTGGTAAAAGGAGCTTTTATTCGTGAAATGTGATTACGAAACTTGGTAACATACTCAAATTGCAGTTTTATTTCCTAGGTAAATTGCATTTCTTTATTGCAATTTGCCTATCAAAAAAAAAAAAAAAATCAATCAGTCAATCATCAATGTAATAAATAAAATATGAAATAGTTAAAGGAAAAAAATTACTTGAATTTGTCAAGACCTTTGTAGTTTAGAAAAAAAGGCTGTTACTTAGTTTCATTAAATTGATAATGTTATAATATGCAATGAAGTTGATGTCAATTTTTACTTAGCATGAGCTCCAATTATGGTAAATTTTATGTGATTCTTTTCATTAGGCATTTATAAATACAATACGAATCCTCGAGAAGTATTTCATTATATATCAACTTTAGACAAAAGAACCTTTCAGCTGTCACTTGTCCATGTCAAAACCAATTCTTACAGCCTTACAAATATTAACCATAGAAATGCGGTGAAATATGTGCTCTAAGACATAATTATAACTAGACGCACGATAAAATACTAACTAGTTTTTTTTTATCTTTTTTTTTTAAAATTAATATTAGTGCTTGCGCCTATTACATTTTTAGGTGATTGATTATATGGTACCCAGCGGGCTAACTCATCAAAATGGTATAATGATGTTAGATATATTGCAAAGGAAGAAAGAGCCTCCTAAACATAATGGCTGCATTTATGAATAAAAACAAAGACTTTATTTTTGAGTATTGTAATTTAAATGTGGAAAAAAAAAATCCAAAAAATGAATCAACAAAGGGAAACTCTGGTTTTAGCCCAAATTTGAGAAATATACATGGCATGACATGTAGTTTGTACTTGAAAACCTAATAATCATGATAATTGGTGTGTGGTTGAAACCATATAGGAAATTCTTTTGACACAAAAATTTCTAATTTATATAGATACCTTTGCTATTGAAACCATGAAAGCACATGTATTTTGTGCATTCAAGAGTTGTTTATCAAGCTACAAATATTTCTGCCGTGACTCATGAGAAAAATACAATCGATCAGGAGTTGATATGCACGAGCATACATACTATAACTAATGGGTCAACCCGTCTTCACAAACGGATCCTCCAACTTTGTTCATTTAATGTTCTTTCCTATTTTGGAGGATTTTAGGGTAGTTGGTAGTGTTGTAGGTGGAAAATTATTGGTACTAGATCTAATAGGCCTGCAACCAAAACATATGATTAGTGTTGTGCTAGGGGGTTGCTCGACATAGCCACTCTAATGCTTAAGTCTATAGTGGGTTGGAGAGAGCCAAGCCAGTGTGTAAATGGAGAGTGAGTAATATCATCTACCAAAGAGCTTGGATCCTCTACATTGTGGCTTCGAATTCTATTTACAAGTGATGATCATACCAGAACAGGGGCCCATACAACATTCTCTATCTACATGGTGCATTCCTAAGGGAGGAAGAAAGGAGAGTGGGGACCTTCTTGTTGGTAGCTAACATGGACTCGAGGTGGTGAGGATCATCTGAGGAGTATGGCTGAACTGGTAGAGAGCTATTTCTTTGGAACACTCCCTAAGGAGGTTTGGAGTACGTCTAGGGTATAGCGAGCTGCGAAGGTCTAGAGTACCTTTGAGGAGATATGATGAACCTAGGAGATGTCCTTGAATGTGCAACCAGATAAATGAGGAGGTCAATTGAGGGGGACATCGGTTTGGGTCCTTGAGTGTATTAATAGAAGGAGATTGACTTCTGCTCTAGTGAATGTTTGAGACCCATGGGCTAAGGTGGTCTAGGGTGCTTGATGGGCTTCAGGAACCTTGGTACTGGTCTATTTTGTTTATGTTAGACCTGTTGCGCCATGATCAAATAAAGCCTGTCAACAAGTAGGTATAGTTAGGGCCAGCCTCCTTGATCCGATTGTATTGATTTTTACATTGCATTGTAGATGCTTTATGATAAGTCTGCTATATTCTATTCAATTCATAAGAATTTATGCTTAATTTATCTAGTTTTAGATAAATTCCTATGCGTTTGTCCTTTTATTGTTTAAATGTTGTTTTTCAGCTCTTAGGATTAAGAAAAGAAGAAACAAAGTGTTTAAGATTAGATTTGGAGCAAAACAACACAAAGGAGCAAAGACAGACTCTATTGCGACTACCAAAGATCCCAACCCATGGCAAAAGACAAGGCAAAACTAGACAAAAGCACTAACGGCACCCTCAATTGAAGCCGTGATTTGTAAAAGTACTAAGTGCGCCCCAAACATACTCCAGATCACACCTGTAACCACACCCTTGATTTTATCTGCGGTTCACTTGAAGACCCTCATGCCTGAGATGCAAAATAGAAGATCAATAGCGCCCTAAGGTCGAGCCCGTGATTATACACGCGATTGAATCTAAGCCCAAAATGACAATTTTCACGAAGAAACCATAGCTTAGATTGTGGCCAAACTTCAAGACCTCGACCAGTCTCATGAAAAGTGATCTTGTCTAGGCTGTCATGGACACATTGCCCTAATTTAGAGCATATGAGATGAAGGACAGTTCATTATAAAGAATCTGTTATGTCAACGAATAATATCTTCATAATTTTTGTGCCTATAGCCTATAAATATACGTTCACAGACGCCCAATTTCTAATGAGTATTATGGATTAAGGAGTATACCATATTTCTAATGAGATAATTTTTAGCGAAAGAATTGTTTCTTCTTGCTAGAGATTCTAAGTTTTCTAGGTAATTTCATTTTAAACCTGAAGTTTATTTTTGCAAGACCCATTTGTGCTTAATCCGTAATACTCATTTGTAATTTCATATTATTTCTCTTAAATTTATGCTTTATTTTTTATATCTATGGGGAAATAATAATCTTAACTTAGGGTATGTGAATCTAAATCCTGATTCATGTGATTTCAATTGCATTTTTTATTAAATATTGATTGGATAGTTGTATTTAGTAGCCTAAACTTAACTTTATGGGTCTAAATACGTGGTGCATCTTTTAGATTCATGTATGATTTCAACCGAATAGATCGAGAGATCATTCTTTTGTATAGGTTTAGGCTACTAATGAAGTTGCTCATAATTACCTTGAGAGAGGGATGGTGAAACTTTCTGTCACTTGTTTTTGAATTGTCGAAATGGGTTTTGAAACAAATGATTATTAAACTTTATGCGGATTTAGATTGCTGATAGCTTGTGAAGAGATTTTTGTGGTCTAATGTAGATTTAGAGTTTTTGACATTGAAAGAGGCTTTAACTTACCTTCATGAGTCCGATAGTGCAAATATATTCAGCAAATAACTCTTTGAGTTCCCTTAATTTGCTTCTATATTATGAAAAGACACTTACACGACAGGGTTATTCAGCAATTCTAATGCCCCTAAGGGTATCCCAATGTGGTAGTCCACTGCACTTAATATTAAAGTTTAGGAATGATTACCTTATTCATGCAAAAACTCCAATATTAGGTGCAAGACATACTTACACAATAATAGGAGACTTACCATCGGAACTAAGTAGTTTAAGGAGATAGCAAAAACATCAATAAGAATAATAAAACATAGCTTTATAACTTAAAGTTAAATTTTTATATCTCACGGGGACATACTGCTATCAAATCATAAGATTAAACATTTCAAGTGTCCTTATAAAACAAAGTTCTAGACTAACTCCATATAAGAAGATTTTTATAGAAGTCTATGCTAAAACTAAATTGTAAACTTCTTTTAAAAGCTTCCTTAGCCTCCATGGTCATTATTTGGTTAAAGATCCCTCTTGGGTAGAGCCACGGGTATTGGTGCCGAAATAAAAATCTATAAGGGTATGAGAATATCTAGCTTAGTGATATATTTCTGCAAAATGTATCCACAAATCGAACAAGATTTAATACAAGTATATGAGATGCATCATACAAGTGAGCAAACAAATACATATGATTAACTATAAATCATGTGCAGAATGGATTTATACTCTCCATATGAGGGGTTGGGGTTGTTACAGGCCCATATGATCATCATATAATATATAGATTTTCAGGTTCCGTTTTGATTGGCACATTTTTGTAGACTTTCCAGCTTCTACTTGCTAGCACTGCTAATCTTCGTTCCCAAATTAATAGCAAAATTGATGAAACTCGATTGGTGTTATGCATGATCGATTTATATATCAATTTTCGATAGAGTTATTTTCAATATAGGGGTGACCATCCATATTCATACCAGTATATCAACAAATATCGAAACACGACATTGATCAATAATTCAAGTTTCGATACGCTTACTTTTCATTCATCTCAAAATGCATTCATCACCCATAATAATCTCACAAGCAAATTCAATTTTTATCTTTTCCTAATTCTAGTGCTTCTATTCTACAACCACAAACAAGAATATGAAAAGTAAAGAATAACTCACTAGGCTATGTTGCAATTCGCTTAATCAAAACGGTCCTCGGAAACGGGGCTCTAAGTTCCTTCTCACCTATACAAAAGAAATACTTAGAATGAGTATTTCATTTAGGTTTTATTAAATTTTCTAACTCTATTTATTCTATTTGCGTCATTTTTCTCGGTTATGAAAGTTCGACTTTAAATGACTATAACTTACCCATTTTAACTGAGAATTTTGCATATGAGTAGTCCTTTTCTACCTAATTTGAATGATCTATCTATTTCAAGGGTTATTTTTAATTCTTAAGGTCATTAAGGTCTCAGAATGGCACAGTATAGACTATGTCCAGACTTTGATCCTTTTTAATATCTACAATTTTACTTCATTTGAACTTTCTAGGATAAGTATAAAATATTTCCACCTTTAGAAATCATATAGAAATAATAATATCTCATGTTACATGCATGATCCTAGTGATGTTGCTTAAAATAGAATTTTTATTAAAATAATCGTCATGGAAAGTAGAAAAGTTAAGTTTCATGAAGAATAACTTTTGGACTTGTAATAAAATCTTCTTTCTTAAATTTTGCAAACATGAGGCTTATCTAAAATCTTGGTGTAATATTTATTTTGAAACTTGAATATCATATACTTATTTAAAAAGCTTCATTTAACAATTTATTCAGGGATTTCTTTAAATCTTGGCATTTTGAAAAATTTATGTGAATGTATCTTCCTAATTCTTTATTCTCGATGAAAATATTTCTCATGTATTGAAAATAAGATTTTAGGAAAATATTTTATGTAATAAACAATTATCAACATTCATGTTTTTGGAAAAATCTATTTTAGCATAATAACAACATCGCCTATGCCCATATATGTGTATGAACTTGGAAAAATAGTAATAACATAATTTAGAGCATAGAGTTATATTAAGAACATCGAAAATTAGAAATAAATAAACAAGAACATAAAATTATTAAAACAAAAACATGGGAGACTTAGCTTGATATCAAGACTTCCCGAGACTTAAAATAATCCAGTCACCATATAATAAAACAAGCGTAAAAAAAATGAAAAGTGGAAGTCTTAGATTTTATTAAGGCTTCCGAGACTTGAAATTTTTCCAGTCTCATAAATAAATCAAGATATATAAATAGGAAAAGCATGGGAGTCTTAGATTGGTATCAAAACTCTCCAAGACTTAAATTACTCTAATCTCCTTCAAACTTAAATATGAACAAGTCCAAAACTAGTAATTGACTAGTCTTATAAAAATATGGAACATGAAATAAAATAAGTGTATAAAATAAATACGGTTATGTTAGTGAGCAGTACGCTCTAAAAATTATAAATACATACATATACATATATATACATAATCAGATTAGCAACAAGAATAATGAACATAATATACACATGAATATGAACATAACATTGTGACATGAAAAATATGTTGTCTTGTTTTTCCATTTCCCTAGCATTATGCATCATAGGGACTTTTTATTGATGGTATTAAGACATATACATACTCATGTCATAAAACAATATATGAAGAGGGTGTTTAGTGTTTTACCTAAAAAAGAGATGGAATTTTGTGTATGGGTGAAAGAGGGAAAAATGTTTGAGATAAATTTTTGAGAGAAAAGTTGAGGAGAGAATAGTAGAGTTTGGTTATATGCAAGAAAAGTGCGAAAGAAGTGAAGGAGGGATTTAATATTTATAGAGGAAAATTGGAGGGAATTAAAAAAAGAAAAATAAGGAAGAGAGAGATATGGGATGCTGACCACAAAAAGAGAGAGTGAGGGAGAGAAATTTACTAAAATTTGATTAAGAAAAGTAAAATGTAAGTAAAGTATGGTAAAAAGTTGTATTGATAAAGCAAATGTAAGAATAAGTATGTAAGATGTAAGAGTAGTTGTAAGAAAAAGTAGAGCAAGTTAATAGAAATTGAATAGTAAACAAGACAACTGAATTACCAGTAGAGATAAAAATACATATATAAAAGCCATATCTGACATTTTTATGACCTATAAAATTGTATATGATATTTTATAAATATCTTAATATATACTAGTATATATTATTTGTTGGGATATTTTGCTTTGTTTTGTGTGTTAGTGTTCGGATACGAAAACTGATCTCATAAAGGTTTGGAAAGTTTGAAATTTTTACCGAATATGATCTTTTTAGGGAATCTACCACATATTCAATTCATAATTTAGGTTTATCCCATTTTTCTAATTTATTCGATATTTTAGAGTTTCAGAAACTGTTTGATTGAGTCTAGGGTTTAAGGTTGACTTAGTTTAACTTTAGGGTTCCAGTTCCGATTCCGACTCTGAGACTTATTTATAAGACTACCATAAAATCTAAGGGTTTACAAGTTAAATAGAGTCTAGAAAATTATATAGGAGTATTATACGATGCATTCTCCCTACAGGATCTATCTCGAAAGGAAGACCAATGAGGAGTAGAGGAAAGAACATGCGATGTCCATTCATGAGTGTTAAGAGTGGTGATCGAGCATCAATCTATCCCTGTTGCCATAGTCTCATGAGAGATAGACCAATTGCATAAAAATGATGCTCAGTGCCTTGGTTAGTCTTTTAAACCAAATCAAGATATCTTATCAATGTGTATAGAATATGCATATTAACATAACGTGCTTGAATTTACTTGTAGTCAAATGCGTTTGCTCGCATTAAAGTAGTTGACCGTTTACATGAGACCGGAGTTATAGCATACGTCCTATGAAGCCATAAAGCTAATACACTGTTCCTTTTAAATAATTAGGAATAGTAGTTGGAGATTCCTCTTGCATGAGCGAAAGGACGAAACCATGGTAGGGGCCATTGATAGCAACCAGCATTAGATCAATCTCCAAGTTCTCTTGTAGATTCCACAGGCACTCATGACTTATCGACTTCTCATGCTTCCCTATTAGTGCTCATTTCTCTCCATCTAGTCATGGTTCCCTATCTTCTGGTGCTCTAGCCCTCTCTATCGAGCTAGTGGACTTTACACAACAATTTTAGATCTATATTCCTCTTCTATGGTTACTCCTCTTGTTCTTATGAGGTATAGACATCTTGGACCATCAAAGAAAGGGTGTCATACGAGTAGATTTTGGTAAATTTCATGGGATAAGCCAGCACTTTAAGCCTAAGCCATATCCCATTGTTGCCGGATTAAGGAGTTCTTCTCATATTGAAGATACTTTAGGGTAGTATGGATGAAGCTATTATTAGAAATGACACTAGAGACATGATTAAACACACATTAATTTTGTCCTTTTGTATATTATTAGAGATATTGTGTTCTTTATGAGAAAACATGTGTTTTTATATATATTGGATGTAGATATACATTTATCATTTTAAATATTTCATCTCATTCTTTTCATTCAATTCCTCTTCATCGGTATATGAAGGTTGGTATGATGGATGTTGCGATGAGATGATGATTGTTGTGGAGTACGAGCATTGTTATGGAGTTTGAGATGGCATAGTGTTGACTATTTGATGTGTTGCGAGTTAGTTGTGTGATTTGTGAAGTAAAGAACTGTTGTGGAGTTTGTGATATCATGGTGTTTTGAGAATAAGGATGGAGATGGTGGTTTTTTAGAAGTTGTTTCGACTTATGTTGTAATTTTTTTCTTGAATCTTAATTTAAAAATGAAAAGTAGGTAACTTACCAATACTTAAAATTTCTTAAATTTATATATTATTTCACACTTCTGTTTTATAGTGTTAAGGTTTGGAATATAAATGAAATTAAAAGTGAGAATGTTATTTGTAGACACCCAATTTTTGCCCAATTAATTAAGGCTTAAATTTATAAAGTTAATTAAACAAAGTCTTCATTTTTGTTTAATTAAACTCATTTTTCCAAAAGCCTTAATTAAGTAATGAGTTAGCTAAGTGATCAAGGCACAGGCCAAATGGCCTGTTGGTTAAATACATTGACCCAAATACACACCCAAGCTCAAGGACCCAGGTTCAAACCCTAGCAAAGGCAAATTTTTGCCTTTTTATCATCTCATATTTTTGCCTTCTCAAAGTGACTTTTTGCCTTACTTTGCATTAATTTTTAACTGACAAAACATCATTAATTGTTGAAATTGATGATGCAATTGCAAAGTAGACATGGAATATGAAAGATTAGTGCACAATTCATGTGTAAAAACAACCCAAAAGTCACAAAATTCGTGCTAAAAAAATTGAAAAAAATTGCAAAGCATTCAATTGCACATAAATGAGGAGTTACAAGAATTGATAAAATTGGATGATTCATCTACGCACATTGAATGATTTGATGAAGAATATGAAAGATTAATCATCAATTCATCAGTTTGAAACAAATTAAACACGAATCATTGAATTAAATTCGTGCAAATCAAGAGGCAAAAATCGATTCGTTTCTAAAGCAATATGAAACGTAAAATTGAGCTTGCAACCTATAAATAGGGGGTACTAGGATCAAAAGGCACAAGTCAATTTCGAAGAAACACACACATAACAATATCAATTCGAAATTTTCAAATTTAGGATGTAAGATTCGAATTTTTAAAAATTCGAAGTGATTGGATCAGATTTGATCCAAATTGAATGGTTTAGGAGTGTTGGAAATAAGTTTTAATTGTTTTAGTGTGCTTGGATTTGATCAAATTGATCAAAATCATCTCTGCAAATTTTTTTTTTTTCCGTTTGAGCCGCCGGCGACCACCACTTCGAACCGCCGTCCACGGTGGTTCTGGACGCAAACCACCACCACCAGTGGACGCGCAACCACCAAAGGAGTCTGGCCGACAAGCTTGTGGAGGCCAACAACCACCAGGGACGGCCGAGGAAGGCTCGAAAGGTCGCGTAATCGTCTTCTTCGCCTGATCGGGTCGGATCCGACCCGAAATTTGACCCGAAAATCCGAAGTCCAACCCGCCCCTGGTCAACGGTCAACGGTCAGCTCCGATCAGACGGCTCAGATTCAATCAAGCAGATCAGACGGTCCAGATTTGATCAAGCAGATCAGTGGCCCATATTCAATCATCCAGATCAAACGGTCCAGATTTGATCAAGCAGATCAAACGGCCCAGATTTCATCAAGTAGATCAGGCGGTCCAGATTTGATCAAGCAGATCAGACGGCCCAGATTTCATCAAAACAGATCAGACGGCCCAGATTTCATCAAGCAGATTAACGCCCCAGATCGAGTCAACGAAATCAAACGATCAGGATCAGTCAGCACGACCGACGCTCCAGATCTCCTCCGCTTCATCCAACGGTCCAAGTCAATCCGTATTATTTTATTAATATTTTATTATATAATTAATTTTAGAAAATAGCAAAAATATTCATAAAAATTCATAAAAAATTCAGAAAAATTCAGAAAAATCTAGAAAAATCAAAATAATTATTTTTCATATAAATTTATTTTTTTGATATTTTTGAATATTTTTAATATGTATTTATACATAAATTGCTTTTAGAAATGCATATTTAATGCATGAAAAATAATTTTAATATATTGTAAAATATTTTGAATATGTTGTGAATTTATGTGATAATTACAAAAAAAATGATTTTTGGACTTAGAAAAATATATTTTCATAAAAAAAAAATCAATTGATTAGATCATAGGATCATCAAAAAATGATTTTCATAAAAAATTTAAAATTTAATGAATTTAAAGTGAGAAAAGTTCAAAAATATAAAATTGATCAACAAATTAAAGTTTTTTTTAAAAAAAGAACTACGTTTTGTCTGATCTCGATTAGCGAGTACGTAGGCACCTGCGAGGCAACATTAAAAAATAAAAAAAATGTTTTTGTTTTTAATATTGTGAATAATTATTTTCTAAAAAAAATGAAATATATTTGTTGATATTGATATTCTAAAAAAAAATAAAAATAAAAATGAAGAAAAGCACATAAAAAATAAAAAATAAAAAAATAATGTGATTTGTGAATATTGTTTCATAATATATTATTTGAATTTTTGAGCATATATAGGATAGATTATAAATTTAAAATTCCGAAAGTGGTAACCGATTTGGTTTTAATAGGTTAGCCCCCGAATCTATGATATCTGGTTTTTAAAAAGTTTGTTTTTTTTTTTAAATCAAATTTTTTCGCAGACTAGTAGCTAAGTTAGGATCAACCGACCCATTGATCCTAGCTTTTGTTTTTTTTTTCCCGATTTATATCGGGTGGCGACTCTAAATCATTTTCAAAAATTAAAATTTCTCTTAACCCCTAGTCGAGGATTCATGTTAAATGGGTTCGGGTTTAATGTGAATCGGGTTAGGAGAAATGAACCAGATTAGTGGAAAAATCCAGGCTCGACATTATTTTTACTAGAATTGGCATAAAAATGGTAGAGACACTAATGAGATATAGCATGCTAATAGTGACTAATAGAAGTATAGTAATGAATGTGGAGAGAGAGAGAGAGAGAGAGAAGGAAAGGGATGTATAGAGTGACACTAAATTAAAAAGTAGAGAAGATAAATTGTTTAGCTATAAATATTAAAAGTATTTTTTTGTACTAACTCGGCACCAATTATAAAAATAGTTATTAAAAAAGGGCTAATATTAAACTTTGTACAAATTTGCGTATGGGTTTTCATATGAACTTAAGTTTATACAAGAAAGGGACATACATTGCATGCACCTTTAACTCAATTGAAATGCCAAATACAAGGTACATGCACAAGCATTCTTCGATTAAGCCATTTAAAATAGAGGTGCATGATGTGCCTTCAATGCAACTCCTACATCGAAAATGTCCTTAACTTTTGCAATAGTCTCACATCTCCCTTAAACATTCACGCATAGGCTTTCAATTACTCTCCACTGTTTGACTCTCACTCATTTTAGATTTAGATGTGCTACCGAGCCTTTACTCTCAGACAAATTGAAAAGATGACGAATGTGGCAAATGCACCTTTCTTTTGATGTTTTAATTGAAGTGAAGGTGCATGTAGTGTGCCTTTAATTCAATTATGCACCTTCTTTGTGAAAAAATGAATCAATATGAAGGTGCATGCTCTACAAGCACTTTCATTGCCTATTATCTCAATAAATTTCAAGATAACCTACTTTTTACTAATTGTTTAAAAAGAAAAAACCATATTTATACCAAAACCATTCAGATCTCAAACGGATTTAGAGAGTTTAGACTTGGACATGCCTTATGGATAGAGTTTGTAAATGGTTGTAGACTCAAATACAACATATTTATAATTGTGTCATATAATTTTTTCTTAGGCAATTCCAGTGTCAAATTATTAGTCTTAAGTAAAATATCAAAGTTATTGATGTTACTAAATTTTATTTATTGATTTAATTTAATTTTTTTTTGCCAACTTTTATTACAACTAATGTGGAGAAGATAATCAACTTGATCTATTCCAATGAATAAATCATATTTATTCAACTAGGCACCAACATCTTCTTCTTTCTCGTTTACTTTTTGTGAGACTGGGGGTAGTTGTGGTAGAATAATATCAAATATGGTAAAATTGTTCTATGGTTAATGTACTCCACATATGTCGAATTTGTTTCATGGTGATAAATTGGATAAATTAAGTTGAAAGATATCAACATTTTAGGGTAAGTTCATTTAAGGCATTAATATTTTTAATGGTTCAAAAGAGGTTTAAACGTGTAAAGACTCGATATACCTCAAACCTAGGGTTAGGTATGCCTAGTCTCTAGCCACGTATAATACTTGAGTATTACACGAAAGGTTGTCCCATTCATTCGAAAATTCTTCAAAGTCTGTTTTGTAAACCATGTGATCATAAAACTCATCATCATTATCACCTGTAATGGAAAAACATGGGCCAGAGGCTCAGTATAGAGTAATATAAGGAAATACAAAGTGGTGCACACGTTCATAGTCTAATGTGCAATGCAACCTTCATTAAGTTATTTATCTATAATTAGGTTTAATAAATCAACATTGGATGGGGGTCTTGAGTAATAGTAGCTACTTAGGGGTTTGATATAGGCAACGCAAATACTTCTCCTATAGGAACATCTAGAAAATTAATAGTTTCATTTAATGTTCACAGCTATTTCTCATTTTTATTTAACTTAATCTATAATATCACTTAGTTTAACCGGTCCCATAAACATGAACCAAATCATATTACTTCACCTTAAGAATAAGTAAATGTTATACCGATATTATTGCTCTTATCGATTATCCACTGAGCTACTTGTAAAGTGCCATTGCATCATCACAAAAAGGGTAGCCTAAGCACCTAATTACCATGTTGGCATCGACAAACAGGATTGCCGCTCTTAGGATAAGATTAAATGGTACACATATAAACAAATAAAATACTTTTAAGCCATCTTTGTTTATAGTCAATTTTTAAGAGATGCTTACACTAGCACTCAATAATCAAGTTACTGCATATCTATACAAGCAGATTTATCTGGCAAAGGATCCGTGTGCAAACACAATTGAGCGGGAATATTTGTTAAAAAGGATCATTTCATATAAGGTTTAATATTAAACCATAATTGAGTAATAAGTCATTCATTAATTATCAAACATGAACAATGTCTCTTATCAAAACATAATTTAGTATTCCTATATGTATATATATAGATATATATTCATATATGACATATTCTTTATATATATACATATATATAGAAGTAAGGATCCATCATGGTCATTGATAAGTGTCTAAAGACCCTTATTATTCACATTGTTTTGATATTATATTATATAGATCTTATGTGAATTATTAAGGAAAATGATATTTATTTAGGTTAAAATGTTAATTTCAAGAATAAAGGAAGATATTGAGCTTAATGAAGATATTTGGATGAGTTAAGCAAGACTTTAATGAAGAAATAAGAATTTAGAAGATTTACAACATGCATGACTTTCTACACAAGTTATGTGGAACACTGGTACATGAGACAAAAAGTACACATGGAGATACACAAGCCATGTAGGATGTTTGTGTAAACAATCAAAATGGACAAAGGCATTTTTCAGGGAAAGCTAGTAGAAGGCTGGTAGCCTAACTTCCTATGTCGGTGGAGTACTGTGGCGGCCTTTCTTCCAGTCGAGAGAATTTATCAGTTTTTGTCCTATACGGCCTCGAATAAAAGCTGTGTAGGATGATCGTGTAGAAGGAAATTTTCTCTTTCCTACAAATAGTGCCCCTAACTCATCTTTATCATTATTCATGATTCAATTCATAAACGCTAGAGAGAAAAATAGGTGCTTGGAAGAGGAAAAACGTCATATCTTATTAGAGATCACAAGACTACATCTTTAAGGGTTGTGACTATATTTTCTTTGAATTTTTCTATGTTTTATCATTATAATAATCTTCATATGGAAAAATAGATTTTTATACCTTAGATCATGAGAAACCCTAATCCTAATGTAGAGATAGTTGCTTTTATTAATAAAAGTTTATATTTCTTGAATCTATTCATATATTCTTTATTGTTCTTGTGATTGATTGATGGCCAAAATTAATTGCATGTTTGATTTCCTTTAGATAGAAAGACATTTCATCTAATGGAATAGATCTATATGAAAAGAGAAATTTGAATGTAATTCCAGACATAGATTGCATGAATTTTCTACATCAAGATTTAATCTTTTAAAGGAATCATGATCTTTACTACTATTTTATACGAATCTAATGATGAAAGAGATTTCAATTAGACATATAAGATTACAATTCAATCATCTTGAAAGAGAGATTGATGAATTTAGGGTTCCTGCAGTTCAAGAACAATGAATGTTTTATAAGAAGTTGAATATGGTTAGTGGTAAATCAAGACTAAGGGTATTGTTTTGTGATTGAGATTTATATTAAAGGCGTGAATATCTTTATTTTAGGGTTAATTAATTAGATAGGTATTAGTTGTTCTTTCTATCACTTGAATTAGATAAGCTAAATAGTATAATTCAGGTAAGTACTAGTATTTATAGGTCCTGGTGAAATGAGCCCTATGCTTATACTAGTACTACAATTGATAAGTATGCTTGCCTAGGATTAGTCGCAAGGTAAGAATAGGGCTTGGATTTAATTTGATTGATTGCAAGAAAAAGTCCACATCAGCTACCATGGAGGCTATTATCGCCATCACAAACTCCACCATACCAGTGATCAAGGGTAACACAAATTTTTAAAAACAAGCAGTGATGATCACAGGATCAATCACACCCATTATGGTTGAAAAATGCATGATCAGTGATGATGATGCCCTTCATCATGCCTGTGATGACCCAATTTTCACAAATCCATATTTACAACAAGATCAATCATGCCCATGATGATTATTTTTTCATAAAACAGTAGCTATCATGGGTTGCATCACGCTGTGGTCACTTAAAAAATTAAGATCCGAGACTATCACAGGGATGATAACGCCCGTTATTGACAGAGAAATCCTCCTACTCATTTAGTTCGAAATTTTACTTTTTATAAGTATCATAACTTCCTTTAAGCAAAACACATCAAATTCAAGTTATAAACTTATTATTAAGTTCTAAAGGATTCATATACACTCATTACACATTCCCACACAAGCAACTTAACAAATTATCATAAACAACATCCACAACTTCATTTTTGAACAATAATATAACATATATACCATACAAACTTGCTTATTGATCAAAACATTGAAAACAAACTTCATGAATCTACTCTTACAAGTTCTAATGATTCATCTAAGCTTAATGATTAACCTAGTTTATCAAATCAACCTTCAACTAAACCATTTGAATAAAAATTTGTATCCATAGAAGAAATAAGTAAATAAAGCCTAGAAGAGTAAACAACACATTACCTTAAACTTTCTTAACTTGTAGATGAAAGAATAGAGGAGTTTTGACGAGTCTAGAAAGAGAACTTGATCAAAATTGATGGAGAGTTTGTGTTTGAAAGAGGCCTAACAAGAGTCAGTTATTTTGCAAAGTTATCTTCATAAGATCTGCCCTTGACATTTTGCTTCTTAGATATTTGCCATTAAACGTCGGCTTGGGCTTGGTAATTGTGTTTGGGCTTAGGTTTCAATTTGTCTACGAAGAATGCGATTTCATAACAAGACATATAATATAAGACAATCATTTAATTTCACTAACATATAAAATTTTATCAGTTAAACACTTACAACTAATTTCATACATCAATAAATCAACATATGTATATAATTGCAGTTTAATTAGGTTTAATCGTTTAAGATATTTCAAAACGTTTGGAGAGTAAATTTATTTAGGTATCAATGAATCAAGTAGTTAAACAAAAGAATCAATATTTCGCAAAATGAGTCAAATAAGATATCAATGATTAATCATTGAGGAAAAATAAGGAAAATTAATTCAAACATAGATACCTTGAATAAACTTTGTAAAATATTGATACCTCATTTGATTCACTTTACAAAACATTGACTCCTCTTTTAAACTACTCAAAATGTCAATATCTTAGATAATTACCCCAAACGTTGATATTTTTCTAATATAATTTACCAGTGATAAATCACAAAATTGGAACTTATTAAAACTATAACAAAGTTTTGATTGATTATGTTAAAAATAACCTCCAATCTGGTAGGAAAATTCAGTAAAAAAAATTAGATTTAATTGTTCACCTCGTTTTCGTCAATTGTGTTGAAGTAGAATAATTCTGATAAAATTGATCCCTCTAATAAATAATGAATATCATAACTGTCACCAACTTTCTATTATTTCCAGTAAAGACACCTTGATTGTGATAAAAATGCTTCCTCATTGTAGATTATCATGATCACCGTTGGTATATCTTTTTATTTTTTTATTTTTTAATTTTGGTCAACTATGGTATAATAAGTTTAACTGTTTACTATGATGAGCATGGTAAAATTTACTTAGTATGGATAGTTGTTGTCCTGGACTCCTTTCAAGCTTGAATTTATTTGTCTTATTTCAATCTTGTATCATTTGTCTCATCAAATTAACTTTCTGCATATAATTGGTAAATATACGCTTTGCGACAAGGAGTCCCAACAGAGCAAATATCCATGATTGTCACTTGTTACCATTGGAATTCTACCTTGAATCAGAACACACGTAAAATTGGATCATAAAAAATCAAATTGTGGAATTTTACATCTCTTGTAAGCTTGCTTTAAAAATTATAATAATACTCCCAATAGTCAATAAAAAAAAAGCGTATTTCTTGATAAAAGTAAAAAAAAAAAAATCATAAATTATAGACATGATATAACTTTAATATAAATAATAAGCATAAATCCTTATATAAATGATAAGCATAATACCAATATAAAATATTATAACATGCTATTTTATCATCACAAAACTACAATCTTTTCTCCCATCGTCATCATCATGTATTCATTATCCTCATTGGCTACATTTTCATTAGTATACTGCCAGTAATTTCCATATTCCTTTTAACTCTGGACCTGTTGGTATTATCTATTGGTACTTTGTTATCAAAGGTATCAATGTCATGATCCAAAGGGTCCAAACCGAATCGATACTAATGAAAAATTGACAGTTTTATTCATAAACAAATTCAATACGGATAAATTACTAGTACAAATCCGACAGAGATAAAAATCTGATAATCCAAACTAAATTTGCAGAACAGTTGGCATAAAAAAAAAAAAAATAATAAATTTGACATTTTACTGATTTTAACTCATTTAAAAAAAAAACAATCCTATATGGATCATAGCTGAGAAAAATGTTTCGTCGAATCATGGAACCAAAGCGCGAAATTGACAACCTGAGAATATCGCTACCACCTGTTTATTGCTTGTGATGAAATTGCATTAAAAATGGCAGAAATTAATTTATACCGCGTTCGTACAGTGTCCTCTCTTTCCCTCCCCCACCCTGGTGGTCGGTTATAGCCGAGTAAATATTAAGACTTCGTTAACCTTTTCAGTCTCCAAATAAGTGAATCATGCCAACACCAACCCTGAGGTTTTATATCAAATTAGGACCGAAAATTTCCGCAAGCGGACACCAAATTTTCTCTTGATCTGTTTAGAAATGAGACTAGTCTTACGGTATCATTTTGTGTTATCTAAATGGGAGAAGGACAAAAATAAATTTTTTATATAAAAAATTATAAAATATTGCTATATCAAAAATAATTTCAAGAATAAGCATGGTAAGATAAGAGTTTTAATTGTAATAAACTCGTTTATTACAAAAACAAGTTTAGTGTATTTATAATGAACTCAAATTTTCTAGAGACAAATCTATTTATTAACTCGAGTTTAATTTTACTTTAATAAACTTATTTCTTGAAAAGACGGATTTAATAAAATCTAACCTAAATTCATTTTTGAAGAGATGAATTCAAATTGCTTGGGACCATTCAACATCCAACAGCATTTCTATAGTTTTTTTTTTTTTTAAATATATGTTTTTCTCCTCTTCCCCTATCTAAATAATCATGGTTGTATTTTCTTTGATTCATATTCCATATTATGTCTTGACATAAATTGCTCTCTTAATCACTTTCAACCACATGACAGAACCCAAAGAATATATTTGTGATTAGGACTCACACGCGCTTGAAAGTAAGCGGTGTAGGTGAATGAAAAGGATGGCGACATTTTCTACATGGCCAAAATATAGAAGGAAAAAGAATCCTCAGCGTGCGTATAAAGCAGCCTTGGCAAAATATAAGATATCATCCTTTTATATATACATAATCACAGTTTAGCTTCAAAGCAAAAATCCAACCAAACCTATAACCAACGATTCTACAACTGAAACCCAACCAGCTAATAAACCACTGATTTTTCGATTCCTACATGATTCTATTGTCTAAAACCAGATGAAACTAGCAGTTCCAATCAGTTTAACTAAAAAAAATAAAGAAAAAATTGAATATTTATGTTAAATATATAATTATTACTATTTACACTCTTTCATTAAATAGTAAAATTTATTATCTACTTATAATATTTAATGCGTTACCATCAACAATATAAATAAATATAACTTAAAATCATATATAATTTAATTTATATAAACTTTTTCTGAAAACAAGATCCATTCTTAATAACATAAAACTATTTTTTATATTATAATTCTATTTTTATCCTCTAAAGTATTTTATAATCTCATATTACTAACTACAATTGATATTAATTGTACTGTATATAAATAAATGCATATTTTAAACAATTTTTTTAAAATTTTAGTTAAATAATTTGACACTTACACATAATAACTAATTATTTTAAGTTTTAACATTTATTTTATTAAAAACTAAAATTAATTTTTTTCTATTTTCACTTGGAAAAAAAAAATAGTTCCACTGCTTCAAAACCGGAACTGCAAATCATAAATTTCATTTTGGCCATTTTAGGAAAAAGGCAGAACCATAGAAGACGGTTCCAGTTTGATGCTGGAACCATTATGTCTACTTTTATATTGTCATTAAAATTTTCCAACATTTTCTATTACTCCTTTTCCAAACGTACCATCCCCATGCCTTGTTTTTAGATTATAGAGGGCTGCAAGGACGTCAGTTGCACAAACAAATAATGAGAAACTATCAAACAACTTTCCCTTCAACTTAATAAATGACGAGAATGCTTATGGCATTGATACAAAATTGGAGGCATTTACATAGTAAATACCTGGTGAAAAAGAAAATTAATCATCTAAATGACTCGACTTTCTATTTTTACTTTTACGGCTATTATCCATGTCTTTCCTATCACCTTTCTTCCCACCTCCATGACCTTTCTTTGGCATCTGGACCAAACCAATATGAAATTTATTAGTAATTCATGGGACCACATGAAAACACATGAACTAGATAACCTGAAAAGGAAGTAATCCAAGGGCAATACCTGGGCACTGAATGTCTTCAAGGGATCTCTGCTTTTCTTGAACTTTCTTTTCAAGCCCTGCCGTCTATTTGAGTTGCCGCTTCCCATTGCAGCTCTAGCAAGCTTTACCATCTTGCTAGCTTCTTGAGTAGTAGCGTCCAAAAGGTACTCTGGCACATCTTGAAGGTGAGGTGCCAGAGGCTTCTTACTGAGGACCTTGTCATGTTTCAACAAATCTGCTCAAGTAATGTAAAACACATCACATCCAATGATCATAAGTCATCAGCCACACAAGCAATAAGCAAGCATTTTATTATATATGTTACCTAAGTCCTTAGGATTAGCTTCAAAATGAGCCTTCAACCTGAACAGGAAAAGCGACTCATAAGACCACAACCAAAGAAATTTCTAAATCAAAAGCGGTTCACCAAAAGGTGGTCGGTCTACAAAGTATGTGATGGTGTACTCTAGCTAGACTTGCTAGGAATCTTCCTGGTCTGGCTCGGTCAGTTTGGAAAAATTCAATCCCAACCACAAATTTCAAGTAAAAAAAAAAATACACTCTCTCTCACCCCCCTCTCAACTGAACACCGGAAACCCTAATGTTCGTAAAAATAGCATCAAAAACTGTTCCTAACCAGTAACCTTTCTCAACCAACAACGGTATTCATAAGGCCATAGTAAATATATGGCTCTCACATCTTTGACTTTTTTAAAGTTCAGAAACTTTTTTAACTACTTAAACACATAGCAAAATTGTAGTTGCTCGGTTTGAATAACTTTGTTTGAGAAAAGCCAGAAAAAACTCAGCCCAGGAAAACAAAATAAAATTTTCATAGCTGAAATAAATAGTAGAAATTTTGGTTTTATCTGGTTTGAACATATCAGGCTCATTGGCTTAGATAAACAGTGATGGGCACCAATGTACTCCTAACATAGATTAGCACAAGATAAGCAAAGCTGCATGAGATCGAGAAAGGATGAATAGACTAACTACTGCAGTCTCACTTTTCAGAATTGAGAATCTCATTCCTCAAATCTTGGGCCCTTGACTCCCTAACAGCAACTTTTGTCACGCTCTTTGCAACATCCTGTACAGAAGCATCTATTAGATGCAGAAGCATGGCAATTACTGGCAAAAAATGGCACATATCAAAGCATCAAATCAATCTACCTCAGCTCTGTAGCGTAACGATTCAACAGCTTTCTCAGTTAGCAGAGGAAACGGCATGATTAACTTTGAGTCCTTCTCATCCTCCCCTAAGAAAGTTTTAATCTCTTCAAGGGTCTCCATCTCATTAGAAGAAACCTTACAAGAAAACAACAAAGATGGTTAAATCTTGCTTTGGTAAGTGAATTCCACCTTATCCTGCTTGGTTTTTATAATGACCTTCCTATTACTAAATCCAACTGACATCTTTTTCACTTCCCATCCTTCAACAAATATGATGATGCAACAGGTGCTTATAATTCCTCATACAAGTCATATAGTAGATAAAATGGTTAAGAATTTTCTCTTTATAAGATGATACCCTAGACTTATAATTTGTGACTTGCAAACATGAAATGAATAAGAAAGCCAGAATGATAAAACTTTCTTCCAGAGTAACTGTAGGCAGAATATCATCTCAATAACATCTTGGAAAAGAAAGCAACAATTCTGCAATGCACTGCTTCCAGAGGAGAGGGAGGGGGGGGAAGAGAATTTTATAAGTTTGTCGAACTTTTTTAAAGAAAAATTTGACAATACAGCGGCAATGATGGCATCACTTGTAGCAATTCCAACAGAATCCTTTCATTTGCATATTAAAGACTCAAGTTCCAAATCCATTCTTCCATGGAGAAATGATGAGCAGGTATCTTGGGGTCACTCTCTTCGACTCATTTCTCAAAGAATCAAAAAATGCAAGGCAGGAGGTGCAAGAACCCCCACCTATTCCCATTATTAAAGAGTATGCAACACAGAGTAGAGAATAAGTTTTCCATTAACGCAGATCTCTTGTAGATGGCAATAACTCAATTGTACACCTCTCTCACGAGCGCACCTCCCTCTGTCTCAACAGCAGACCACGCTCATTTTGTCAGCCACAACTTTCAATCCTTTAAATACATAAAAGTTTCTCCGAGGCATAAACAAGTTTTGGGTTTTTTTATTTTTAAATTTTTTTGAACCAGTCATCCTTTGGCCAAAACCAAGCACTTAGATTATTGAACCCATATAACAAAGATGGCCAACCTGGTCCAGAGCCTGCACCCTAATCTCATGGAAGAAAATTTATGCCAAGCACATGTACTATAGTGGACATTTTGAAGTCAACACAACTTCTAGATGTAAGTCAAGGCTTCCTCTTTTTATATGCTGTTCCACATAAATAAAACCTCTAAAAAGCACAAACTTACAAGAGAAATGGAAGCTCCATTGCTATATGCTCTTCCAGTACGTCCAATTCGATGTATGTACCCTGCCACACTAGATGGCATCTCATAATTTAAAACCTGCAGAGCATAACCCAAATGTTAAGAGTTAACCATCTTGAAATTAGAAGGAGCTAAGATGTTCTCAAAACATGAAGATGGGAATCTAGACCCTTAGAAATTTTTTCAACACAAGATTTAAGCAATGACAAAAGTCAGAAACAAAGTGGAACATTCCTCCTCTTTGATAAGCAGGGACATAGACATCTTTCCAGCCTTTAAGCTCAAACAACAGTACTAAATTTGCTAAAATCCATCAAGGCAGAGGAATCCACTGAAGGAATTCAAACAGCAAAACAGGAGTTCGTTTGGATTGTCTGTTTTTCATCTATATCTGTATCTTTTTTAAAATGATATGTGTAAATATATTCGATTTGCATCTAAATTTTATCTATATTTCTTCTATTTGATCTTTTGATGAGAACTGTCAATATTTTTTTATCTATATCTATTTCTTAATAAATAATTTGTTAACAAAAAGTTTGAAAAAGTGTCTATATCTGCAGAAAAAAAGCCAAAACAAATAGACCCCTTATTAACAAATTATGCAGTTCTTTCAAGATCATCACCATAATAATATCACCACAAATTTTCTGTAAGGCATCTGCCTGAAACACAACTCCACTCCCTCAAACGCACAACACACAAAGAAAGAGCACCTCTCACCGATTGACATTTAATTAAATGTGCATGATACAAGAAAAATCTCATATGAGAAAATCATAATAGTTTATTTTGTCACTTTTTTGGTAATTCTATCCATATCCCAAATCAACAAAATCTAATAAAAATACTCTGATCAGGACTTCACAGAAAAGGTAAGATAAATTTTGGTATAACAAAAACAGATGACTAAAACTAACATACCGTGTGAACATTTTTGAAATCAATTCCCCTCACCACTCCAAATTCAGAATCCAATTTTGGCTTTGCATTTTTCCGGGACTTTTTCCCCATTGCAAGTTTCTCTCCATCGGTCCGTTCCTTCTCCTTTAATTCGCTGTCATCAGTTGCAATCAAATAATCAAATAGCCCAGCATTGAATTCCTGATCAATAGCAACAAATCAAATAACTAAGAATACATTTAAAATAAATAAATTAGATTATGCAAAGGTCATAAATGTCCACAAGCAGATGCTCAAGTAAAATGATTAATTGCTATTATTAACCAACAAAGACAATGTTTGGCTGAGAACCCCTGCCAATGTACATACACACCTCAAGGATGTGAAGGCGAGAATTTTGTGGCAACTCAGCATTTAGAACTGCAGACCAAATTCCAAACTGGCAAAAACACATCAACCAGGAAGAAGTAAATGACAGATTAAAAATAGATAATCGTGAGATGGCATTGGCATGCACAAGTACAAAACAAGAAACATCCATAAAATACCTTCTCAAGAAACAATTTCAGTCTGAAGCCCATGTCAATGGTATTTGTAAATATCAAGACCTTCCTCTGAACCAACTCAAGCTTCAGGAGTGCAAGGATGTAAAGCAGTTTATCATTAACCTTGCATGAAATCTGAAATGTAATTCAAAAAAAAAAATTTGATAAATTCCATCAGTGGGTTGATAAGAGAATGAATCATGTAGATCCTTCTCTGAAGATCTGATGGAAAGAGAATGTCGAGTCAAGTAAATAACAAAATGACAACAATGCAACAGTGAAGTAACTGTAATATTGAATTATTTAAAAAAGAGGCAATTTACTATATACAAAGCCAGAATAATGATAAAACTATAATTTCTTCAGCAAGATGATATACTGTGTATTTGTCCACAAATTAAGAGTTTAGATCTCAAAATAAAAGAAGAGCTAATATGACGATATGACAAACCTCATCCTATGCTTAACATCCTAGTGCTTTGATGAACTGCTGTCAAGGAACCTTTTTCCCATGAGGAGAAAACCTTCAGATAATATATTAATGTGTGATATGCGTTATAATATAACTATGTTTGCCTAGGTCATATGGTAACCGTCGTAGCTATGCAATCTGTAATTCCATAAAACTACTATGCCAAAAGCAGTATCTTACCCTGAAATTGCACAACTAATATAGAAACATCAGCCACATCACAGCTCAAATTAAGTTATCACTCATTATAGTTCTTTCAGTCGTTATGATTGTTTCTCGAAACATGGAGAAGTGTTTTTAACTAGCAACATAATAGGTCATCTACCGCCAAGCTCCTAAATGTATCACAACTGACTCCAATAGATGACCTCAGCAGAAACCTAACTTTTTAGTAGAGATAGAAATAGGACAAATTGGATGGGAATGAATAGTTTCCACTCTATTGAAACTCCTGTTTCCCTCCAAATTCGGAAAGAGACCCTAGAGAATAATTAGAAAAACTAATTAACTCACAAAAATACCCTTACAAAGAGCTACTTGCAAAATTTCATTATATAACTTGAAGGGTAATTTAGACCGACTATTATTAGTTGCTCTGCTTTTCATTTACACTAATCAAAATGACGAAAGAAAACATCTCTGCCCATTTCTTTCCATTTCCAATGTTCATATCCAAACAAGAGCATATATTATATTTCCTTATTAATCCTTTCCAAAAATTTCCTTCCATTCCACTTGTGTTAAAAGTTGCCAAACACAGTGAAAGCCTTGGCATTTCCAGAACATCACATATATAACTCCTTATTTATTTATTTGTTCCGGTTTTTCCAAAATTCTTTTTGACAACCAAACTCCCTACATTGCCAAACAAGTTGAAGTATGGCACTGATCTACAAGCAAGAACTACTATACGTGGTTTCTTGACTAAAGCAAATAAGTTCAAATGGAATGATAGGCTCAATGTTACCATAACATGACAGAGATGCACCAATCACCCAACATTGGTGAGCATTCTTAGGCCTAACATCATCTTTAGCATCTCCAACTTCTGGTAAAGTCAATATGGAATGATAGGCTCAATGTTTGCATAATATGATGAAGATGCAGCAATTACCCAATATTGTTGAACATTCTTAGGGATAACATCATCTTTGACATCTCCAACTTCTGGTAAGGTCAATATGAAAGGGTTATGCAGAATCAATTTCTTGAGCTTCTCAACATCAGCACTGCAGGATAGCAGAAAAACCAGCCATTACTATATGAACCAAAGCAAAAATTCAACAAATGATGATGTATGAAATGAAAATAAGCTAACTAGCCTGACAAGACCATATAAAGAAAGAATAATCTAGGCTGTAATTAGATGATGCATTAGGAATATTTTTTTGGTAAATAAAGTTTCAGCAAGAGAGAGAGAGAGAGTAAGAGAGTAATAGAGAAACCTCGAGGTAGCAGACATCAAGAGGCACTGACAACATCTAGGGATATGGGTTGTGAGAGCTCGTAGATCATCTTCATATCCATAGGAGAGCAAAAGGTCAGCCTGAAATTCACAAAATTCATACTCTTCCAAATAAGAAAGCGAATAGACTTTGGAGCATATTATCGACAGGGGACAATAACAAGCCAAGTGCCTGTACTTTTAATTTTTGGCAATCTAGTGTTTCATTTTCAAATTTTGACAAATTAGTACTTATACTTTCATAGTATATATGATTCATTGTCACTATTAAATAATATTTGACAAATGTTAATTTTGATAACAGATAATGATGAATCAAGTATCTGTACTTTCAATTTTTAACAATTTACCGTTGTATCTTTAGATTTTGTTATTTTTAGCTATGTGTTTATTATTATCTTGTGATTATTATTATCTCATCATCAAAATAAATGTCAATAAAATATTATTTAATAAAGACATTAAATCGCACATACATACTTTGAAAGTACATACACTAATTTGCCAAATCTAAAGATGGCACACTAAATTGCAAAAAATTGAGAGTATGGACATTTAATCTATGTAATGAGATTTTAGACACACTACTCTTACAACTTTATTGTTTTTTCTTTTCCTTTTATTTTTATTTTATTTTTATTTAGGGGTATAACACTGTCAACTTTCCAGAAACCACAATGCTGGAATTTTCTAAGATCCCATTGTTCAAAACTAGATACATCTCAAGTATTTGAAAAAGTTAATTCCCAAGTTATCCACCCGTTATCAATAAGGCGAACTATACTAATTGCACAAACAACAGCGACTGAAGTGGCCAAAACAAAGTCTACATCAACTTCAAAACAATAAGACAGAATAAAGAGATCTCAGATCCTAACAAACTCAATTCACCAGCATACCTCATCAAGAACAAGTATTTCAAGTGAACTACTAATTGACCCAGATTGAAGCACGCCTGATGACAGGCATTTTGGAATACACCCAGGTGTGGAGACAAGAATATCAGGTAAGCCAGCCAATGCAGCTCGCTGCAAGCAACATCAAGCATAATAGTATAAGTTGGTAAATGTAACAATAAAAATAAATGGGTCAAAAAAAGTGTATAAGTATGAAAGAAAAGTGAATAGATGTCCATAACATCTCAACAAACATAAGGAAGAAAAGTCGGTGCGCACCAAATCAGAAACTGGCATACCACTTGCTAATTGTACTACTTTTAACTGGACCCTGCATAATTCGATGAGGGACGCTACCTCCGAATAAACCTGAGTATACAAACAATACATCAGCTAGCTCCATGCTGTGAGATTATGTGACAAGCAAGCTCACCTAAAATGTTTAGTTTCAAGCTCACAGATAAAGTGAGAACTAATTGTATTCCTTGTACATAACCTTTTGCTTATTCATTACACATGCATTGGTAATAAAGGAGCACCTATACCACAATACTAGACACATGCATCAGTCAAATATAGGAGGCCTCAAGAGGTAGCCTTTTTGGAAATAATCCCAGGACCTTAAGCAGTACGTTTTGTTAGTTTCAGGCCTTGATGACAAGTCAAGGGGGTTCCTGATCAAATGCATTGTGCATATAAAACAGTAATATGAAATAGTAACCACCTAAAAATCTTCCTTTTGTTTTTGGGGAGCAATTCAAAAGTATTTATAAATCTTGCCTGCTGAGAGAGCTCTCGAGTTGGAACCAAAATGAAAGCACTTGAAGCAGGCTTGGCTTTTGAACCAAACTCACTAAACAGCTTCTGAAGCAAAGGAAGAAGGTAAGCAAATGTCTTTCCAGATCCCGTCTTTGCCCGAGCAACAACATCTTTACCTTCCTATAAATGGAACCAAAAAAATGAAGGTAAAACAACCAATTACCGAAAGATACATGGTAATGGAATCACTTGAGCCATCAATGCCTATAGACGCACACTAAATCAATGATTTCTGTTTGTCTTTTGGGGAATGGCGAAAAAGGCAAGACTAAGTGATAGATGTCCAACATTTATAATAGAAGCTATAATCTTTACTTCAATTTTCTCACTAAACATGCAAAATTAAAATAAATGCTAATTACACTGAACCAAAATTATCTAGAAAATAACATAACAGCATAGCATGTGATTGGCAGAAGAAACATGTTCGAGAGTTACATAATTCAGCTCAAACTCAGCAGCAATTGAACAGATAACATAAAAGAGTGCCTGCTGCCTATCAAAATCATGTCTTTATATGTAGTATTTGACTCAAAATAAGTGAAGTATAAAGAAAGAAACTCACTAGGATTAGTGGAATAGCAACTCGCTGGATTGGAGTGGGTTTTTGGATGTTTTTCTTAAGCAATGCACGAATTAAACGTGGGTCTAAGCCGATTTCTTCAAAGCTCAGTTCTTCTTCTACTTCTTCTTCATTTTGTTCTTCTTCTTCTTGCTTTCGTTTATTTTTGTGCCTTGATCCTTCTTCAGTCGTGTGTTTCGGCTTCTTGTCTTGGCCTTTCCCCATGGAATGAGTTTGATGGAAGAGAAAGTGAGATAGTAAAATTAGGGTTTTAGAAGAGAGAAGGACGAACAGAGGGCGAAAAAATTAAGGAACTGGGGTTTTAGAATCGCGTTTTGGATGAATAATGGGCTAAAGACATGTTTTTGGGTTTTGGGCCTTTAACTTCTATATGGGCCAACGTACTATATACTTAATTGGGCTTTTCGTTAATAAATGTTAAATGCGATGTTATGTTATTGATGATTTTTTCACATATATCACTAGTTAATGTTAATAAGATAATATATTAGAAGAAATTGGTTATATTATCCTTGCTGCCCATTCACTTAACTGCAAGCATCTATTGTACCATTTACTTACATTTTATACTCAAGTAATCCCTATTATATTTGGCTAAAAAGAATTCTTAATTCTTATTGTGAGATATATTGAATAGTATTTATCACTCAAATTTATTAGTACTAATTTAATAATAGAGTTTATTTTTTTCTCTCTAAAAATATCCTCATTATAATCAAAACCATTAAATAACAATCCTATCACTAATGGTGTAAAAAAAATCTCCCAAAATGAACCAATCCATAAATTGGATTAAATTAAACTGAAAATACGGTTTTTCAAACAATTTGGTTTAAAAAATTCTTAATTCGAACTAGTTTGTAAATTTATGATTGATTTAGAAGTAAAATGAACCAATTCATAAAACTAAATTAAACCATTTTAGAAAAAGCTCGGTATTATTTTAGTTAAAAGTCATGTATTCATATGGTCTCACTATGGAATTTATTATTTGATGTATATTGGTTAATGTAACTTGTCCATTTTATTAAAATTATTGCTTTAAGTTTAAGATATATATTCTTTCATTAGTGACTTAATATTGTTATTTTGCTAATCATTTTCAACTCTAGGAAGTTTGAAATTTGTTTATTTAGTTATAACTCTTACTATGTGTTGTAGGTGGTTATTTGCTGGTAAAGTGTTGGACCTACAAACACTAAAAAATTATTAGTGGTACATCAAGGGTTGTCTGGCATGTCACTCTAATACTTGAGTCATTGTAGGCTAGAGAGTAAAACACCATAGGGAATAGCGAGAAGTAAGGTAAATGTCCCTTGAGTCATCTATTCATACCTTTTAGGGTATGGATCTATTTATATTTTGAGACATACTTGAATTGGAGGCCCATGTAGTCTTTGTCCCATAAAGAGGCAAGTGATCTTGGAACCGAGCTGGTCTTCATGTTAGGGTGGAGGTGGTCATGCCTAGAGTGGTCCCCTAGGAGGTCAAAGTGGGGCGTAGAGATATGTTACCCATTGCTCATGTAGTTGTCAAGGAGCCGAGGTGTATAGGTGACCGAAGTCCTCTCAAGACTTTGGTTATGAATTGCAACTCTTGATAGAGATCTTCGTTGCTTTCGACTTAGGTACCCAAGAAGTGTAGTGGGCCAAGAGGTCTACAAGTGTAATACTGGGCTTGGAGGCTATGGTCAAATTTTTTCCATCAATGCTTGCCTTCCTCACTTTCGTTATGAATCACAAGGAGAGTGTGATTTTCCAAGACCAATAGTTAACTTGTTTAGTAGGTTCGAGAAGCTTTGAGGTCTCCTTTAGCCATTTGAGTTGCAAACCCCAATTAATTTTGTTGCCTTAAGACCGCTTGGAGTTTCCCTTAAGGTTTAGCTAGCTTAAGAGGGTAGAGCTTGAGAAGCTCTTAAGACTCTAGCTAATCTCATTAATTATTATAGATAGGAAGTTACCCAAAGCGATTAGTGATACCCAGTTACGGACCTCTAAAGGCCAGTTGGAGTAGTGTCTTTAAACAAGGTGATGTGTCAAGGTTATCTCCTCATCGTGGAGAGAATAAAGTCCTAGACCCAAGCTATTGTAGCTTGTCGTAGCCGTAGAAGTTTCGGATTTTGAAAAGTGGAGATATGCACTCGTCAATGTCTTTGACGTTTGGCAGTGAGCATAATGATATGACATTTTTTATCTTGAAATGTCCGCAAAGTTTCAAAAAAGGCATTTTCCATGGCTATTAACTGGTTGCTGTATAGATATATATTCCTTAGCAGCCAAAATATGGCCATTTCTTCCTCTTTCCATTCCGTTCTAACTCTCAAGAGAAAAGAAGTTCTCGCTTTATCTTTGGGTTACACGGTATGATGCTTGATGGAAGGAGAGTCCAGATTTCAAAAGAGGTTATGGTGAGTCATGAGGGGAACTTGAGTGACTCTAATAACTATTCGTTGTTTTATGATTCCAATAGTGATGAAGTAAGTAGATTTATAAGAAGGAGTAGTCAGATAGTCTCCCTGTCTAGCACGGATGACTCAACTGATGGGGGTAAGGAGTTTGAGGAGAATTCATAATCTAGAGGTAGTCCTAGAAGCAACGTGTCCACTATTGCCAATGGTGATGATAGTGACAATATCGATGATGGTGATAATGGGAAGGATGATAGCTCCTTGTCTTAAGGGAACAACAAGTAGAAGGAGCTCCATAGGAAGATATATAGGCACCTCAAAGGCGATGAGTGTGGATACTTTGCTTCATCAGAAGGTAACTGTAGGAAAGACCCCCAACAGAGTAAGGAGAAAAGCAATAAGAGGATATACTTAAGGCCTTAAGGAGAAGTATTTGTTAAGTTATCCAAAGGCGTGGTAGATTTTTGAGCCCTTTAGGGCAAATAGGGTATGCTTGTTGGGTGACAATAGGTTTACCCTTTATTTGAAGCCTTTTTATGTCTGAGTCGAGATTGTCATTCTCTGATTTTCAAAAGAGAGTGTTTATATACTTTAAGATGTCGCCAGCTCAGCTCCTTCTGAACTCTTGAAGGCTGTTTGTAGCCTTTGAAACCCTCTGCAATACCCTGCTTATGAGGTTGAACCCTGCTATGTCTCGAAGGTATTGCACTCATAATTGTCAAAATAGCAATTTTACTAGTCACTGGAGCCCTTAGAATTGGTAGGATCGCATAGAATTGTGCAGAACTGGTAAAATTGTAAATGTGTAGAATTATACATTTAAATTCATAATTATACCTAAAGTCTGCACCTTGATAATATTTTATCCATTTTAATTAAGAAAAAACATATAAAATCATAAACTCATAGAATTGTTTATTTGACTCATGATTTTGACAATCATTACACCCATAAGCCTTTGAAAGAAGAGTGGTGGTATTTTACAAAGTAATCAAACTCCCAATAAAAACTCTTCGTTAGGCTCGAAAGTTTTATTAGCCTACTTAGAAGACGAAGTACTGGGTCATGAGTATAAAGAAGGGGAACCAATACTAGTTCGATTTTGGGTGCAGTGGTAGAAGCCCATTAAGAACTCGAAGATCAATGAACTAGGGCTAAATAACTCTAAGGTAGAAAGAAGAATCAATAGGTTTATGAGAAGTTGGTGGGTAAGTGCTTGATGAGGTGCATTCTTGTATTCTTTTATTGAATTTGTTTCTTCTATTGGGTTCATGCAGGTGAAAGGACTTCCAACTAAGGGTATCATTACATTACTTGGTTAACGCGTTGGGGCCACGAAGAAGAAACAGATCAATGATGTTGGGAAGAAGACTCACTGTTGAAGAGGCCTGCAATTAAGGCTCAAGTGAAGGCAGTTGTCATTCGAGGTTCCTAAGGAGCTCCAAAATGTAAGCCCTCCGCTAAGAAGTAGAAGGTTGGGGAGTCTTTAGCTCAGGCTGTTCAAAGGGAGGCTCCTACCATTGAGAGGCCTCCTCCAGATCAGGTGTAGAGGGTGCTAGTTCCTATAAGGTTAACAAGTTCTCTTGGGGTGCAAGTTTCCCCTCGAATAGAAGTCGTCAATACTCGAGAGCACCAAAAGTGCCCTTAAGAAAACTATGGGGTCTTCAGGCCTGAGAGCTGGTGTGAAATGTCCCCAGGGTACCGGTAGTCCTTAGGTCAGCACTCTAAGTCATGGGGCTAGAGTTCGAAGTCGAGGTCTGCCTAGATCGAAGAATTTGCAAGGGTATGACATTGTGATCAATTAGAGCTTCTATGAGAGCCTCATGCTATGCTAGGACTTGGAGGAATTAGATAGGCTTTGTGATGAAAACATCAAGAGTCAGATCGATGCCTTTTAACTTCGTCGCATAGAGGATATGCAAGGTAAGCTTGGTACCTCTAGAGCTAGCCTGGTTTTTTACATTCTCGTTTCTTACTTATCTCTTCAACTTTTCTTGTAAGATTTGACAGTTGTTGTTCAAGCTTTTCAATACATGAAAGAGAGCAGATTAGAGGTACAAGTTCAAATTTTCACGGCCTTCTTATGTACAATTATTTAGCATCTTATGTTTTCCTTATTTATAGAGTTTGGTTAAGGCAGAATGTCGGGTAAAGGTGGTTGAGACCAAGGTTGCGGAGTTGACTAAGAAGTATAATGTCAAAGTTAATGGGTTGGTGTAGCAGTTTTCCAAGGTAGAAGAGCAAAACCAGACTTTTTGTTGATGCGAAGACTATTATGATGGTCAAACTCGGCATGATAGAGGAGAACCTTGGAGGTCAGATGACTGACTTAAAGAAGAAAGTCACCTTTTAAGAGGGTGGATTTTAGAGAGCTCAAGCCATCATCAAAAAGTCGGAGGCAGCCAATACCGATTTGGAAAGAACTAAAGAAGAAGTGGTGAGGAAGCTACAAGTCAAGTTGGAGTGGTACGATCATCTTACCAGCGGGTTAATGATCTTGATCAAGAGTTGCAATAGGATAGTGTAGGTTTCTAACTTGGTTATTTGTTTCTAACAATTGAACTTGACTGATATCATGCATACACTACTATTCAGAGTCAAGTTCATGGCCTAGAGATCAGCAAGTTCATTACCCATAGAACAAGAAGGTTGTGATTGGGAGGTTGTGCAACAATGAGGAGTAGGATGCCCTCCAAAGGCGCTTGGTATAGGAGATAGTTAAGCTTGTCCATAACGAGGTTAAGAAAGCATACTCAGAGCTTGACCTTAGTTACTTGAATGCCTAGGAAGGAGACGGAGTAGACAGGAAAAAGGAGTTGAAGAGAGGGGAGGCGAACCCTTGTGTGCTAATGCCATTCCTACTTCTAATGGTACTCCTTCTTAAGATCAGGCTAGCCTGTGGAAGCTTACTACAATCACTCTGACAAGAAGGTCTACTAGAGTTTACTCTACAAGAGGGTCTTTAGGGACCTTATGTTGGGAAGGTCATTAAGAGGCTCACCACGTCAAAGTCCTCCAAGGATCCCCAACTTAAGAAGGTCCTCAAGGAGCTCTTTTGATGAATGTGTATTTTTATACATTTATCTCATGTTTTTGGCACATTATCATGCATGTATTGGCACTTTTATGGTGTAATTTTGCTAAAAATTGATGAATTGCATGATTTTGGATTAATTGCACTTCAATGTGAAAAAAGTCTATTAAAAGAAAATCAAAAGGTTACGTGGCATTCATGATTGACCATAATTGTTGTGGTGATTGTGTGCTTTGGTAGCATAGATAAGTGGGAATCAATGAACCATAAATTTCTTGAATTACTTATGGGAAGAGTTGAGATTGGGGCATCGAATTGGAATGTAATGGTTTAAACTTGAATTAAATTCTCATTTGAAGTTTGATGTGTGTAATTTTTAATTTGAAGAATAATGAATTTTGTTTACGGTGTTTCAATAAGTAATGAACTTTGTGTCTGTCATTGATAGTGAGTAATTAACCTTGCTATTGCTGATCAAATGGAATATGCTTTCATATTTGTATGTGAGAATATGTAAATTGTAGTGTGGCGTTAGAATTGCAATGATGATTTTCAATCAAACACTCAATTCAATTATTGCTAATTAAATACTTCGATAGAATCTATGCTTTTTGGTTTCAATAGGTCTTAGATTTTAGTGTTATAATGATCCCTTATTTACATGGTTGAATTCCAACTGAGTTCATGACAAGAAGCATGTAAAGTGTATTTGGAGATGGGATAGAAATTTAAAATAGCCATGACTGTTGAAAGAGTTCTTGCATATAATAGAACTAAAATGCCTGAGCAACACTTATGGATGTTAGTAGCTGCAACCTTCAAACTAATCCAAGCAAGCCAAGCCACAAGCTGTAGTGATGAACATTGACCAACAGTAGAACCAAGTTGTGTCGAGCCGAGCTACTTATGCAAAACCAACACCAACCTTGGGACAATAAAAATTGTAGTAGAAGAAAAGCATCAACTTAGATCCTTTGGTCTACATTGAACATCCATGTGTTGCGAATGGGTGCTTTGAAAATGCAAACCTATCATTTAGGGAATAGCAATACCAACCCGAAACAAAGTGCAGTAGAACACTTGACCAATCTATATTTGACACTAACAGCAACACCATCATCAAGTTGTTGTATTGCAGTTGAAGATGAGCAAAACATGACAATATAGATGTTGTTTCGTAAATTAATGATATCTCTCTCATCTAGGCTTCATTTGAGATGATTTAAGATGTTATAAAAAGATGGCAGAGAGCTCTTCGACTTTCATATTTTAAGTTATGAGAAATTTTGGATGAATCAAGGCTAAAATTGAGTGTGAATTTACTTAACATGCAGCACTAGCGCTTTGATCTATAGCTAACAAAGTTCAAGAAATCATGTATATCTCTCACATACAAGGTCCTTTTGACATGATTCAAAATGTTATGAAAAGATAAGAGAGAGATTATCAACTTTCATATTTTGGGTTTAGCAAAAATTGGAATGTGTCAATTTCAAAATTTGTCTTGAAGCTACTATACCTACAAAGGCGGCGTGCAAATTTGCAGCTTCAACACTGTTTTGTAAATTGCACATACTTATCTCATCCAAATTGGTTTTAATTTGATTTCAGATACTATGGAAAGATGAAAGAGCACTCTATGAATTTAATGCTTTGAGTTTTGAGAAATTTTGAATGTATTACGGTCAACTTTTATCGTGAAATTTCTACACGAAACCAAAAATTGCACCAACCTGATTTTAAAATATAAAGCAATTTGAGATATTTTCAAATATTCAAGCCATGCCATTGGTTTGCAAATGATTGAGACTTGAATCAAACTTGACCAATTATGGAAGCAGCTAAATTTTAAAGTGAGAGCTAATGTAAGTAGTAAATTAGTGAACAACATCAGTTACAGGAAGTTGCTGACTAATTTCTTTAGACAAGTCTCATACTAACCAGTGTAATGCAAGCTTCAACAGTAGTCACACTCATAACAAATCGAGCTTCATACTATACTAAGCTAGTGCACTTATTAAATGTTTATTGAGCTACAACTTAGAGTTGATCTAAAGCAACTGTCAACATAAGCAAGCTTTTTGCGATGTTGATAAGGTAAAGTTAAGCTACAAAACAACCTTGGCAGCAGGCCGAGAAACTTGGACTGAAGAAGAACACAAATTGAGCCAAATATTATAGGCTCCCATCTTCCACAAATTGACCTTGTTCATGGTCAAAATCCAAACTTTGACGGCAAATGGAAGTGACGACATTGAGCTTGTATAAGTTATCAACCTATTATTGGAGTCTTGAGCATCGAACCGAGTAGAATGACATTTGTTAAGTCCGAACTAGTCACATGCAATGACCGAGCTCCATAGCTGAATGACCCTAAACAGAATGCTTATACATAGTGTAGTGGCACAACACAAGCATGTACAACCTTTAACTAATATGTTGTTTTGGAGTGTTTGCAATAGCTCTTGGTGGTGTCCACTTTTCTAACTATATCTTAGTAGCTTTGGCTAGTAAAGTTGACACTAATCCAACCAAGTGACAACAACATCCAGGAGCACTCCATATTCAATACAATTGCAAGCTAAACCAAATGTCACATGATTGAACAAAACAATTGCTATTAGGAAAAAAAAAGCAATGATAATGGGCTGACACATAATATTGATTATTTGATCTAACCTATTATGCACATAACTGAAGAGGCCATGTTACGTTAAAATTTTACAATTTGGGTGCTTTTCAAACAAGTGGCTAGTGGAACCATTCATTTGAAACTTGTGAGGTTCACAACTATATAGATAGGGAAATGACTGTGATGGAAATAAGAATGTGATTATAATGGTGGGCTGAGCAATAGAAGAAAAATTAAAAGAGCCCTTACCATTTTGTTTTGGCCACATGAATGGGGAGAATATATAGAATATGATATTTTGAACTCTGTTTTTGGGGCATTTCATGCCTCGGAAGTTTGTTCCATTTTATTTTCTTCATGTAAATAATTTATCTTAGTGGATTTCAAATGGGAGCAATGAGAAATAGCATTTGAACTTAGGATCGGGATATCTATTTTTGGTGATTCCATTCTCTTTCTGATCTATTTGTTTTAGATGTTGTTTAACTTGTTGTTCGTCTTATACTTCATTAAGAATATGAATTGAAAATCTGTGGTTAAGGTATTAGTTGATGGGTTTGTGTTATTGATCAATTGCAAATGTATATATAAAAGTAAAAACGAATTCTTCCAGCAAGTATACTAGGTCAGATCAAGTAATTTAATGATGAATAAAATATCAATCCCACGAGGATTACTTAACTACTAAATAGGTATTAGATTCTACTATTATCTAGGTAATCGAATATAGAGAGAATTAACTAATTAAGTACTGAAAAACCTAGATTATGATCATCACTAAGAGCAGAGAGAGTGTTTGAGAAAGGTATATTGATTGAGTATGGAAATAGAATCCACCATAGTTTTACTAATTAGATGTTATCATGTTATAATAACTATTAGTTTTATGGATATTCATATGACATTATCAAAGACCTTAATCATTTTCTAAGTTTCAAAATCTTTGAAACCACCAATTAATCCATTAGCTTCCGCTACGCGAATTAACAGTAGAATCTAATTCACAATCATGAATCTTCCAATTCTATCATTAACTAATGCCCTAAATCAATTTCTCCTAATCCCTTAGTGAGAAACTAATCTAAAACATTGCATGAATCTCTAGGGATAATTTCTAAATTAGATTAAATATTACCGCTTTAGCAATTGTTATTTAACCCAAATTTAAGAATTCCTTATGAACCCTAATTCCTCTTTCGGGTTATCAAGATTCCTATAAACCCTGTTCAAACAAGAAACATGATTTATAGTAAGAATTACAACATGAATATTCTACAAATGTACCAATTTTATAACATAATTACAATCATCTTATTAGCAATCTTAGGGTTTCATCATATTCCCACAATGAAAACTTAGAACAACATGGATTGATTCAAATAATCACAAATCAAAGTAATTACAACAAGAGAATTCATCTTTAAAACAAAAATCGTAAATTGAAATTGCATAAAGATAATAGATCAAATGTCACCAATTTCAATCATAAATTGTATCCTTATTGCAAAACTTTAACAAACTTGATCTTCAATCCTTCAGAATGATTACAAGGCTTGCCAATCGACAAACTTGAATCTGAAACAACTATCTCACAAATCTAATCTAGGATCTATATTCTACCATAGATATTATGGATATCTGAAGGAAATTTCGTGTTCGGAGTTTTTTGTCAACAAAACACGGATTTTATAAGCAAAAACCAAAGGAATTCCATTAGGCACAAAGGGTCGGTGGTTACAAAGTCTACGCCAGCGGCATAAAGGCATTGTAGAAGTAGGTTGGTTGAAACACTGGTAGCATTGAAGGCCACTTTAAAGAATTCAAATCTAGGGATGAACAACACTGATCCAAGGTCGACAGCGTATAATACCTAGTAGCCAGCATACCTTAAATATATGAAAGGCTGGTTGAATTCTGTTTTAAGGCCGATGGTGTATACTTTGTAGTGGCTTGTGTTTGAGAATTTGAATCTGTGCTTGTTCAAGGTTGCATAAAGCTGGTGGTGTTGGATCTTGATTTACCGGCGTATGTTGTAATTGTTGAAAGCTGGTGAAGTTTTTCTATTGAACGCTGGTGGCTTTGCATCATCCATGTTATGTTGGAATTATTCTAATATGATTTTGATGATGACAAAAGATGAAGTTTAATTGATATATCTATCTTATTAATTTCGAATATGTTCAATACTGTTTGAAATATTATTTGATTTTCTATAGTTCAGAATCTTCATTTTGAATGATCAAGTTTTATTAAAGTCAGAAGGAAAATCAGAAGTTATGCTTAAGCTTTGATGGTGTTAGTCAAAAGTGTCTTCAGAACCTTAGGAAATGGAAAATAAGTTTCGGAAATACGAAATAGGTTAGTCAGAAGTTATTTCAAAACCTTCAGCGATGAAAAATAAGTCTATCAGAAGTTATTTCAGAACCTTCAAAATAACTTAATCGAAAATTTTTTTTTTGAAAAACACTCCAGAACTTATTTCAGAAGTTTTAACTGACAGAAATGTTTTCTTGATTTATTTTATGGAATTCGAACTATTTTCAAGACCTAGCTCCACAAGTCAACTATATTTTGGGAAATATACTTAATGTGTTCCATAAATCTTGAATAATGTTTTTAGACTTATTACATCAAATATATGTGAGGAATATTTATTTTGTGAAATATCGGAATTATTTTACGAAAATGATTAAAGATTTTTTTTTTTAGGATTAGTCGTATAAGGATATGGGTGAAAAACAGAAAGATATCCTAGAGATTTTATTATTAGTCAAAGAGATATATGTATTAGATACACTAGCTTATCTATCCTATCCTCGTGGGATATTATTAGTTTGTTTTTATTGTTATAGATATCACGGAAATATCTTTGCAAACATATCTCCAACAGAAGGATTATCAAAAAATATCACGGCAAAGAAGATTTTACTTCATAGATTTGGTTTTTGATTTCCAGATTTTATTCAAGAATATCTCGATTGGATAAAGTCTGATTTTTTTTATGGGATACGGTCAAATAATTTATTTACCGAGATATTAGGAAGTTTTTTTTTTTTTAACAATTTTTTAATCTTGAAGAAGATATAATGCTGATTGTTATCAAATAAAGGACGGGATTAAATATATCTTGTGGCGATATTTGGAAGAAAGAGTTATCCATCAACAAACTTTTGAACGTTCAAATCGTTGGAAGATGAGAACAAATCTTTTGCAAGCGAGAATCTGGGAAGCAATCCTCATCCTTGAGATATTTTATTTAAAACGTTGTGGAAGAAAAGAAAAAATATAGAACATCTTCTGATTTAAAATATCCTCTCGTGACACTCAGCTGAAAAAGAAAAAGAGAGCTTTTGGTTATCCTTAATTAGTTTTTGTTGAACGACAACATTCTTCAAGTTTTACTTGTGATTAGAAACTTCAGCAATCCATCTTTTGCTTTCGTTTCTTTGAATTCATTTATTGTATAGGAGGATCTTGTAGACACTTCTTTGATAATTAGATCAGTTACAAGTTAGACTCTGTAGGTCGATTAAAGCTAGAGGATAGCAGTGAGAATCGAGCAGAGCGAATTGCACTATCTTGTAATTTTGGATTTATTGATATAGTGAAACACAACCCGTAGGTTAACGGGTCCTCGACGTGGAGTTGGAAGAGTGGACTGACGCACAAGGCGGAACCACTATAAATATCTGCCTGATCTTCTTATCCCTTCTCTATTTATATTTCAGCAATTTATTTTATAATAGTTTAATTGTTCATATTGTTCTCTTAACTTAAAATCAAAGGGGACATTATTTAAAAAAAAAATTAATTTTCTGAAATAATCAATTCAACCCCCCTTCTTGATTATTTTCGGGACCATCAATTGGTATCAGAGCAGGTCTCTTTTATTGATTTGAGTGATCCTATCAAAATGGCTGAGAACAATGTAGCAATTAATTGTGCTCCCTTCTTTGATGGCACAAACTTTTCTTATTGGAAAATGCGTATGGAAACTTACATTAAGGCTAATGATTATGACTCTTGGTAGGTAATTTCTATTGGAGACAATGTGATTATCTTGAATGGGAACTCGGTGCTGACAAATAGTGAAAAGAAGATAATTGAAAAAAAACAACAGAGCCAAGAATTTGTTGCTAACTACCATTGTTGCTTCAAAATTTTATCTGATTTCTTCATGTAGTACAGCAAAGGACATTTGGGAAAGGCTAAGTGTAACTTATGAAGGAACAAATACAATTAGAGAAACTAAAATAAATGCTTTATTTGAAAAGTATGAACTGTTTAAATTTAAATCTGACGAGTCTGTTAAAGATGCTTTCAATAAGTTCACAGCTATAACGAATGAGCTTGCATCACTTGGCAAAGTGATTGGTGATCCAGATCTAGTAAGGAAAATGTTGAGAATCTTGCCACCATCGTGGGATGCAAAGAAAACTGCTATTGAAGAAGCACAAGATCTCAACTAGCTATCTCTTAGTCAATTGAGAGAAAAATTATTAGCTTATGAATCTCACAAGAAGTCCACTCAAGGAGAAGAAAGTAACTCCAGAGGGATTGCTTTCAAAGCAAAGGAAGTAAACTGAGCTGATTTAGAAGATAGTGAAGATGAAGAAGATGACATCAATCTTCTAGCTAAAAAGCTCAATCGGTTCTTCAAGAAACAAAGAGGTAAGAAATTTAGTGTCTTTAAAAGAACCACTGAATATGATAAAAATGATGCAGGAAAGGCATATAAAGATAAAGGAAAGAAGAAGGAAAAGAAGGAAATCCATTGTTATGAATGCAAGAAACCGGGACAAATAAAGTATGAATGTCCTACCTTGATCAAGA
Organism: Combretum micranthum; assembly: GCA_024138025.1. Classification (NCBI taxonomy): domain Eukaryota; kingdom Viridiplantae; phylum Streptophyta; class Magnoliopsida; order Myrtales; family Combretaceae; genus Combretum; species Combretum micranthum. Next base: position 251,264 of record JAMXBD010000437.1, read on the forward strand.
AAATGGAGAAATACAAAAAGAAGAGTCAAGAGATGTTGGCAACATGGAGCGATTTAGAAGATACAGAAAGTAATCCAGAAGATACAGATGAGGATGAAGAAGTAAATCTTTGTTTAATGGCTACTTCTGAGGTACAATTTGAATCTGAATCTGATAGTGAAATAACTGAAGATGATATGCTTCTTGAAATGAAAAGTTGTTAAAAGCTCTTAAAAAGGCTGATTCAAAATTAACTAAGTACGAAAATGAAATTAACTGCTAAGAAATGAAAAGGATGCTTTGAAACAAACAAATCATTGCTTGCTGATGAAAATAATTTTCTAAAGCATGACGTGAGAAATTGCATGTTTATAATGAAAGATTAAGAAAAGATAATGATTTATTAAAGAAGAAACTAGCATGCTAAATATAAAAATTAATGAGTTATCAGATTCAATAAAGAGTACATTTAATAAGTTTAATGAAAGTGATGAAAAATTAACAATGTTGATTTCTTCACAAAGGTTATCTTGTGAAAAGCATGGCTTAGGTTATGAGCATGGATCTACATCAAATGCATCTAAGAACACGACATTTGTGAAAGCTAAAAATGTTATAGATGATAAACAAATTATAGAAAGAAATAATTTCAAAGTAAATAACGTAAAAAGAAAAGTTGAAAGACGAGTAATAGGGAATACCAGAAAGTATTACAGAAGGTATCCTACATATGAAAACAATACCAAAAGGTATTCCAGAAGTTATACTTCCTTCAGATATCATCAAAATAATACCAGATGGTATTCCAGAAGGACAGCGGCTTAAATCCTACATTGGCTAGCCTTTATCATTTTTTTTCCAATTTTGCTCAAAACTCCTCTAACTTTCATATAATTGCATTTTTAGTCTTCCATGACCTGAAATATCAAATTAAGAACACTTAAGAACCAATTCCTTTAGATATCTATAAAATCAATAACAATTTATCATGAATTATTCAATAAAAAGTAAGTAAAATATGACTTTATTGATTATTTGCCATGACCATGTTGTCTTGTTGAATTGTCAATTCGGATTCACCGAATATGTATTTTATATGTATGGAATACATAAAGATTCAGGATTGTGTTTGAGAAAACCTTTTCAAATCATTCCATGAATGGATAATTCAGATTAAAGATAGACATGGAAATATGCACTTCATTTTGATCAAGGATTTAGGGACTAAAAAGGTTTAGTCAACCAATTTCTTATCTAAAAATAGAAAGGATTAATTTGGGTAATCTGGGTATTAATTTGCTTTGAGAAAAGGAATTTATACGTAGTACTTAATTAAGTGATAAAACTTAAATCAATTAATGGCTTGACATGTACAACACATGTTTGGTTGATGACATAAAATTTACATTGGTTGATATTTTAGTTAAGTTCATGTTCGTACTCCTTTAATTGTTGGAAATCCCAAATTTTTGTAGATTAGTTTAAATTTTCTTTTTTTTTTCTTTGTAAATTCTAAACCCAAATTATCTATTTGTCTAGCTATAAATAGGATTAATATAATTGGGTATTAGCCCTCATTCCTTGTATACACGACTCAATTCTTACCGAAATCCATTACTGCATACGCACTTAATACACTAGTTGGTAAATTTTTACGTCTTGAAAAGGAGTCTAAAAACAAACATATCATTTTTCTTTTGGTGTCGTTGCTAGGGAATGATTAGTGCTAATTTTAGTTTTTAAGACTATCATAGACTAGCATTTTAATTGAAAAATCCAAAAAAATTGCAAAATTGAAAAATACATATATATCTTCTTTAGTCTTTGTGAATAGAATTTTTTGTTATCTTGTGCATGTTAACTTCTTTTGTCTTCTTTTTGCAGGTCCTTGAGAGGAAGTTTAATTAAGGTGTAGTGGTTAGAAGTCGCCATGTTTCATAAGTATGTTTTTGAGCTAAGGACAAATGAGTGATAATGAAGACCACTAAATTGGATGCCTTGGAGCGTGAATGGGTGTTTTTTGAGAGGCAATGTAATTAAGGCGTAGTGATTGGAAGTCACCATGTTCCATAAGCATGTTTTTGAGCTAAAGACAAGCATGGACAACAATTAAGACCAGTAAATTGGATGCCTTGGAGAATGGATGAGGTAATCATGGTGACAATATTGAGCTTAAGAGTATGGTTTGGACCTAGGTGACATTGAAAAAACTATCAATTCAGCTTTAAACTCCATGGAAATCCCTTTAACCTTTACCTTCTTCTTTTGAATTATTTATTTTCAAACTTAAAATGAGGACCTTGCAAATTTTTCAGTTGGGAGTGGGTGTTGCACTTTTTGTAGTTTGGGGTTAGCTGATGTTGAGTATTATATACTAAGAATAGGGTGTTTGTGTTGACATTTCAAGTGGATGAGTAGAGATATCACTTTCCAATTCTGTTGGTTGTTTTATCTTTGATATTTGAGAGCTGGGATGCTACTATTAGCTTGCTCTTCAACTAAATTTTTTTATATGAATGGCTTAATTGAGGTGTTTATTGGCTAATTATGTACAATGGTTGAGTATAATGTAGCTTGTGATTAGTACGATATGATATGAGCTGTTGTGTAGCACTCATGATTGATGGATATTGTTCTTGTTTTGTTGGTCACACTTGTTGTATATCATGAATGAGCTGATATGAATGAACTTGATCATTGTTCTTGTTAAAAGTATGAAATTGATCTAAACCACTTTTGATGTCTACTCCATATGCACCAATATTTTTTCAAAATAGAACCTTAGTTGCAATTTTTCACAATAAAGAACAAAAATGATTCAAATTTTATCAATTCTTTTGTGCATTCTTGGAACTTAATCATGAGTTGGACATTTTTCACTTCTCTAGAATTAAATCATGAAATCATTGCTTTGCTTAGTTACTGTAAACCCCTAGATTTTATGCTAAGTTTATGCTTAAACCTTAGAACTAAAAGTCAACCGAAAACCTTAAAGTCAACTAGGTCAATAACAAACCTAGTGAGTCTAGATCCAACAATCTTGTACTCTAAAATCTAAAATAATAAAAATGATATTGTAACGCCTTAAAAATTTAATCAAACATTAAATCAATTAAGGCGTTACTGCCACGTATAATACTCTAAAGTATTACACACTCAAGCTTCCTTTAAAAGATTTTGTTTATGTTGAATATTGCTACTGAATTTTAGGTTATGAAATCTTTTAATTAGATTTCAAATAACTGGATTTAACAGCGGAAAATCTATTTTATAAAATAATTTGATTATAAAAACTCTACTCCTAAAGGAGTAGACCAATTTTCTAAGAAATAAAATTTTAATAAAACATTTTACTATCTACTCAGGGGTAGATAATCATTTACAAGAATATGGGCACTAACAAGCCTTTTAAGAAAATACAAGTTCTAAATGTTTAGTCCAGTCCCAAATACAAAACAAATTAAAACAAATACAAATCAATCCATCAGACCTATCCCACTTTACTAGTTCTCCCATAATCATCAATAACGCCCTTAACCCAAGACAAACATCCTCATCATCATCACACCATCAACAACATCATCATCTTCATGATCATCAAATCATCGGCCTCCTTATCAACTCATCATCATCACCAACATTATCATCAACAACAACAATAACAATAATCATCACCATCATCAAATCAAGACCTGGAAAGAGAACAATAACGACAACAATGAGCCGGAGCTCAGTACATAATAACACAATCACATGCAATGTGGCACATGAGCTTAAGCTATGTGCAAATGCACAACCATCAAGTTATTATATAATCTTTAGTTAGCCAAACATCATGGGAGTATTCAAACTCCGAAACAATAGGGAATCTGGGGGTCCTGAATAATGATCTCGATGCTGGAGGGTTGATATAAGTTGTTCGGGGACTTATATCTCTTAAATGATATATTCATAAACAAAAAATAATAGTCTCATCTAGGGTTCTCAGCCGTTTCGTATCTTCACTTAACTTAATCCATAACATCACCTAATTCAATTGTTTCCATAAACATTTGAATTAAATCAAATTATTTCATCTTAAGACTAAGCAAACGTTATACCGATGCTAATAACCCCATCGACTACCCGCCATACCACTTATGAAATTCATTGCACCATGACAGGGGTAGCTTAAGTACCTAAGCTATCATGCCCCCAATCTAAGCAAGGTGCCGCTCCCTAAATCTGATTCAACGACATAATAGACAACCACCACTCATCGATTATTAAGCTAAGTTTAAGTTTTTAATCCATTTCAGAGGCTTGTCTTAACATCCAACACGCAAGTTACTACGTACCTCTCATATGAATCTAAACAGGGTCTTAGAAGTTAAGACAGAAGCCATCTCAAATAATATATCAAATATCCATATCTGTTCAAGAATTAAATTCATATAAGAACTTAAACCAATAATCCACTTATACAACAAACTCATATAGGAACTTATATCAATTATTCACTCATCTCAAACTTTCATTATGAACCTGTTTGATCATACACTAATTTGGAACCCCACAATGGCTGCGAAGATCATCTCGCCAAAATATGGATGGTTCTCCTTTCTCTGTCAAAGAATTTCTTTTTTATTTGTTTGTAGTGTTTTATTACAAAAGCATCAACAAAGAATTCATATACCAAAAACATTCATTTTCCAAGTAAGCACACGTTTGAAACAACATATTCCCCATGTTATTCAAAGATCATCCCAATTCATTCATCTAAGCCAATTATTAGCTATTAACCCATTTTAGCTTAACCTTAGCCAAATTGATTAGAATTAGTTATTTAATTCATTTACTAAGTCAAGTTAATTAAATTTAAACAATCTAACCCATTTTAGCTTAGTGAAGTTCATTAAGTCATGTTGTACTTAGATTCATTACTAATTCATTATACATCTAGGATCTATATAACTTAAGCTTATATTAACTTAAACTTAGCTAAATTAATTAACCTTAATCATTTAATTCAAAAACTAAGTCAAAGATGGTTAAACTAACTCAATCCAATTCATTTTAACTCATTCAAGTCTATTTAATCAAGGTGAATCTAAGTTGGTTAGCTAAGTTCATTTTATAACTAGCTTTTATATTTAATCCAATCATCTATTAGATCTATAATTCCACTTAATTCATACTTAATTATATCAATTAACTAATATGACACATTAAATATTATTTATCTATCTCATTTTAGCTTAAAAAGACCTATTTCCTAAGCAAACATACATTTAACAAACAAAAAGAAGTTTAAACTTTGTTTGGAAAATGTATAAGCTAAAAATAAGTAAAATTTAAGCATTGATGCTTTTGTAACCTGTAAAAACTTAAATCATGAAAGTTGTAGATCTCTTTTTAAGATTTCCAAATCATTTTGAATCACTTCAATCCGAGTTCTTATGAAAAAGTTATGATTAAATTATAAAACAGTGTCGTGCTGAAAAATTTTGACCCAAGGAGATCACCCCCTCTATTACGGCCGTAATCCAGGCTTGACAATTCATGATCCAAGAAGATAAAGGGCTTGATGGACAGGAGAATCATGTTACAAATTTTTTTGTGTTTTACACTAATTCTAATTACTTGTTTTCATCATATATCAACAAAACCAACTTGTTCTAGGTATAAACATACATAATCATAACTTGTAAACATTTCTATATACATATTCATATTATACTTCTTCAAAACATTTTATCAAATACTTGGCCTACATAATATACACATATATAGGTTTTTAACATACATGATCATATATCACTAACTTACAAGTTCTATCACAAGTTCTACATCTATTTAACTTTAATTCAACATTTGCATGCAAAATCAACAACTAAAACAAAAAAACAAAAAAAAAAAAAACAAGAAAACTTATCTTTTAAGCAAACCCAATATTTTAATCTTTTCCACCACTTCTTCTAGTTCAAATCCTCTACTTTAACCTTGTTCTTCCTCCTTCAATCTTGATTTCTACCTTTGATTTATTCTATAATCTTGTTTGAATTGAGATTTGAGCTTTGATTTGAGAAAGAAAAGGAAAATTGAAGAGAAGAAGAAAGAAGGAGAAAAGTAACGGTGGATAGAGAGAAAGGAAAGGAAAGGAAAAGGGCAGCCCAAAAGAAAAAGGACAAAGGGAAAGGATATTTATAGGAAAATATTTGAGATATTTGTTAATAAGGGCTTAGGGCTTAAACCTTTCAGATAATTATATTAAGTATCAAAACTAATTTGAAAATAATTTGGAATATATAATGTAGAAATTACTAACTTGATTTAGAAACATACTTCAAAGGTTTAGTTTATAAGAAACTGATATTTAAATTAGGTTTTGGTCTAAAACTGATATTTTTAAGCAAGTAATTGATTTCGAAAATTAATAAGATTTTGTAAAATGAAAGATAACTAAAGTCTAAAGGGTTAGGAGCTTTCAAAACATTTAAAATTTTGATTTGGGGATTTAAGAATTTGAATTTGGAATAAAAGGAGTTTAAACTAATGAATTGGGTTAAAATTAGATAGTTCGATTCATTAAGAAAAGTTACAAAGGAAAATAGATGATTTTGTAAAATATTTCAAATCTCAATTTCAATTCAAATCTATTTACTAAATTATTTATATCAAATTATCTATTTATTTTTTATTATTTACTTATTTGATCCAATTAAACTATCTACTTTATATTCCTAACTTAGGTTAAGATTTAGGGTATTTTAGATATAATCATAGATCATAGTTCGTAATAATGTAATACAACCTAAAAAGATCAGATTCGTCAAAATTTAGTTCGTTTTAGACCTGGATGGGATTAGTTTTCAAAATCAGGGTCCGGACACATAAAATGGTAAAAATATTCCGTCAACACCTTTAAACTCATAATAATATAAGGATTCATAAAATATTGGTTTTAGAATTTTTTGTATCTAAAAATATCATATATAGCCCATTTACGTGTATTTTCTTTATTACCAGTATTAATTTACCTTGTCTACTATTCAAGTTACTATTCTATACTATTTATTACTATTTCACTATCTCTACTTTTTCTTATTACCGATTCTTATACTCTTATACACCTATTTCTTACATTTTCATTTCCCATAAAACTTTACACATATCATATCTTACTTTCTAATTACTTTTCATTATAAAATATGAAAATAAATCAATTTCTCCCCCTCTTCCCCAAGTGGTTGGTGCCTCATCTCTCTACTTCCATCCAAGTTTCTTTTCTTTTGCATTTAATTTTAATCACACAAAATTTCACTCCAAAACTCTATAAATACTCCTTCCTCCTTCATTCTTTATACACTTTCATCAAACATTAACAAAACTCTACCAAAATTTCCCCACAACTCTCTCTTTCTTCTCTCCAAACCGTGAGCCTCCCCTTCCCTTACCAAATAATTTCTACAAATTTTTATTTCATTTATTCATCACATATCCATCACCATATACCTTAGGTAAATTCCTAAACCCATCTTCTTTTTATGTTAACATAACATGATCCTCTTGTTATTTTGATTTCTAAAACTGCACGAGCTTGTTGCTAGGGAAGAAATCATGAAAATAATAAGTTGCTCATGTCTTGTTCAACATATTATTTTTTTATGATTATTGTTGTTATTATTGTTGTTATATTCTTGCTCCTAATCTAACTCCTATATGTTATTAAGTATAATTATGTATATATATTCTTAGAGCCTATAAGCTCACTAAAATAACCTTTTATTTATGGTTTTATATTCCTTGCAATTTATCTATTTCATGCAATTTTATTAAGACTGGTCATTCTAGTCTTAGATTTGTCATCATCAAGTCAAAACAATTTTGTCTTTTTTCTTTTGGACTTATCCATAATTTACGTTTGGGGAGCGTTGATATAAATCTAAGACTCCCATGATTTATTTATTTATTTTCTTGTTTTCTTAAATGACTTGCCCATGTCTAAGTCCGAAAAGCCTTGACATAAGCTAAGACTTCTCAATACGTGATTTTTACTTATGTGCTTATTTAATTTCTACGTCTTTTATTCTTTATATGAATTATTTTTGTTATACTATATAAATACAAGTTCATATTCGTGCATGATCATATTGTTGTTGTCTTAATAAAATAAATAGAAGTTCTTTTCTTTTATAAAAATAAGACTAAAACCATCTATAAAATAATTTTGTCACTTGGGAAAAATTCCATTTACGATTTTGGATTATGCTTCAACAACATTCTTTTAAAAGTTTAATTAAGACCGTCATAAATTTTTAGAGTTATTTTTTTTCAAAACTTCATCAAGATTTAATTGAGTAGTTCCATTACCCCCTCTATTCATAATATTAAAATAAAATTATTATTAAACCTTAATATTGAGAATTCTTTGTTATGAAAATCTTTCTTAAAAACTTATCTATAAGATTTATACCAATACCTTAATAAACATTAAGAACAAGACAAGTATTTTTAGTCAAGTTAAAAACACCCCACTAGTTAAAAGTTCACTTAAGAAACAAAATTGATAGATATCTTAAAAGACCAAATTTTTGGAAAAAATTATTAATTTTTTAAAAGTTGAGAAAATATAATTAACATAAGGAAACACTCAATTGAAATAACTCAAATTTTCTTATTTGTCACTCCAACAACTTAAAGGAACTTTTGTAAACTTTATTCTTTAAATCCTAAAATAAATTATGTTATAAAATGATTATGGTTGAGACAAACCACTATAATCATGCATATATATGAGTCATATATGTAATAAAAAGATTTTCAACTATATAAATATCTATATGCTTGCTATGGGATTTCTGGATGATGAAAAGCTTAGAGAAATTTCATTTGGGCTATGAATTTAGTAAAAATTATGTACTAAACCATTTTGAAACCCAAATGGCTTTATTGATAAAAAACCTTAGAAATGAATAGATCTTTTCGAGTAGATAGAAAACGACATATAATATGCGAAATTTCGAGCTAAAATGAGCAAGTTATGACTATTTTAAGTTGGAATTTTGTACCATCCGAATTTTGACAAGAGTATTGAGATAGATTACCAAGTTTAAGTAGAATTTCCACAAGATACTTATTTTGAGTATTCCTCTTGTTTAGGTGACGTGGAGGACGACTTTCCCTATCCCGACAATTACTTGATTAGTGGATTTTTTTGCACCATGGCCGAATGAGTTTATTTCCTTAAAGTTCGTACTTATGTTTTTGCTTGCAATATAGGGCACTAGAATAGGAAAAGATAAAAATCGAAAGTTCATGCCTTATAATGTTGGTTGAAATTACACTAAGTATATCGAGGTTTGAAGTGACTATAATCAAGTTGTTTCTCTAGTATTATATTAAAGTGTTTGTAAATTCCATGATTACCTTAAGACACTTAATGTCAGGCTTTAGAATCTAATTAAATGAACCCATACATATCACAAAGTGAGTCATATTGCATTTATTACTATGCCCTTAGTGGGACAAGAGCATAGTAGTAAGGTACGCAGGGGGCTTGAAAATCTACTTTAATAATTTGGCGCGTAGGTACCCTATGAACTACATTTTAAAGGCAAGTAGTAGTCCGAAAGAACTGTAAAATGTATTATTTGCAAACTTTGGTCGTATGGGCCCGAGCACCTAACCTGAATGGAGGGCGTAAATCCATTTAATCATACGATTTTCAGCGAATTATGTGTATTATTTGCCCATGTGGTTGCTGCATTACATATGTTTGTTTAAATCAAGTGTTTGAAATCGTTGCAATGAGTATTTTGTTATGGAAATATTTCTCACTAGCAAGTATGCTTATACCCTTTAGATATCTTTTGTAGCTCCCCTATTTGTGGTTGAAGCCCTGAGGATACTTTTAACAGTAGTGACCTTTTGGCATCAAAGAGCTTTTGATAAAAGTTGTGGCGTAGAAGTAAACTTGGACTTCAAGGAAATCTCCTTGTATTTATTTTGATGAATTACTTAATGAACTTTAAGTGTATATTTTAATGGGGGTATGCCCCTTTTGGTTATGTAACACTCCTTATATTTTGTATTAAGTTTTAATGTTATGATTCATTCTTAATCGCTAATATGCATATTCAACTTAAGCTACTTGTTTCAAAGTATGGTTTTCTATGATATGAAACTATGCCTTACACCCGGTATCGAAACTTTTGCATGACTAATGTGGTTGGGAGTTAGCTCTCATTCCTTGTATACACAACTCGATTCTCATCGAAATTCATTACTGCATATGCACCTAGTACACAAGTTTGTAAATTTTTATGTTTTTAAAAGGAGTCTAAAAACAAACGTATCATTTTTTGGTGTCATTGCTAGGGAATGATTAGTGCTAATTTTAGTTTTTAAGACTATTGTAGTCTAGGCATTTTAATTGAAAAACCAAAAAATTTGTAAAACTTGAAAAATACATATATATCTTATGTAGTCTTTGAATAGAATTTTTGGTTATCTTATGCATGTTTACTTCTTTTGCCTCCTTTTTGCAGGTCCTTAAGAGGAAATCTAATTGAGATGTAGTGGTTGGAAGTCACCATGTTTCTTAAGTGTGTTTTTTAGCTAAGGATAAACATGAGTGACAATGAAGACCACCAAATTGGATGCCTTGGAGCATGAATGAGTGTTCTTTGAGAGGTAGTGTAATTGAGTGTAGTGATTGGAAGTCATCATGTTCCATAAGCATTTTTTTGAGCTAAGGACAAGCATAGACAACTAAGACTAGTAAATTGGATGCCTTAGAGCATGCATGAGGCATCATGGTGATAACATCAAGTTGAAGAGTATAGTTTGGACCTAGGTGACATTGAAAAAACCGACAATTCAGCTTTAAACTCTAAGGAGATCCTTTTAACCCTTACTACTTCTTTTGAATTATTTCTTACAATGAGGACATTGTAAATTTTTCGGTTAGGGGTGGGTTTGCAATTTGTAGTTTAGGGTTAGCTGATGTTGAGTATTATGTGCTAAGAATAGGGTGTTTGTGTTGACATCTTTAGTAGATGAGTAGAGATATTACTTTCCAATTCTATTGGCTATTTTATCTTTGATATTTGAGAGTCGGGATGCTACTGTTAGCTTGCTTTTCAACTGAATCTTCTGATGTGAATGGCTTAATTGAAGTTTTTATTGGTCATTTGTGTATAATGGTTGAGTATGTGTAGCTTGTGATTAATACAATATGATATGAGTTGTTGTGTTGCACTCGTGATTGATGGATATTGTTCTTGTTTTGTTGGTCACACTTGTTATATATCATGAATGAGCTAATCTGAATGAACTTGATCCTCGTTATTGTTGAAAGTATATAATTGATCTAAACCACTTTTGATGTCTACTCCATGTGCACCAAAAATTTTTCAAAATAGAACCTCAGTTGCAAATTTTCACAATAAAAGAACAAAAATGGTTCAAATTTTATCAATTTTTGCATTCTTGGAACTTAATCATGAGTTGGACTTTTTTCACTTCTCTAAGTTAAATCATGAAATTATTGTTTTATTTAGTTACTCATCATTTAGTTTCAGATTTGAAGTCTTTGGATCGAGGAAAATGTCATTGATTAAGGATTAGGTTCTTATATTTTTGAGCTAAATGATATGTATCAAAGTTCTTTGAAATTCTTGAGCATAATATAAGTATATAAATTATGCAAAAATTGAGCTTACCTTGAATTGTATCTTAGATATGAAAAGTGAGTGTGCGTAAAAACAAATGAAAAGAGACTATGCATGACCTTTGGTCATGTTGGAAAAAGGGAAGGAAAAAAAAGTTCCTCAAGTAAGTGCTTAAGAATGCATGTGAGTTAAAAAGAAAAGAAAAGAAAAGAGAAAGAAAGAGTAAAAAGCTTCTTGAACATAAGTTTCGGGATGCGTGTGCAAAAGTACAAAAGAAAGAATAAAAAGCTCCCTTTATGCAAATGTAAATAAAATCCAAAAATGGAGATTCATGAGTGTTTAAAAGGAAAAGGAAAAAAGAAAGGTAAAAAATTGGGAAAAGCTAGGAAAAGAAAAGTAGAGGAAGAGCTTATAGATTTGTGCTATTACTTGTGGTATTGTGCTTGAGATATGAATTATGTATGTGTGATGGTTTAGTGTACAAAGTGTGAGAATCTCTTCTTTAGCTACGTACTATTAAACTTAATCTTGAGTGTGAAAATCTTGAGTTAAATAAGGAGATACAACTTTATCAAGAAATAGTTTAGGTCTTTTGTTGTGATTTGTGCACTTGTTGATTGGTTGAATAATGAAAGGCACGAGAATCAAGTAAATTTTGATACTGGAGAAAGTAAAGAATGAATCCCCATGAAGAAATTGCAGCTGGCTCCATTTAGGCTTAAGGGTTGTGATTTGGTGTAAGTATAGTGTTTGATATCAAGAGTGCTGAATAGAGTGTCCATGTTGTCCTCATGTTTGTTTTGCTTTGGAACCAAAAAATAGAATTGCTTGAGGACAAGTAAAGTGCTAAGTTGATCTCTTCCCCTAGAAGAATATGTGGAGGTGACCATCAAGGAAATATTTAGGGACTATAGTGTTGTAGAAAACATAGAGTAGACTTTCCTTTCCTTTGGAAAGGCTTGTTAAGGTTGGTCTACTGGCCTTTGCCAGTTGTAATATTTCAATTCTCAACTTGCTTTTTTATTTACTAATGGATGATGGCGCTTGCATGACCCATTGTTCTTGTTTATTAATGAAAATTTCTTGGATTATCTTGCTTGCCTTAGCTTGGCTTTCTTACTTATGCTTGATTGCGCTCACTTTAGATGACTTTTTCCAGCCATCAGTGTGTTCTTCTGACATATTGATATGTCTTGATCAAATCATAAGCTCTTTTGGGGAGCTTGATGTGCTTAGGTAGTTTTTATACCTTTTGTAAAGTATAACTAGATAGTAGAATATACCTTTAAAAAAATAAATTGTTTTCTGAACAATTACATCAGCCTGTTTATATTTTTATAAAAAATATGTGGATTGAAAATAGTTTTTCCAAAGGTAATTATAATTAGTTAATCACTTAAAGTCGGCTTTTGTAGGCGATTATCTGTCAGTAGAGTAATAAGCCTACAAACATAGAAACAATTAGCAGTATGTCAAGGGGTTATCTGGCATGGATACTTTGATACTTAAGTAAGTAGCGGGTTTGAGAGAAAATAGGTAAACTTAGATAGTGTATTGTTTTCTATTGTAAGATATGTTCATATGTTTGGTATGAATGTCTATATATAGATGATGGCCATAATAAAACGAGGGCCCAAAGAATCTCCACATTCCATGTGGCATATCTCAAAATTTGTTAGCTAGTCTAGATCTGAGATGGATAATCAGATTAAGTATGGACGATGACCAGACTAGTGTCTTTCAATTGAGGGGATGAGGGTGTCAAACTAGGGTCATGTGAGACCTTGTTCCTATTCCTCATGGGGATCAAGATCCTCATGGAGCTTGAGGACTAGATTAGTGTCTTCGCATGATTAAGGCCTTTGTCAGGAGTCCAAGATCAAGGTTGGGGTTGAGGTCCTTCATGGGACCGCTAGTTCATTGGGCTGCCTTCTGGCCTAATAGGCTATAATTAAATATTCCTATCAACATCGGTGTTAGATTTTACAATTAACGTAATGAACATATTAAAGATTTTAAAACCAAAAATAAATAAATAAGTGAACTATGGTGGTTTAATTTTGAATTTTGAATACGTATGCACCTTTGAGACGATCATAATAAAACGTGACAACCATTTTCCGTGTCTTCGAGGCCAATTTATAAGATATACTTCTATATTTATGTCTTTTTTTTTCATCACATGTAATTGAGGTAAGGTTTGACATCCCCCTCATATGCATTATTTTAATTTTAATAAAAAAATATGAAGTTTGACTTGTATTATATTATTTTTTTTGATTTTGGAGTTAGTGGTTTCATTAAATTAAAAAAAAATAAAACAAAAAGATCCAAACCATGGATCCAACTAGTAGACTATGGACCTTACCCGTCCTGCTAGCTTACTAGGATGGTCTTGGGTCTCGCTTTTGAAGGCCCGGACCATTGATACGTCTACGTAACCAAAAAACACCACTCCTACTGTGATTTTCCGCAAAAGTCATAAGATCCGGTTTTGCGATCAAACACTTACATGGACCACTCTCTATAAATTGTCCATAAGCAAATATTGCAATAAGCATGGTCCCTGCTCCGAGTTACGTGTACTGTTTACCCAATCGAAGTCACAATGATAGTTTGTATTTCCAAAGATACTGGGCCAGAAACTGAAAGGAAAACGTTGTTGTGGAGCCAGTGGAGACATGGAGCATTGATTTGGTGTCGCGGAGGCAGGGATACCCTACGTCCGTGGTCGTTACTGGTCGTAATTCCATGTGCTTTATTTCTCCATTCTCCATGTTGTATTTCAATGCAAATGAATAGTACGAGGAGCATAAAGTACTTCATGATGGAGACATGACAACTTATGACATTTGAAAATATGATTAATCCTAAATTAATGGTTCGGTGGAGGATTTGTGGATCGATTGGCGTTGCTAGAGGCTTTACATGTCGCTCAAAGGGTACGCGAGACCACATCTGTTATTTTTCAGGTAGGCAATCATCTTTATTCCATTTTTCCTTTTCTTTTTGCTGTTTTTATCATGTGGTTACTTGATTTACTTTACTAGATCACATAGTGTGCAAAACAAAAAGAACTTGCAGAATCTTGGCCATAAAAAGGGAGGGGAAAGAAAAGAAAAATTGTTTCAAGACAAATAAAGCTCTCCTTTTTATATTTCAAACAAAAAAAGAAGGCTAGACAAAGTAAAAGTTGGCTTGTATTTGAATTTATTAACTTTGTGTGCAGCCAAAAGAACCTACATTTGTGAATGGATGACCACATAAAGTCTATTCATGACATACCCAACGACCATGCGCCAGACACTTTCCTAGCCATCGTAACCCATAACTCTTTTTTTTTTAACAACACTTTTGATTAAGGATATAATACGAAAATAATTATGTTAGCATATAGAAATGCTTTTGATCTGTTTTCTTACGTATCACACGTTCAGTATAGGTTGTGGTTAAAAAATAAGGATGTATTTAAATTGTTGGATTTTTATTTGTATCATAGCTATGTCGGATCATTATTGATAACTTATTTGTATAATATCAATATGGTTTCATTTGGTCAGTTTACGAGTAAGAGTAAAACTGTGATTGTTCATCAGTATTAGTTTATTGACAAACATGTGTTTGAAAAGGATAAAAAAATGAAAGTGGAGAATGTGCGTGTTATGGTCAATGACTTTTTCAGCAAAGGGTATCCCATTGTGAATTTGTAGACAAAAGATTGAGTTGATCTATTACAATATAGTACGAAAATAAAGCAGGAGACACACATATAGATGCATCCAATATTGCAAGTTCATTGCATGGAATTAAAGCTCTTTTCATCATTATGTCTTCATGCTTTTTCTCATCTACGTTCATTTCAAGATCTTCCCAAGATTAGTGTGGAATTCAAATTCTGGTCTCCTGGGTCCCCACCTACATAATTATTATCAGCATTCACATTACATAATCTATCGCACTCTAAACATATGGAGAAGACAGACAACGTACGAACGAATTTTAGCCATGAAAGCTAAGAGAAAAAAGAGTGATATAAGTTGATGAGCCAGTGTCGTATACCAGACATTTAAGCACCAATCAATGGGGAATCATAACATTTCATCTTATTGCTCGTAAATTTTGTGATCTCATCATTATTTGTCAAGCACTTGTACACGCATGTCCTAGTCAATATGTATTCAAGTGAGAATATATTGTGTCCGTATTATTGTCTCATCCGAGTTTGAATAAATGAGTATTTGATATATACATGAAGTAAAAAAAAAAAAAAAAAATTAAAATAATATAAATAATAATTATCACTTCTTATCAAATTCTCGTGCGATGAGACATAAACGAGACAGCATCATAAAGTACGATAAATGTGTTTCCCACCATGTAGGTTTGAATTTGACCAACACCGTACCGAATTTTCATGCAATATATATTCATTCCATTTGTTGGTATAATTTTTTGCTGACCCGACGACACAAAGCTACTTATTGATTATGCATATTAAATTTTTTTTCGTATGTTCACAAAAATTTGAGGGAAGCCTCAATTGGAAAGTTGTGGCGATCAATAAAATTTTGAGTAGAAAAAAAGCGTGATGATTAATGCAAAAAATTTCACAATAAATTTGATCTATGTAGACCAAATATATCACAACAACAAGTTAAAGATACTCTTTTTTTTTCTTTTTTTTTTTTTTTCCGGGTACATTTGGACTAAATAGACCAACTCATGTTGGAGGGGGGGGGAAGGAAGAGGAAAAACCCTTTACGGGTCGGTCCAAGCTGCAAAATGGGGCATGTGAGGCATGGAAATTGGAGGTCGCCTCATTGGAGCAGGTGGTGGAATCCATGAAATCACATTGCTAGATGAGCTTTCATCAAATCTGGGTGAAGAATTTGACCGTCCAAATGGCATATGCATGGTGGTTCTATTAGGACTGCCTTCTCTGGAGCTATTCAAACTAGTAACCAATGAAGTGTCAGTCGACAAATGTGTGTGTGGTCCGGTTTTGGCAGGACCATCCATTTCTTGCAACCCTGAGCTCATGGTATGACAATTCGACATCAGACCATCATGACCAAGTGAAAAGGATCCTGTCTTGGTACTACTTTGGACTATCTCTTGATGATTCTGACCAAATTGGTGTGGGGACTGGTACGGGGCTATTTTCCAACTTGACTCTGCAGCAACAACGTTTTTATTGCTTTCATTAGGAATTATAGGATTCCGAGGATGAGAAGCAGCTTCATTAGGGAATCCGACCACTTTTTCACGCCGCGCAAGCTCTGGCGGTAGAAGGTTGTTGCTAGCCATGATCCTTTCCACCTCGTACCGGGATATATCGAAGTTGGTCACCGCATTTGCGCCCCGAAATTTAATAGCAGCAATGTCGTAGGCTTCGGCAGCTTCCTCTTGCGTGCCTAAGGTAGTTGATGCAAAATAACCACACTGATTGAACTTTTAGATCAAATAATCGCGACAGTAAGTTTCATGCTGGAAAGTTAACATAAAACTGCACTAAAACTTGTTAGTTATAAATGGAGATGTACTTACCGAATGTTCCAAGATAAAGATCCTTATTCCCAGCAACTCTGCCAATACGAGCCTGCCAGCGGCCATGTTGATGATGTCTGCAAAAACAAATTATAATGACATTAAGTTGGTTGTCAAACCGATTGTGTCTCGAGAAAACCGGTTCAATTACGATTGTGTCCAGGCTTGAAATTAAATGGGGATTGAAAAGGATTCTCGCCTAAAATGTACAAATAAAAACTCATTTAAGTAAGGGCAGGACCTTGTTACTCCTCTGTAAATTGAAGCCCCCCTTGAAAATCCGCTGCTTTTTCTGAAATTAAAAGAAAATTAAATAAAAATTTAATTTGAAAACATAATGCAGTGGTAAATTAAATTAATTACCTCCTTAAGTGAGCCACGTATTCTTGTCTACTCATGTTTTTCATTTCTTCTAGTTCTTTTTGGTAATCCTCCAACTAGAAAAATCACATTTTACAAAACATGCATTTGATATTGAGATATATATATATATATATATATATATTATTGCTCATTTGGAAATTAAAATACTTGGGTTGAAATTATTTACAGGAAAATTAATATGTGTCGAAGGTCCCCAATATTTCAAAGCTGCTAAATCATACGCTCTAGCAGCTCTTTCTTCCCTATCATAACCACCTGTAAAAAGTAAAAAGCATGTTTTAAATAAATTTATCAGTTTAAACTAAAAAAATTAATTAAACACACATATGAGTTATTTTTCTCCAAAAAAAGAAAGAAAAGAAAAGCTAAGCTTACCGAGATAAACTGGAAAATCATGGTATCATCGTTAAATTTGCCCAGCCAAGCATAAAAATTTAAATCCAAATTAGTAAATCAAATAATATAAAAGATCAAAAAGAAACCATGACTAAAGAATATATAAACACTTATGTACAAAAATCTATGTTGTTGTGTAACAGGCAATGCTTACCTTGTCTTCCTCTCCTGCTTTGACCTTCTTTCTTACAACTATTATCCCACAAATGTGCTTCATATCTACCTGTCCACCTATGCCTAGTAAACAAGTAAAATTAAGAATAAGTACCCAGAGCAGGAAAAAAAGATAAATAAAAAATCTTGTAATCATGGGATGGGGGATAAAAAGAAATGAAAACAAGAAAATTGAGAGAATGAAGCAATGGGTAAGTGACAACCTTGTAACACCTCTAAATTGAGAAGTTCTCTGCCCAAATGTATCCAAAGATTTTCTATGAACAACATGTCTCTGCTCGGGCTTCTCATTCACCATTCTCTTGGTTTCAATGGACACATAATCTACACCATTGGGAGAGATCTGCTGCGAGGAGGTGGTGATGCAGCTAGATTGAGAGCCAGGACTCATTGACAAGCTCAAAGATTGTAAATCCCCATATGCCATTTTATGAACAATTTGATGGCCTCCAGGTTCAGTACCAATATTCAAGTTGGAATAATTATAATATGGATAGTGTTGGATGCTGTTGTGGTCAAGAAAATTTTCGGTGTTGTTGGGATGATGATAGTGATGTGTCCCCATTGTTGCACTTGCACCTCCAAAAAAGTCTTCTAGTTTTGGGGCAGAACTTGTCACCATTGCTTCTACACAAATTAAGTTAAAAAAGAACAAATCCTTAGTTTTTAGACCGACAATTTTGTCAAACACTATAACATAGTAAACCCATAACAACATAAGATGAAAATGAACGAACTTTGTAACCCAAGATCACAAGTGTATGACAGTACACTTATTGAGACCACCTAATATGTCTATCAAACATATTAGTTTATTCATTTAATATTTGTTCCAGATATATAGCCGGTCCAACCACAGTCATACCGACCTTAAAAAAAAAAAAAAAAAAAGGGTGAGATGAGTATGGATACGATGTCTGACTAAGAGACAAACCTTGTGTTTGAGACCTGGTGAGGGCTTCCATTAAACAAAGGGAGCCATCAGATTTGAGTGGCATGACAGAGATTGGAGAGCACAACATGGCATTAATATGTTGGTCTCCTCCATACTGAATTCCATAGTTAAGGTGTGGAGGAGTAGTGGAGTCAAAAGGACTACTTGTGACTGTTGGAAAACTAATAGGACTAGTAGTATTCACTTCTGTTTTGTCATGCTCTTGCTGCTGCTGTTGGTGGTGTGGTGGTGTTGGTGTTGGTGTTGGTGTTGGTGTTGGTGTTGGTCTGAAGAGATGAGCTCCATGTTGGTGTTCATTTGTGAAGAAAGTGAGAAGCCTAACCAACTGCTGCTGTTACTGTAGTTGTCATCATTATTGGTATTATTGATGCACTTCATTTTCGTGTGTGTGTGTTTTGGTGCTGTCTATACCTTTTTTCTAATACAAGAAGGGAGAATGTTGAGAGTTTGGTTTGGGAAGGAAGAGGAAGTCAATGATTGGAGAACCAATATAGTAATCATTTTAACATCTATTGCTCATAAATACTCCATATTGTCCTTGCATCGTTCAAAGATGGCTGGTCTTTTCTTTGTTTTGTAGCATCGTGAGTGATGGCTTGATAGGTACAAGTCCACCCACTTCTCAGAGCAAAATCCAACTCTTCTTCATCTTCTCTCTCTCTGCCCCTCTATCTAAAGGAAAACTAAGATAAAGATGCGCAAATAAATTATTTATACTAGATGTGGTCACGGATCCGCTCGGGTTCAGAACCAAATTTAAAGCGTTGGTTCCGGTTTCAAAATTGATAAAACAAGAGCTGATCCAGCTCCCATGGTCTGGTTTTGGTTTCTCTAAAATCAGGAATTGTTAGATTAAAAAAATTAAAAATAAATTAAATAAATTTTATTTAATTTAAGTAAGAAAAAAATTCAAAACAAAATCTTAATTTAAAATAACATTAAACCTAACAATAATTGTTTATAATCTATAAGTTAAAAGAAACTTTATTATGTATTTATTTATATATAACCGTCATCACTTTTTTGGTTATTATATTAATAAGGTGACACTATAAAATATTTAAGATACAAATACAAAAACAAGTCCTAATTGTGAAGAAAAAAAAGTTTAATTTAGTTAGAAGTCTATACAAACTTAACAATAGTGATTTGAAATATATTTATTACTTATATTATAAATAATAACACCTTAAATGTGATGGATAGGGAAAAAAACTATTTACTTAAAAATAGTTTAAATATTTGTTTTTTAATTATAATTTTTTTAAAATTTTTTTAGCATGGAACAGTAGTTTGTATCGCTTCTTGAACCGACGGTTCCAAAACTGCTGCAGTAGGGATTTTGGGAGGGGTGGAATAGTAAGGACCTACCATAATTGGCAGGTCCTTAGTTGGTTCGCACCCTCTATATCCAGATCAGCTTGCGATGACAGTTTGGATTGGTTCCTAGTTCGAAACTAGCCCGTGATGATGTCTAATTTATATAAGCCTCATTAGCATTTGTCACTATTTTTTTAGGACAAATTACGTCAATGAACCATTGGAATTAAAATAATATAGTATTAAATTTAAGTAAAGTGTTGAACTCAATCTAAAATGGTACAAAACAAACTTAAAATCAACTTAAGTTAAACTTATTTTAGTTTGATTTATTGAAAAAAAATATTTTTATTTATATTAAAATAATATTAATATCCAAGTTCAATATGAATTTAAGTAATATTTAAACTTTTGACAAGCTATTTGAGTTACTCAAACTCGGATTTGACTATACAGAACCATATTAAAGTTACATTTGAATAAATATCAAGTTAAGTTTAAATAGTTTACAAATTATTTGATGTGTTCAGACTATTAAAATTAATAGTTACTTGCCAAACATATATTACAATATTTTATTAATCAGCATGTCTTATTTATTTAATAGTTTCTACTACTACCCAAAGGAATAATTTGTCAAAACGAATATTATGCGTCTCATGAGAAATTGAAGATCAATACAAAATTTCTTTGCAGTAGTCCAAATTTTAGATGAATGGATAGTAGAATAAAGAACAAGAAGAAACAAAAGTAGGTGGCTTTAAACTAAGCAAAAAGAATGAGATACAGCAAGCAATGCTGGGTATCCTTCCAGCATTCCATGGGGATCTGCGCTTGAGAAAGACCTATAACCCTTCTTTTGTTTTCTTTATTAGAATGTTTGCCCTACTGGTTACTACACTGCGCTCCCATTCACTTTATTTCTTTTTCATTGATTAGACCTCATTGAAATTAAGTTGCATTAATGGCCAAAGATCGTAATGCTCCATCATATTAATTCCTCCCCCAGAAAGCATGCTAATGTCTAAACATGACCATGATTCTAGAACCTATCAAATTAAAATTACAGGTTTCCAGGTCTTGAAAATAAAAAGTTTGAATTAGAATTGTCTCCTAAAGTTTTGGTTCTATTTTATAAAACTAATGGTTTCTGGTTCTAGTTTCACAACAATAAAACTATCTTTTTTTTTTAAAGTAAAAAAAATAAATTTTAAACTCAAAATAATTAATTACTGGATCTATAAGTGTTAAATTATTTGTCCAAAATTTTTAAAAATTTATTTAGAATACACATTTGGTTATATACAACACAATCAATATTAATTATAATAAGTAATATGAGATTGTAAAATACTTTAAAGGATAACAAGAAAATTTCAATATAAAAAATAGTCTCATGTTATTAAGGTTTGAACTTTGCTTTTAGGAAAAGTTTGTATAAATTAAATTATATATGATTTTAAGGTATGTTTATTTGTATTATTGATGATAAAACATTAAATATTGTAAATAGGCAATAAATTTTACTCTTCATATAAAATAGTGCAAATATTAATAATTATATATTTACCATAATTTTTTATCTAATTGTTTTTTTCTTCTTTTTTCAATGGAACCGCTGGTTTTACCAATTATAGGCCGTAGAACCACCTAAAAATTGGAAAAGTAGCCAACCAGTCTGGTTCCGGCTTGGAATTGAAACCGTGCCTATATCTCTAAAATCCTATCATACCCTTTTTTTTTTTCAATGAAATATACCATTTATGAAATGCTTTGTACCCATGATTCTCTAAAATGTATTGATTTTGGATTAAAAAATGGTATAGAGAATTAATAAGAAAATAATAAATCCAATCCTATATTTGAATACATACATAGAATAGAATGGAAAGAAATGGGTACATAATAGAATTAATCAAAAATACCCTCAACAATAAATAAGATGATAATTTTATATAGGATAAAAAGGTAATTGTTGTAAAGGTCATTAATATAGGGTAAAAAGGAATCATTATTCTACTTTTAAGAATACAAAATCAAATTCCATGTCAAAACTTCTAATAGTGATTCCAAACATGATAAAAGAATAGAACTCAAATTTGCAACTTCATTTCAATCCATTTCTACATACCAAACATATAATTGGTTTATTGGATTTAGGAAGGTTTAGCTAATGAGAATATTGCAAACACTCGTAACTATGAGCTTATTTAGTTATAAAATAATAAAATTTTGAAGACGAATTACTCATCACTATGTAATAGTGCATTTGAATATATGAAGTTTCTTTTTCCCACTTTAGCTTTTTAGTAATTGTTTAAGAAATACACTTGATTAAATCTCTTTATAAATTGAAGTTTGATGTCTTCTCATTCCTTTATAGAATTCTAAAGAAAAAGAGACTTAGCCTCCCTCTTCTCTCCCTTCTCATTTGGCACAAAGCATGACCTCTACCCTTTTTCATGCGTCTCTCTCTCTCTCTCTCTATTTAGGGAATAGTACTTGCACATTCTAAGATATAATTATTAAATCTTCTTTCTTTAGAAATTGTATTCTTCTTATCATTTAGAGTAACTTATTAGACTAACACCATACCAAACTTATTTTATTATCACAAGAAAGTGAGTTTTGGTAGAATACATAGAAAAAAATTATCAAAGTCCTTAGAATGTAAGGACTAGGGGGTCCCTATGTAAATTATAAACATTGATTAAGATATTTTTAATGGTTTTGTTTGGATTAATTGGTAAGATTCTGAAAGAGATTTGAGTATAATTGTATGAGATAAGCTTCTAAAATTATCTTTCATCTTATGTTAAGATAAGCATTTTCATCAAATCTATGTTAGATTAATCTTAGCATTACATCTTAGTAATAAGAGATAGAACACTAATTAGACATTAAATAGTAATAATTTCAATAATATAAAAAAGTCGTGAAAGGAACATAATTAATAAAGATATAACATGCAATAGGAGATCGGGAAACTTTTTATTATCTTACATAGCATAGCTGCTTAGATGGCTAGCTTAGTCAACTAAGCCTCTTAGATAGAAGTGCAATCAATGTAAGCCATAGGCTAGTCAACCACATAAGAAACCTAGAAAACCAACTTGTTGACTACACTCCTTAATTAAGCACACATACCTTTAAGTCATATAGATAAGATTAATGTAAATCAAACGATATATTGATTTAGGTCACAATCACTACATATGTTGAATTTGGATTTACACTCAAATAGAAGATAAAGGAAAAAAAAATAAACACATTTTATTATAAATTTCAAAAGAAGGATATAGACTAATCAAGATTAGACATGACACATTAATCTTAAAACCAAATGAGATTATAGCAAATCAAGCATTAATATGACTCACAATTGAAAAAAACAAATCAAATGTGATAAATTGATATTGATATTATGTAGGGGTTTAAATAATGTGGTTTGACACAAAATCTATGATTGGCAAGAATTCAAGAAAAAAAGGAGGTATATAACATCATATTCATAAACAAGATTTAGTAGTCTCTTGATAATGATGTGTGAAATAAAGCCAAAACTCAATTATAGCGATCTTATTCTATTACAATTTAGACTTGTTTATAAGCTAAGAAAGTAACCTTAATTCACCATGAAAAGAAGTAATGTAATTGAAACTAATAGAGAATTCAGTTAAAACTATTTGAAAAGGTTAATCTAACTTGCCACCCAAATAATAGCCTCCTTTAATTGTTTAACCACCCTATCGATCAATCACCTCCTTTAGCCTATCAATCACATATTTAAACACTTATGCCATTTTGCTGAGTAAGAAATATAGTTTAGATTTAATTAATCTAACTCTCTTTTAATTGATCTTGTAATTCCTTTGATTTGTGTAGTCCATCTCAATTGTAATTCTAGGCTCTAACATAAAGTCTTAGACCTTGATTTGTATCATTTTCTTACAGTTGATTAAAATTGATCTTTAAATCTACTCTTTGTTTAGCTTTAGGACCAAAGTTTATGAACAAACTTCTTTCTACCTTTCTTTTATTTTCTCGTGGTAACCTAAATTTGCTGCATCTATTTCTTCTAAGGTCATAAGTAACAATGTAAACTACTACCTATCCTTCACAAAAAAAAAAAAAAAAAAAAAAGGATTTCCTAAAACCTATCAAATTGAGCTTGCATGTTATATTATTATGGTCTCCTTAAGAGTGCATGTGATGCATTAATAGGAACCACTTCACTAATAACATCATTAGCATAATTATTTAATGGAACATAACCTACTTGTGAATCTATTTGGCGGCCTGATCATTGAACCAATGATACCATGTAGCTTTGAATGTGTAGTAATCTAAAGTCCCATTTTCTCTGCAAAACATGAAGAAACAAAACTGACACAAATATTCCATCAATATTAATGGCATATCTACCTCATCAATAATAGTGACACAAGTCTTACCCTATAGTAAGCATTGGTGTGAATCATGTTTTCTCATTGTCTAAGGTCTACAATATTCTTTGCATTTAAAGTGCTCTTGATCATCATCTTAAATGGCGAGCTCCTCTTACATTATATATTTAGTGTCTCATTGCTTTTAGCTTTTTATAATTCTTTCTCTTCTTCTTCAAATTAACCTCCATCTTAGATACTTCCTTTTTTTTTTTTTTTCCAAAGATCATAACTCTACCATTAGAATGCTAGGTGAATAACTCTTTAAATTGAAGATGTTTAAAGCATTTAACATTTGGCCTCTTTACTTATGTTGTGTTGCTCCGTAGCTTTCACCTCTTCTAAAGGTAAGTTCATTTAAGGTATTTATGTTTTGAGTAGTTAAAAAAAGGAATCAATA
This sequence comes from Combretum micranthum, assembly GCA_024138025.1. NCBI lineage: Eukaryota > Viridiplantae > Streptophyta > Magnoliopsida > Myrtales > Combretaceae > Combretum > Combretum micranthum. The sequence continues at coordinate 276,518 of JAMXBD010000437.1, forward strand.
TTTAGGGATAAACTCATTTAAGTTTTAACATTTTACATGGTTAAAAAAATGAATCAACGTTTTGCAAAGTCAGTCTGTATTAATATTTGACCCCTAAAGAAAATTAAGGAAATTTAATTGAAAACTAATCCAAATATTGATACCTTAAATAAATTTTTCAAAAGGTTGATACCTCATTTGATTCATTTTACGAAACGTTGATTCCTCTTTTTAACCACTCTAAATATTGATCTTTAAATGAATATCTCCCTAAACATTGTTACTTTTTAGTGTAATTCACCCTAAATTTGAGTTTATATTTTCCAATTATAAGGAAAATATTATGAAAAATGTTGAACTCATTACAATGTACCGACGCATCTCACCAAAAAAATAATCATATGAATTGCAATGTGGATTAGTCTATATTATGATCAGTAGATATTTAAATTTCATTTAGGCTCTAACTAAATAAAGAAAAGTCATTTTGCGAGATTTCAGATTTTTACGAATATAAAAAAAGCATATGAAAGATCAAAATTAGATATGACATAGTAATCTCAATGCATGCTTAAATTAATTTAGATTAAGCATTAATATGTGTCACAATTGAGGAAGTAATCATTGTTATTAAATGTATGTGGATGTTGTGCAAGGGGTCAAAATAATAGGATTTTCAAAAATCTATGACCAGCAATTACTTAAGAATTAAATGGGAAATGTAATCTCAATATTCATAAACAAGACTAAGTGGTTTCCATCAAAATCAAATCTTAATGATAATAATGCAATTCTATTACGAACTAAACTTATCTCTAGGCTAATAAAATAAGATCATACTCACCATAAAAAGAATTAACAAATCTTGTAGCCCCTTAAGTTTGTCTTAGACCACTTTGTTGTGGTTCTTGCCTCTAAAACCAGCTCAGACTATAGTTTTTAGGGTAAATGTCATATTTGGTCCTTCAATGTTACCAATTTGCACAATAAACTACCTAGAGTTTAAAGATATTAATTTACTATATATAAATTTTTTGAGTTTATTTATAGTATTCAAATGAGATAGTTGATTGTAAAAATAGATATAGTTTAAGTAGCTAATTGCAAAATTTGGCAAAGTTCAAGTAGCTAATTGCAAAAAGGAAAAAATTTAGATACAAAATTGATACTTTTAAACTTTAGATAGTTAATTATAAAAATAAGCAAATTTTAGATACCACATATGACAATTATCTTAATTTATATCAAAGAGACTCTAAAGAACCTAAGATGAATTAAGTAAAGGTTTAATCAATTATATAAGTGGAAAATAGTTGATAACCTTAAAAATTGTGGTCCATAGTACATACGTAATTGATCCATGAAATTTTTATGATTTTGGATTTGATTTAGTTTGTTATCAAGAACTTCTGAGAAATCCTATTACATAAAGCTATTGTTTGATAGATTTGCATGCTATATGTGAAAAATAATTTCAAATGTGTTATTTGATGGATTTGCTTAACTAAAAAGTTCCCTTTTTATAAAATTTAGATTGACAAAGACTCATATTTGTAAAATCGAATCTTGGTATTACTTTATCCTCTTCAAAAACTAACTCTTGAAATTTTTTGTACTAAAAAACATCGTATGGGATCAATATGGATCTACCTTTTTAAATCAATCCATGCAAACTTGATGGATATTGCTTTTTGAAAATCGACTCAAGGTTCAATACGCTTTTTCAAAACCGACTCTTAGATGCAATGCAATAAACGGTCACTTTTTTCAAAACAGATTTTAGAACATGTAAGGGTCTACCATTTCCATAATGGCTCTAGGAGTTTGGTTTCTTCTATTTTACGATAATTATGTGTTAATAATTGCATGGTTGCATGAGTTGGTAAAAAGGTAATATTCCATATAAAATTACATAATATAATCGTGTATGGTGTTTACCATTCAGCTAATTGTGGTTTATTGTTAATGATATGGAAATAACCAATTGTTTGGAGGTGAGAATGGCCATAGAACATATTATATGTAGGAAGCTTCTATGGTTCTATCATTAGCTAACTACTAACCGTTAAAATAAATATAATAATTAGAATATTAATTATTATAAGGATTCGATCATGATTAGATATTGTGTGAGCTATTAAATGGTGATGAAACTGTCCTCTCAAAATTAATGACTAGACTATAGCATTTCCTTTGTTTTTATTGAGACAAGTAGAAGAGATATAGATATATATAAATGTTTGAGAATAAATTCAAATAAGACATTGATATTTGAAGTAGCTAAAAAAGGGATCAACGTTTTACAAAATAGGTCAAATAGAGGATATAACATAATGAATGATTAAAAAAAGGATTAATGTTTTAAGTGGTTTACAAATGGATAAAAAAGAGATCCTTGTTTGTAGAAACTTTTTTTTCCCTTACCAATTTACATAAACTTATCTCAACTTAACCTTTAAATTTTACACCAAACCACGTGGTGAGCCTCATTGAGCCTAACAGGGCTAATATAATGTAATAAGTATGGTTACTTCTAAAAAGAATAACATTCCCATATAGGCATAAAAAAAATTATGATATCAGTTAGACATTATTTTGGTAAATTCACACATGCAGCAGAAACAAAAGAAAAAGAGAGAGGAAGAGCTTTGCTCAATATTGTAATATCAAAATTTACTTAATTCATGTTACAGGATTTGGCCTTTTATAGGCATTAAAATACGATATAATAATACTATTAGAAAATCCATTTGTGAAGGCATGTAAAAATAGGACTGTGAATTGACTATGTGTATTTCAATTTGTGGCTTAGGATTAACGGTGCCAACAATAGAATTTTGCCTTTCGGCTTTTGCAAAATGCGGCTCTGCAGGTGCCACGATTTCTTTGATACTTGATTTGTTTATTTATTTTACTAACATTGCCTCCCTTAAATCAAGCTCGTATCACCCCAAGCATTTTCTTCAACTTATAAAATAATTCATTTTTCAAAAGCTTTGTAAAAATATCTGCAATTTGATCTTTAGCGTGGCAATAATTAATCTCCACTTCCTTTTCAGCAACCAACTCCCGGATCTTATGAAACCGGATATCAATGTGCTTGGACTGTCCATGAAAAACTAGATTTTTGCACAAAGCAATAGTAGACTTATTATTACAAAATATTTATGCAGGAGTTTCCTGCTTCTGATGCATCACTTCAAGTATTCCTCTCAGCCACACTGCTTGAGTTGCACAACTAGTTGCTGCTATATATTCTACTTCGGCTGTAGAGAGTACGACAACTGGTTGCTTCTTTGATGACCATGATACTACACTACTCCCTAAACAAAATGCGCACCCTGGCATACTTTTTCTTATTTCTATACCTCATGCCCAATCACTATTTGTATAGTCAATAAGTTTTACATCATTATTACTGGCGTAAAAAATTCTCTCTGTCAAAGTACCTTTGATGTATCTAAGAATTCTTTTAGCTTCCTACAGATAATAAATATGTGGCTCTTCCATAAATCCACTAAGCAATCCAACTCCAAAAACAATATCTGGTCTTGTTATAGTCAAATATCTTAAGCTTCCAACCAAACTTTTGTAGTAGGTTGAATATATCTTCTTGCCACTCTTTTTTCTTATCAACTTTAATTTTTCTTTGACTAGAGTGGAGACTGGCTTTGAATTCTCCATCTTAAATTTCTTCAAAACATTTGAGAAATAAAAATGCCACCATGCAGTTGACCAACCTCAATGCCAAGAAAATAAGACATTAGGCCCATATTTGTCATTTCAAAGTAGCTTATCATAGCCTCTTTGAATCCTATAATCATCCTTGAATTGTTCCCAGTAAAAATTAGATCATGACATAAACACACACAATAAGAATATCTCCAGGCTCAACAAATTTAAAATATAAAGTATGCTCAGATAGGCATCTTTGACAACCATGTTGCACAAAATATGAATCAATCTTCTTCTACCATACTTTTGGTGCCTACTTCAACCCATACGGAGCTTTCTTAGTTTGTAAACTTTATCTTCTTTTCCTTCAATCACATAACCTACAGGCTGCTCAACATACATTTCTTCTTCAAGTGTTCCATTTAGAAAAGCAAATTTAACATTCATTTGATATATTCTCCAATTATTTTGAGTTGAAAGAGAAATAATCATACCAATTGTATCTAGCATTGCAACTGGAGCAAATACCTCAAAATAATTAATACCAGGCTTTTGCTTATAGCCTTTAGCCACCAACCTTGCTTCAAATCGATCTATTTCTCCATCAAGCTTGTATTTTGTTTTATAGACCCACTTCACTCCAATTGGCCTTTTATTTATGGGTAGATCTGTTAGCTCCCATGTTTTGTTCTTCTCAATAGCATAAATCTCTTCATCCATGACCTTCCTCCAATTTGGGTCTCCAAAAGCTTCTTGAAATGTCACTAGTTTACAATCTGGAAACAAAGGAAAATTTATAATTTCTTCGTTAAAAGGATTATTATCACTACCAACTACATAGTCCTCCAATCTGGCTAGTAATCGGTGTCGTCTTTGTGGTCTGTTAAATGATTCTGGCACATCTTAAGTTGGACCTGGTTGCCCTTCGTCTTTTTCATAATCATCATGAATTACTATCACCTCCTTCGGGGATTTTGAAGACCAGTCCCATATTCCTTCTTCGTTTAATGTCACGTCTCTATTAATGATAAGCTTCTTTGTCTCTAGAATGTAAAACTTGTATGCCTTTGAGTTTAAGCTATAGCCAATGAAAATGCATTTTTCTCCTTTATCATCCAATTTATTCCCGAGCTGATATGGTACATAGGCATATGCAATACACCCAAAAACTCTGAGATGTCGGATTGAGGGCTTCCTTCCACTCTAAGCTTCTTCGGGTGTCTTATCACGAACATTCTTAGTTGGGCACCTATTCAAAATATGAATAGTAGTGGCAACTGCTTTTGCCCAAAATTCTCTAGACAATTGTTTAGCCTTCAGCATGCGTCTTACCATGTCCATGATTGTTCTGTTATTCCTTTCTGCAACTCTATTTTGTTAAGGTGTGTATCTAGTTGTTAGTTGGTGTTGAATTCCATACTACTTAAAGAAGTCTGCACATACAAGATATTATTGGCCATTATCTGTTCTTAATAGGGCGGTGCAAAAAAACCGACCGAACCGTGAACTGAATAGGACCGGACCGAATCGAAATTTCGGTTCTTTTTTGAAACAGTTCGGTTCGCGGTTCGGTTCATTGAAGAGCAAACGGTTCGCGGTTCGGTTCGGGACCATGAATCGAACCGTATGATTCGAACTGAATCGAACCGTTTTATATATTAAAAAAATTAAACATATTATTTTTACTTTTAATTGTTATATTAATGATACATATCTATGTCACAAATTTTAAAAACAATTAATTTTTTAAATAAATTAATTGTTTTTAAAATTTTTTACTTAGATATGTGTTAGTCATTAGAATAAAATTAGATTTTTATAATATGTTTCAATTGTTATGTTATCTATAAGTAATATAGATTTAGAATTTAAACTCTAGTATTCTAACTTAAAAAAATTAATTGTTGTAAATTTTTTTTACTAAGATATGTGTTATTCATTAGAATAAAATTAGTTTTTTTTTATAATATGTTTTAATTGTTATGTTATCTATAAGTAAGGTAAATTTTAGAATTTAACCTCTAGTATTCTAACTTTTGCATATTTCTTTTCCATTTGTCTTACTAATTAATCTAGTTCTATTATTTAGTTACTTATTGATTTATATAATTGGTAATATGTTAGTTAGAAGCATACAACGAATTACATTTTATGTCTTATATTGAGATAAAGTCTAGTATATCATTATAGTTCAAGATAATTCAAAAAAATGAGACTAGTCATAGTTATAATTTTATAATGGATGAAATCTTTTCCTTCCTATAAGTTTTACATGTTTATTTGATAAATAAATAATTTTAAATATTATTGTTTATATTTGCATTGGTGATAAGAAATATGTAATTGAACTTTTTTGATAGAATATATTTTTTATTTTATGAAAAAACGGTTCAAACCGCAAATCGAATTGTACTGGACCGTTTTTTTTCGGTTCGAAAAAATTATGAACCGAACAGTATAGTTAGATTCGAATTTAAAAGAAAAATCCAACCGTAAATTATGGTGCGGTTCGGTTCAAGATGTAAATCGAACCAAACCGAACCGTACCATGCACACCCTTAGTTCTTAATGCTTTGATTTTGCAGCCATTTTGTTTCTCAACTAATGCCTTAAATGACTTAAAGGCATCATAAGCTTTTGACTTCTGCTTTAAAAATACACCCACTTTTTTTGCTAAAATAATCAATGAAAGTAATAAAATACCTGCTACCATCATATGTCGGCACCTCAACCATACATAAGTCTAAATGGACAATCTCCAGCAAATTTCTTGCCCTCCTAGACTTTCCAGTTGGGAATGAATCTTTGTGCTTCTTGCCCAGTTGACAAATCTCACATACACAATCAGGAATATCCAAAATAGGCAAGCCAGAAACATATTCTTTTCATGATAGATAATTTAATCTAAAAAAGTGAAAATGTCCAAAATGCATATGTCACAACCAATCATCATTTGGAATAACATAACTTAAACAAGAAAATTTTCCATGCTGAATTTTCAAAGGGAATAGGCGATTTGGCATCATTAGTACTTTGGCTACAAACCTTCCATGCTTGTCAATCAATATGCAGTAACCTTGATAAATCTGCATGTTGTATCATTTATCTGACAGTTGTCATATACTCAATAGATTGTGATGAAGACTAGAAGTATAGAAAACATTAGAGATAAAGTTCTAAGATCCATCATTCAATCTAATAGCAATTTGGCCTTTTTCCTAATATAGGACTATTCGTATTATTTCTGAATTTCATGGTAGATTTTACCATTTCATCTAGAGAAGAAAATAACTCCCTTTTGCCACACATATGATTAGTACATCCAGTATCTAAATACCATATATCTCCATCTTTTGCAAAATTATTAGCCGCCAAAAACAAACTTTGTGAGTTATCAGAATTCTCACCAATATTTTGGTACTCATTTTCTGCCATGTTTGCCTGTTGTCTGAATATGCAGTTTATAGCTTTATGTCTAAACTTCCCACAGTGAAAATAGTTAACATTTGTTTTTTCTTGATAGTCGTTACTTCTTCCTCTTCCTCGATTGGCAATCTAGAAATTATTTGCACTTCTTCCTTGACCAGATCGTCTGAAATTGTTGTCTCTCCTTTGGTTGGAACTACCACGTCCTCTTCCTTTGAAATTTCCTCTTCCTCCACTATTAAAACCATGACCTCTACCTTCAACATTTTGACTAGTTTCAAATTCATTGTTGAGGTTCACCTGACTCTTCAAGGCTTCTTCATTCACTTTCTCCGTCTTCTTCAAAGTGACTTTCAATGCTTCTAACAATTTTGCAACCGTCATGATACTTGTATCGTGGGACTCTATTATTGTAGTCACCACGTGATCAAACTTGATTTGCATGGTCTGAAGAATTTTCTCCACCATCTTATTTTCAGGAGTGTCATCTCCATACACCCTCATCTTATTAACAAGATCAGTAACACAAGAAAAATATTGTTGAACACTTTCTGAGTTGGACATCACATATCTTTTGTATTCTCTACTCAGGGATTGCGATTTGGATTTGTGAACTTTCTCCACTCCTTTATATGACAATTTCAAAATGTTTCGTGCTTCTTTAGTAGTTTTAGCACTTGCTATTTTGCCAAAGATTGAGAAGTCTACACCTTGGTGAATTTGTGATAATGCCAACTGGTCCCTTCTTCGAGTAATATCATTGACTACTTGTTGTAAACCCGATTTAATAAAGCTCCAAATATTGTGAGTTTTTAAATGAGTAGACATCAAAAGTTCCTAATAATTGTAATCAAGTTTCTCATATAACTTAGGACCTGACAACACAATATTATAATTGGTTGTCATATCTCACTCTCTAATATAGTTTTTTTTTTCCTTAATAACTACAAGAACCCTTTTGTTCCTCACAACGCTCAAAACCAAACGTTGGATATTATTATCTCTAATACCAATTTGATATCGATTATACATTGTTTTGGTAAACTCACACACGCAACAGAAATAAAAGAAAAAGAGAGAGAGGAAGAGCTTCGCTTAATATTTTAATCTCAAAATTGGCTTAATTCATGTTACAGGATTTGGCCTTTTATAGGTATTACAATACGATATAATGATAATTTTAGTAAAACCCATTTGTGAAGGCATGTAAAAATAGGACTGCGAATTGACTGTGTCTATTTCAATTTGTGGCTTAGGATTAACAGTGCCAACTATAGAATTTTGGCTTCTGGCTTTTGCATATGCCACTCTGCAAGTGCCCACGATTTCTTTACAACTTTATTTATTTATTTATTTTTTACTAACTATTTCCAACGAAAACTGAATTTAAACAACTTATCTACATATTTTCATTAAACATTGCATGAAGTCATATACATTGATTTGATTGAAAAAAATTGGATTAAGTTATTAACTTTCTTTAGTACAAGCCCTATGAAAGCGCTGTGAAACCGTAATGCAATGATGATAGATTAGAAAAAAGAGAGAGAAAAGAATAATAGAAATTTCTATATGGAAAACCTTGGATGATTTAGACTCATTTTGTTTTAGTAAAAATATTTTTTAGGAAAATGGCTTTTCATTTTTCCATATTTGTTTGAGAGAAAATGGGACAATCAATGGAAAATATTTTCCCTTTTTTTGGAAATTATAGGCTTATTCATAGCTTATGTTTGAGAAAACAATTTAGGAGATCTAAAAAGATAAGTCATTTTTCAATGATTTACGAATTCATCTACCAATCATTTACCATCCAAAGATATTTATTATTAATTTTTAAAAATATTTTCTTGTTATATAATTTATTTTTCATTATAATATATGTATTTTTTATTTTCTATATTTAAAATATATGCATTACTTTAAAATTATACAAACAAAGAAAAACTATTTTCACAAAGTTAATCAAACATTTAAAAGCATGTTACTTTAAAAAAAAAAAAGTTAAGGAAAAATGTTTTCACTACAAAGAAAATTAGGCTTTAGCCACGTTCAGTAAATATTACAGCATAGGATAAACACTACTAAATATATTATACTAACATGACTAAATATATATAGCAACGTTTATTTTATATGCAATGATGTTTATTAAACGTGATTAAAGCCTAATTTTCTTGTAGTAAGAGTTTCAAAGTTGAAAAAAAGCTAGGCAATTGTAACTTTCTCCGAATATCAGTCAATCGAATTTTGCATTTTTTAACATTTTGCCTTACTATAGTGGAAATCCACCCATTAACATGATAGTTACAAGCAACAAGTTTTTATTTCAGCTCAAACTCTTCGATGGGATATTGGTCATGTAGGAGAAGCACTTCATCAACAAACTTCATGTAAAGCTTTCTCTATCTCCACGGTAGATTTGTTAAAACAAGCTTTAGATTAGTTATCCACAAATTTTATCATTTTTTTTTATAATACACTAGTTTTAACACAACATCCTTGAAAGTAAGAAAAGTCAGGATGTGCTGCAAGGCATCTAATGGTATATCATTAATTTTTTTATTGTGATCGGAGACATCACTATTTTCATTCAATTTCCAAATTCTCATATTGCAAGGGACCAAGTTTTCATCCATTGGTTGATATTTTAGCTACGAATCAATTGAGAAAAATATCCAGATTGACATAAAAAGACACAATAGCCATACTGTGAAGTTTTTATTAGCATGTAGATACAAACTTAGAAGAAGAAATAAATCTGCAACACTAGCCACAGAAAGCTCCAATTGTACTATTGCATCATGAAGCAATTGTAAAAGTTGTTTGAGTTCAAAAAGTTTAAATTTCTTAACACAATCAATTCACACCTCCTCTTGATTGTGTATTGAGACCAATAGACTAGCAAATGGTTGTTGGATTGAGCAATTGTCTGAAACATTAATGTGACAAAGTTTTAAGACTTTGAGACTGGGAAGATGGATTTGAGAAGGAATTCTATGAATATATGACATCTGTAGCTCTAAATACACTACAAAGAAAAAAAAATAAAAAAGCTTTAGGCACGTTAAGTAAATGTCACAACATAGGATAAACGCTACTAAATGTATTCTACCAGCATGGCAAAATATATATAGCATCGTTTATTTTGTATGTAATGATGTTTATTAAACATGATTAAAGCCTAATTTTCTTATTATGATTTTTCATTAACAAATACTTTTTTCTTAAAACAAACATGGTCTTAGGAAAAAAAAAAAAAACGGTTATTGGGCCACAAAATGCATTGTGTCAAAGATGTCAAACGCTATCCATGACACTCTCAAAGTGTTTCTCATACATTACTAATTAAATCAATAAATTTTAAAACCCTTAGAGTATGAATAAATAAGTTCATTCTAATGCAACAAGCAAGAAAATTTAAAATTTAGGGGACATGATTGATAAAAGCGGAAGCCATTATTAAGGAAGACTAGTTGATTGTCATAAATTTGGTTAATCATATCCACAAAGTAACCTCAACCAGTTTTGCCTAGCCAAATATTGATCTCTCTTATAACTCCATGCAATTCATTAAACTACATAATTATAACCATAAAAAATTTACTTAAGTACGAGTCATATACTTATAGTTTTCATCTCATTGCATAAATCATTACAAATAAGCTTGGAGTACCCTTGACACTAATTAGATAGGAGTTAGGACATCTTATCTTTGGTATACATGGAGATAGCAATAAATTATATTCAATGATTGAACTTGGCTTCATCTATTATAACAAGCTTAGTCCACGTTTGTTCAACTCTTCACTATAGACAATCTTTCTTAAAGAATTCAACTCTCTGACCTTGTGAAATTTTACATCAGCATGCTTTATTCTTGCATGATATATATAATTTCTTGTTAGCTGGTATTTTTGGCTACAACAATACGAAGGAAACTTCACATTAGTGGATACCCAACTCCTCGCCTCCTTAGGCAACCATAACACATCCACCATGGCCTTTACCACTACTAAGGTGCACTTCATCTCTAGTTATAAATATAGCAAATAAATGAGGTGTACACTATAAATATCTCTCATATATATAAAAGAATAAGCCTTCCTCTTGCGGTTTTGTCCTCTTATGGTTTGCATTATTGTAACCTTTGACGCTTTGACTCATCTACTCTGATATAAAAGAACTTCAAAACATCATATTTTAGGTCTTTCAAGTTCAACAATTTCCCATATGCTCTTGTATAATGTTATAGAGAAACATCATTACTCTTATGCATACATGCATGTTGAATCATAAAGAATAGCTTGAAGGTTCACTTTTGTGTTAGCAATTGTTTTCTTCCAGTGGTGTATACCCTTTTCTTTTTTGTACTAGGATATATTAACAAATTCTATGTCAATGACTTACATTAATGTGTTACATCTTTTGAGAGAAGTGACCGTGTTGACTCCTTCCTAGAATATAAATTTGAATCAGGAATATAACCGAACCATATAATACATAATTCTTTTATATTTTGACTCAGTCTACGGTTCACTTTAAAGAGTGATCAAATGTTCACGGTATTATTGGAAGGTTGAATCAAGTAAATTTGTTTAGATGAAAAACATAACTTCTTCATCCTCGTTTCCAATTAATGCATTATAAGAAAATTATGTTTTAGAAACATAATTTATGTCTCTAAATATAAATTTCTATTATAAAAATTATTGTTGTTGGTTCGATTTGTGCAAAAATAACTTATATTATCAATTTTCTATCATGAAATTTTTTATTATAAAGATCAATTTTCTTGCAATGGTTTTTATATGATATTTTATATGTCTTACATATTTATATGATGTAATAGTATATTTATTCAATTGCTTGATTTTTCATCTCTACTTTGATTTGCATAAGCCCTTTGAATAGCTGAATTGGAGTGGAGACATTAATTAAAATTAAACACAATGAAGTTGAATGGGAAGTTCATAAGTTGAAAGATATATGAGATTTTTTTTTGTTTATAAAGTATTTATACTTCACTACTTTGTTTATATGTTTATAATTTTATGTTATAATGTTTTTATGGTAACTAAAGTTTTTTTATTTATATTTTTGTAAGAGGCTACTAGCATTGTGTGTTGCAAGTTAGTATAGCATTAGGCAACAATGTTATTTTACTGTTTTTAATTTATATTTTACTTAATTTGTATTATATAATGTAGGAGTGGGCATGAACCGGTTAACTAGTACATGACCTTATTTTTCGAATCTAACCATTACAATCGGTTTTTTAAAATTCTAAACCTAAATCAGTCTATTATTAACAGTTAACCGTCTTAACGGTTAATATTTTCGGTTTTCGATTTTTAACCATTTAGTATGATGAATTATATATAATATTATATATTTATGGATATTGGTTAACCGTTAACCATTGGTTCTTTACAGATACAAACTAAAACCGAAACAGTTAAAAATATTATATATTTATAGTCACAGGTTCTATATATTACACGAATAAAACTATATCTATGTTTCATAGAATTTCGGAACGATTCCTTCAAAACGTGTGCACATAAGAAAGAATCAACTTGGCTTATTTGAAAAATACTTGAGCCAATGCTGTCGTGAACGCTCATTTGAAATACATAATGAGCATGTATTTTAGCTGTTAAGACTTAGACCCATTGTATTTGACTTACCATAGACAGTTAACTATTCTCATCCCAAACGTGCTCTGTAAAAGAAAAAAAAATCAACTTGGCTTTTATATTTAAAAAGCATCATGGGTTCTCATTGTTTCTAAAAGTGCTCTGAAGATAAAAGCAAATACAGGAGCTTCTGACCATAAAAGTAGATTAAAAAGGCAAATGTAAAAGCTTTCAATCTTGAGTGAATTTTGGAAGGAGTTCATTATTTGTATCCTCAATTTTCATTGGGCTTATCGTAACTGGGATGAAGAAATTATTTTTTTAGAAAATAAATTATATATAATATTATATATTTATAAATATTGGTTAACCATTAACCATCGATTTTTCATAGTCACAAACCGAAACCGAAAAAAATTAAAACCGTGAACCTAAACCGAAATCGATGAACTAGTTAATCATATTTTTTGGAGTGGTTTTTCGGTTTAGGTTTGGTTTCTTGATTTAGTTGGTTTTTTTGCCCACTCCTAATATAATGTTGATGATCTAGCAAGTTTAGATAACATTGCATGTGACTTTTGTTTTGATACCTATGTATATATGATTATAATTCAATTGTTTAATTTTATTTTGTTTTACTTAAAATTTTGTGTCGTTATATACATGAGTAAAACCTATAACGATAAATGTATATTACATATAGTAAAATGTTATTAGAATAACTAAGTGTTAACAAAAAGTAGTACGAGTTGAATCTAATTATGTCAAAAATATCGTTAAAAATGATTTGGTTCATTAAGGTCTAAATGTAACAGTTTCAAAATTAATTTAATTCTATTTAACTCGTAAACTAAGCCAAATTAAACCGAAAATTACATAGATTGAATTAGTTTAAGGTCTTTCATTTTAATTAGGTTGGTAGAACTAGATTATCACACAACATATTTAGAAAAACAACGGAATCTCGTTACTTATTTATTGTTTTCATATCCTTTTATTTTATTTATTTATTTTCTTTTGTTGATATCTGTATTTTCCATCGAATACACAATTTTGTTTTTTATTATATTCTACAAATTTGTATAATACAGAGAACGAAACCATAGTTGGATTTTGACCAAGGTACGCACAGTCCACGCGTCGAAAACACCGAAATTTCAGAATTACTGGGGATTACTACAAAAGTTGGCATTCATTGTTTCAAGTAGATAAGAATCTCCAGGGTAACCTGTGAGAACCTGGCAGATCAAAGCAATATTTTTCACATTTGTCTTTTCTACATTTATTGCTGAGCAGTCATTCACTTGGTGCCAGCAGTTTATGACCGATAGAAGAGAGAGGACACTACAACGTTCAACCAATTTTTTATTTTAATTTCCCCTTCTTCTCTCCCTATTCTCTTTTTTTTTTCTTCCACCATTATAATAAAAAAAAAAATTCAAATATGATATTACTCATTTAAAAGATCAAGAAAAACATCACTAATTAAATATCATTGGCAATGTTGAATCAGTTTACGGAAATTTCTATGATTCCTTATGGTTAGTATTACCAAAATTAAATTGTTATAAAAAAAATCAATATGAAAAATTTAAGAGGTGTAATTATGATTAAAAAAAATCTAAACTATTTATTGATGTAATAAGATTGGTCTCGTTATAATTATCATAGAACCATAAACTTTCCTAATTTAAATGAAAAATTACGTTAAGTCACACACTTGCAACTTGTGTAGAAGTCGCAAGATCCACTGTTGTGATAGGTGCAATGTATTGGTGCTAGATTGGTGTATTTGTGGTAGGTTAAAAATTGTTAGGTAGGTTTAGTATATTTGTGGTAGGTCTATCATCTAAGTGACTTTATAATACCTATTTATATTTCTTTAAACGGGATAAATGTAATCTAGATTCATAATATTTAAATTTTTAATTTTTATTTGAATCTTTAATATAAAAAAAAAAAAAGATTTTTGTTCAATTTCACATTAATCCACCAGATGCATTTTAATAAAGTTAGAAAAACATTATTTAATAAATATTACGACGTTTTTCCCTAGATAATACATATTTTATTAATAAATAAAATCAACCAACATCACAATAAGGAGAACAATGCTCCATGTCAGACAACAAGAGATAAAACAAAGGGAAAGGGGGATGAAGATCGTGTAAAGGTATGCACTTTCCCTTTTTGTCTTACGATGCCATCTGATCAGCATAAGCATTAGCTTTCTGCGTAACTAAGGAAAAGAAAAAGGAATCACCTTTGATGAGAACAACTCTAAAACAATATCAACACAAGGCCTCGTTTGCTAATATCAATAAGAAGACGCCAAAATGACATCCTTCTGATTTTTTCTATAGCAATTTTCATAGCTTCCATCGAAGCAATTGCTTTAGCTTCAACCACTAACTGAGATGGTATAGGTATTGATTTTGTAGCCAGTAGACAGCCTTTGCAATTTCTAGCTAGCAAGCTAGTTCTCGAACCATTCTCCTTTAGACCAACTACAGCATCACGATTGAATTTTATCATATTTTCTAGAGGTGATTTCCGAACTTCAAATGACAAGATAAACATGTTCTTCTTTCCATCTGCATGACGGAAAATCACAACTTGGAAGCCACAAGTGGCCCTGTCCGCTGCTACATAAAGAAACCTCCATAATTGAGCTATGCAATATATTATGAATGTGGGAATATTGTGCATTCGATTGCTCCATATTGTATCTTGTTCCACTATGACGAACAACATTCCTAGTATAGACCATCCTGTATTGTGTTGCAAAAACTTGTAGAACCCATATTATAATCTCTTCTCGTTGTTTAGATTGACATAATTTTCTTAACCAACAAGGGATTTGCTGTGAATCTGGTTGCTTCCGATTGAAAACAAAATCATTTATTCTTTTTCACAAGTACTAAAGAGTAAACACACTGAGAGAGAAAGTAAATAACCCTCTATACCCACTAAAAAACAGAAATTAGACATAGATAAAAACCAACATGCAAATCTTGTTACAACATTAGCACTGACAAAGTACCCACATAGCTTAACTAGACAAGATGAGTCTAGGAGCAAATAAAGATGATATACTCAATAGATTCAACATGAGAACAAATAGAATAAGAAGGATTATTTAGCTGATTTTTTTTGGGTCTATTTGTTTGTTGGCAGATTATGGATACATTTTTTTAAATTTTTTTCTAATAAATTGTTTATCAAGAAATAGATATGAATAAAAAAGAATTGACATTTCTCATTAAAAGATTAAATATAAATAAAATGTAAATGCAAATCAGACATATCTATATATATCGTTTCGATAGATATAGATATAGATAAAAAGTAGACCATCTAACAGACCCTGGCATTACAATCTAATGAATTTTTGTAGATTCTCCATAGAAAATGTTTGAACTTCAGCCTAATATCCAAATCGTTTTTTTTTTAGCCATACCAAATCGCATATTATCTCTCATATCCTTTCGTTCACTCTTTGATAAATGTGTGTTTTCAACATATTTATCCTATATTTATCCCACACTTTCATGCATATTGTGATGCTTTTAAAGTGAAAATTCTATCATGAATAGGTGAATTTCATGATTCAAGATCAATTGCATTTAAATGTGCACAAAGCTGTCAATGTGATCAAAATATTGCTTAAATGACTGATGAGATTCTAATTGTTGAGATTGTTGTGCGCTATAACTGTGTAGATTCATGAATTACATATTCTTGAATGAATTGTGGAAAGAGTTGAAACGAGGATATGAAATGCGGTTGGAGTAGCTTGAACTTTAGTTATCAATTCACTTTGAATTGAAGGCAAGTGGAATTTAGTTTGACATGGGCAAATGATTTTTGCGATATATTGTAATTGAATTTGCTGTGTTGATTAGATTACATAGGTTTTTATCTTAACTCCATACGAGATTTCAGGTCAGAATTTGACTAAGTGCTTTACAGACAATCCATGACTTGGAAGCTAATTGCTACTATAGCACTTGATGCCAAAGCAACACCAAATTGCAGAGTCTAACCAGCCAAAGTTCCAAACACAACTGACCGAGCTTTATTTGCAGTTTTTAGGTACTATTTCGAGCATGATAGAGTACTGAGTGATGTAGAGCAGCTAGGGCTTCAAGCGCCAATCTGATTGAGGTCAGCTCTAATTCAAAAAATAGACATAACAACAACCAAATAATACTGAAACACCAATCAAAGTCCATCCGATGTCAATGCATACCAACAGAGGTGGATTACATAAAAAAGAATTCAATTTAGGGATAAATTTATTTAAAGTAACAATATTTGGAATGGTTAGAAAGATATATTAATACCTTATTTGATACATTTTACCAAACATTGATATCTTTTTTAATCATTCAAAATATTAACATCTCAAATGAACTTACTTTGAAATATTGATACCTTTTGTGTAATTTATCCTGTCAACAAAGTAGCTAACAATATACCAAGGAAAACAGCAACTAACAGTAGCAGCAAATGGCAGGCCAAATATTTGTCGAAGAGATATTTCTCTTCCATATCAGCTTATGGTTGAAGAGTTGATTGAATTTCGACACAGGTATAATCGGTGTAAATTTTAAAAAGTTTGGATATTTTTATGCATAATTTTTTAGATATAATTCTATTAGAATATAAAAAATTCATGTACGTCAATAAAACTATCCTCTTGAAACCTAATCCACCAAAAGATTTTAGTACCGTCAATTACACCCACTTCTTCTAATGAATAGATCTTTTTTCTCCTCTACCCCACCAAAACTTAGTAATGATGCTAGTGATCTCTCTGCATCATGTTATATGAAAGAAAAAGGCGCATAAAATAGGTTAAAATGACAAATGCAACAACTTTAATAAGGATCTCCTTCTCCTTGACTTAAGAGAAAGCTTTTCCAGCCTTGGATTTTAGCTGCAATTATGGCTTTTATAGATGCAAGAGCTTCTACCTTTGATCTCCCCAGTCAGATGGGAGACCCAAATATTTACTAACTTTATTTTTCACACAAAGTATTTGTATATGCTGTCCTTGATACGCTGCCTTAATTTTTAATAAAGGTTATGAAGGGTTTTAAAAATTTACCATTTGCCCATACACATTGCAATAAAGATCAAGAATATTCTTGGGCATTCCCAAATTACTTTATGACGCTTTCATAAAAATATAACTAAATTTAGGATTTAGATCATCATAATTGTTTTGCTGTTAATTTTCTTAGTTTACAAATCAATTTGAGTTGCCTAGATTTTTATATTATATTGTATGATTATGTGATTTTTTTTTACGATCTCAATACTTAATTACTCATAATGACATTTTAAAATATAAATTGATATAAATTAAGAAAAGAAGATCCACCGCCTAGTTCATCCTAGTTTTTCAAAATCTAGGAATTTGTTTTAATTAAAACAAGAAACAATGCACTGGAGGCAGAGGATAGGAGACATTAAAGTGAAGAATAGACCTAGGCAACGGATTAAATTCGCTCTAGCTGAGCAAGTTACTATTCTAATAATTAATATCGGAACCAGCCTTCTAGTCTCGTAAGCACCGATGATGGCGGGTTGGTGATGGGTTTCCCTTTCGCCTGCTAGTCATGGGTACCCATTGACTCGTGTGAATCATCCTTTTCTTTATTTTTTTTACCTTTATTTTCCCCACATACCGTAGTTGTTTGCACCGAAAAAAATAAAATAAAATAAAAAGTTCAATTTAATACAAAATTCAAAAACTATATATCTTTAAGACACATGTAAAATAACTTCTAGTACGCGCCATTTTACTTTTACCTGCAGTAGCAGTACATCTACCAAATAGTAGATGAGACATAAAACATTACCTTTGTATATCAAACTAGGGTATGTTTGTTTTGGCTTTTTTTTCGACACATACAGACACTTTTTCAAACTTTTTGCTTACAAATTATTTGTCAAGAAATAGATATAGATAAAAAAAATTGACAGTTCTCATCAAAAGATAAAATAAAATAAATATAGATAAAATTTAGATGCAAATCGGATATATTTACACATATCATTTTAAAAAAGATACAGATACAGATGAAAAATAGACAATCCAAATAGACAATGCTACAGTTCATATTAGCTTGTTCGGTCTTGCCCTCCATTCTAGATTGGATGTTTACCCGCTAGGTCTTTACTTGTGAAAGGACTCGCCCACATAGTTAAGGATTGTGAAGGAGCCAAACTTCTAATGACTTGGGCTCGACTTAGTTAAAATTTATCGAGCTTGAATTTGAATCTAACATTTTATCTAGGTTAAAATTTATACTTAAATTTGATTTTCTTTAGCTAAACAAACTTTAACTTGAGCTCGGGTTTAGCTTTTTACAAATCAAGCTCGAGCCGAGCAAAGATTTTATAAAGCTTGAAACTTAAGTTTGAGTTTGACTTATTTGGATAGTTCATTTTTCAATTCTTTCAAACATAAAAATAATATATAAGAGTTGCTATAAATAGACATCATCACGGTTCCAGAACTGAACCAAAATGGAATCGGAATCGTCTCCCACGGTTTCGGTTTGGTTCTATGGAACCACCAGTTTTTTGTTTCAGTTTTAGAACCACGGAACTGTCTTTTAAAAAAATAAAAATAAAAAATAAATTTTAATTTTTGATAAAATAAATTTTAAAGTTAAAATAATTATTGAAAAGTATTAAAATTTAACTAAAATTTTTATAAATTTATATAGAATGCACATTTATATATAGACAAACACATCAAATATCAATTATAGTTAATATTATGATATCGTAAAATACTTTAAAAGATAAAAAAAATTACAACGTAAAAATTCGTCTCACATTATTAAGAAATGAGTTTTTATTTTTAGGAGAATTTATTTAAACCAATTATATATGATTTTAAATTATATTTATTTGTATTGTTTATACTAATATATTAAACATTATGAATAAGTAACAAATTTTAATATTTATATAAAATAATTCAATTGATAATTATATATTTAATATTATTTTTTATTTTTTTAATGGGATCGGATGGAACCGCTGGTTCCACCGGTTCTAGGTCAATGAACCGCCTCTAGAACCGACCAATTAGTCTGGTTTTGGTTTTAGAACCTCCGATGATGATTCCGGTTCAGTTTCTGGTTCATAATCAAATCATGCCTATGTCTAGCGATAAATATATGTATATAAATATTAAATGAAATTTGTTTTTGTTGCTTTAATTTTATAATTATATTTAATATATCTTAAATGTGAAATTCTCATATTTGCTTGCAAGCTTATTAATGATTTTTTAGAACTTGAATTCCGCTAGTTTAAATAAATAAATATTTTTAGGCTCAAATTTAACTAATTTAAATGAGTTTAAACTAAGCCGAACTTGAAATGAGTAATAGCTTAAATAGCTCGTGAACAGTCGAATTCATTTATACTCCTATAAATAATTTAAAACTTGATAGAGAGAGAGAATACACTGACCGCAACGCAGTAGATTCAGTGCAGGAATGCTACGGACATGGACCTACCTACCTACAAACATTTACCAATTCCCAACTCAGGGGATTAGATACCTGCTGTCGCTTTCTGGTATTGTAAACGTCATATAAGTTACCTTCCAGTTGTCATTTTCCACGCCTGCCTCCTGCTCTGACTATATTTTCTCCCTGCCTAGTCTTGTCTTATCCTTTTAAATGTCATTATAGAAAAAGAAAACAAAAATAAAGGAGATTAATTCATCATCTCTGAGTGTATTTGTTTCATGGTTTTGGAATCATAATTTTATCGATATTTATAAAAACAAAATATCATTAAAAATTAATAATTTTATTCATTAACCAAATAAATTAATATAATATAATTAAATTATAAATAAAGAAAAAATATATATAAATTTAATAATTATTTTAATATTATAATTTTATTATTTTTAAATATATATTTATAATAAAAATATCCATAAAAAATTAATAATTTTACTTAAAATTAATTAAATAAATATAATATAAATATAATATAGATAAGTTACAAATACAAACTAAATACATATGTAATCTCTATAAAAATCTAACAATTTCAACATACCCTAAATCCAATGGTACATCACCCATCTATCCTAAGTATAATTTCCACTTGCTAGAATAGTATACAGTTTGAGCTAATTTATTAACACCGAGCTCGTCCCGGAGTCTTAATGGATTAATTTAAGCTTATTCCAATTAAGATTTTTCTTGATCTTTTTATTTTTGAAGTAATGTTTATTTTCAGTAAATTTGTGTTGATGCGCGCGATGGCAAGTTGGACTCTTTTATTATTTTGTAAGCTTATTCATCCCGAATAACTAGCACCTGGAGCTTAAGTACAGTAATATTAAAATTAAATAGGTCAAGTCAAATTTTAAAACTTT
The DNA here is from genome assembly GCA_024138025.1 of Combretum micranthum. Lineage (NCBI taxonomy): Eukaryota > Viridiplantae > Streptophyta > Magnoliopsida > Myrtales > Combretaceae > Combretum > Combretum micranthum. The sequence continues at coordinate 297,662 of JAMXBD010000437.1, forward strand.
CATGCCAGATCACAACTCTTTAGCGGCAAATGGACAGAGACTCTAAAACGCATGCTAATTATAAATACAGTCTCTTTAACGCATGATAAAAAAATCTAGGCTCTTTTTTCCGCATAAACCACACAAATAGGGTCCCTTACATGTATTGTAAAAAAATTCATGTGTTTTTTTTATTTTTTTTTCAGAAAGACTACACAAAAAAATCATGTATTTCATTTATTATTATTTGCAAAAAAAAAATTGAAGCTTAGAGATAAAGTTTTCAACTCATGATATGTTTAATATATACATATATATATGTTAATAATTTATTATTAATTGGAAAAGATCATGTTTTTCGTTTATTATTATTTTTTAATTCAAACTATTTATTATTGTTATGGATAAGAAAATTATATATAATATTTGTGATATTAAGTATAAAAATCATATTATTACTTAACATAGTAGTATGAACTCTATTTAATTTTTCACTTAATATGACAAACTTCTCTTATTATATGATTTTCTTTCACTTAATAATATAAATATAATATATATAATTTGCCTATCTTAACCATATATGTTTTGGTATTGTAAATATATATGTGTATGTTCATAATTTATTAACCATCTTCATCCATGATGATTAATTAATAAAATAGAAAAAAATAACCAGCATTATTTACTTTAAACGCTATTTATTATTATTAAAATAAGAAATTTATATATATTATATTCATAATATTAAGTGAAAAAAATCATATAAGAAGGGAACTTTGTTATATTAAATAAAAAATTAAATAGATTTCATACTAATATATTATTATAATAATATAATTTTTTACTTAATATTATAAATATTATAAAAAACTTTCTTATCTTTAACAATAATTAACCAAAAAATAATAATAAATAAAAAAATGCATTTTTCTTGGTAATAATACATGATGAACATATATGAAATGTGTATATATCAAATCATATCATGAGCTGGAAAATTTATCTATAATCTTCAAAACTATTTTTCCAAATAATAATAAATTAAAAAAATGTCTATATATATGTGTGCGTATTTGTGCAATTCTATAAAAAAAAAAAAAAAAAGACTTGAATTTTCCCACCATGCATTTAAGGATATGTATTTATGATTTACATGCATTTTTAGGCTTCTTGCATGTGAATCAGATTACGTTGACCGGAGATGAATAAATTATAACTACAGACCCTTAAAAGCATGATAAAATATCTAGACCTTTAATTGCAAAAACCTTACAAATACAGGCCCTTCCTTATGATTTTTCTCTTTATAATTGTTAGTTCCAATTGAAGTTCTAATATCAAAACTTTAAAAAAAAAAAAAAAAAAACAAAAATAGCGAATAGCCATGTTAATGGATAATTAATAGGTTCTTTAAATAATTTAGTCTAAAAGTTGCTTAACAGTACTAATTTAATATTCAAAACTTTGTCCAGCATTTTTATGGCATCACCCAAAAAAATGGTCCTAGATTTTTCATATTTTTCAATATACTATTCAGTTCTTTCCTATCAGTTACCACTATCTAAATTACGAAATCGAAGATCACATGAACATGAATCTGAAAATTCCAAGGTTAGATTAAGCAGATAGAAACCCACCAGCTTCCATCTTAATTCTCTAACCATTTAATTGAAAAGTTTTTAACACGTGTTAATGTGGCCTTAATCCCTTAACCTTGTAATTTGTTATCAATTTTATCTTACAATCAATGGAAAATATTTTTGCACATAAAGTCTATAACTTTCCTCCTTAAATACGTGGTTCAATTGGTTTCAAAATTTTCCCTTTTCAAGTTAACAGTGTAGTTCATCCCCATCATCTTTCCGAACGTGAATATTAGCTGATGAGGCTCTTAAAAGAAAGATTCATTTCGATTCTCGATTTTTTTTTTTAAATGAATGGATTCTTTAGATTTATACAGTAAGACTATTTATAATAGTCTTAATATATATTATTTTTATATCCTATCTAATTTTTACTAATTAATATTGTAACTAAGTTGCAACTAGTTACAATGTATAATAAATTCCTTAACTAGTTCTTAAAGTGCCATAATTTCTCCCATTTACGAAAGGAGCCTTGTCTCAAAATTAAAAGAAAGAAAAACGAATTAACAAAAAAAAAAAAAAAAAACAAAGGAAATCTTAAACAAAATAAGAATTAACTAATTTATTCATAAAATTAAAAAACTCATCAAAAGGTGACAAAACCTTTTCTTCTGCCAATGGTATCATCGTGAAAAACGAATTTGTGGTATTTAAAGTGGTATATACCTTTGTCATGACATTATAGCCTATAACATTTTTTTAATATTTTAAGTGAGAGTTCTTAGATTCAAATCCCCCATCATTATAATAAGGAAAAAAAAAAAAAAATCATACCTTTAAGAGCAGATCCTTTAAAGGAGGTTTTCTATAACATTGGTTTGTCAAAGACACTGAAGCTGTAATATAATGATTATCAAACGTCGCTAATTCTCTGTCTCTCAGTTCTTTTTAATATATTTTTTTTAATTTTTTCCACAAACCCTAGTGGAAAGGGGCCAGGCTCTTCTAAGTCTCTTTCTACTATTTACCCCAATAATTTCATATATTCATCATTATTGATCTAAAGGGCTATAAATCTACTACTTTTAACATCAGATTTTAGGCGGCTTGAAAAGTATAAAGATCAAATAAATATTATTTTATTGGTAACTTTAGAATAAATGAATCTTTTTTTATTTATGTATCTTTTGATATATTTGTTATGTTTTCGTTCCTTATTTGAGATTTTGTCATTCCTTTTATGAGATTTAGTTTCTTACTAGTTGGTTGAGTTTTATTCTTTTAAGAGAAATTTTATTCTTTATTGAGATATTTTGATTGTAGAAAAGATATGTTTGTTTATATGATTGTGTAATTTTGCACCCAATTATTCATTTGTCTTTTTTTTTCTTGTATTAATCAGTATAATTAATATAATCTCTTTCTAGTGAATGAAATTTATGTCAAAAAAAGAAGATTGGTTTGTCATGGACCAAAATTAGCTTTTATAATCCAGTCCACTGTCATTGAAAAGATGCAGGTTTGAATATCTATTTGCTATTGAATAATAGAATAAATATGCTACTCTTTGATTGTGGATGTATTTTCTTATTCATGATTCATCATATTCTCAAGAAAGGCAAATGCATTTGTGAAAATATGGGAAATAAAAATATGTAGTAATTTTGTAAAAAATCCTTCACTGCAGTTGCTAGAGTAGCCAAATGTCCTCTAATTTTATTAGACAATTCCTTAGTTATCATATCATTATATTATCTCTGGTGAATTTGACTTAAGTCATGAGGCCATTACTATTAGGAGAGACTAATAGTTAAGTTCATTTTAATCAGTAACGTGAGAGAAAGTTTACTTTGATTCTGAACTTTTTTTCATTCAATTAATGGATTCCTAAAACTTTATAATAAAACTATTATAAAGAGTCTTAGTTCTCATATTTTTCTATTTAACTCCGGCTGTGTAAATTTTTAATTAGTTACAATATCTAACAAATTCCTCATCCAAATTGTAACATATAACAATAAATTAGAAGACTCTAAGATCATATTAGGTAGATACAAGCTGCTCACTTGCACCGAGGTTGCCACTCGATCATACACCTACAGCTAAGTCATCACCTCTAATCCTCTTTATAATGCTCTATTAAAAAGTAGTTAATAATTAAGTTAATGAGTAAATATTAGGTCTTTTGGACCACTTGGTCGGTGTCATCAACAAGTGTTGACTAGATATTCCATCTCTTTATCCTTTATGAACTATTACCAGTTCTTAAAAGAGCCATAGATCCATAAACAATTTCTTTTCCTCTTAGGTTTTCAAAAAATAGATTTTAATCATGGTTTTAGGTGGTATTTTTGCCAAAAGTATTTTCATTTTTGTTTTATTTTTCAATAATCAGATATTTCATCTTTAGTGGAGTCCCTTATATCGAATATCTACCACGTTAATTTGGCTCGATTTGAATTTTTTATTTCTGTTTCTTTTCTTTTTCTAGAATTAGTTGTCAGGAAAACCAAAGTAATATGTTAATAGGTAACTTTAAGGCTTATACAGATTTGTATATAAAAAATTTAGCTATTTGGTTCATTAGAAATTTCTAGTATATTCAATTGTAGCCAATATATTTAGGAAAAAAAGAAAAAAAGGAAAAAGAACGTAAATTCACTTATTCACATCATAATTATCATAATTAATTCCCCCTTGGATACTTTTTATTGTCTATGCCCGTATATCCATGGAATATTGACTTTTTTTTCTGTCCTCACTGTGTTTAAGACCCAATGCACAACAACCCATAAGGCAAAAAAGGAAAAAAGAAAAACTTATGGCCATGACCATGAAGACAGATTTTCCTTATAAATAATTCCGTTTGAAAAGAGACAAAAGGAAAAAGGAAAGCCAAGATTAACTATAGCCAACGGCATTTTGCCCTAATTATCTGCCTGCCCAAAGGAAAAAAGAGTGTACTAATTCTGAAAAAAATTGCTTTCTTTCATTTTCATCATTCTTTTTGTTGGGAAAATGAATGGGGTTGGAAATGGGTTGTTGGCTTCTACTCTCTTTTTCGGCTTTTTTTTGGGTCCATCCTGCTGTTAGTTTTTCCTTTACCTTCTTCCGATGATATTTAAGAACATCTTTTAACATTGATGGGGCAGAAAAAAAATTCTTTTAACAAAATTTTTGAGTTAAAGTATAAATACTATAGTTTATCATATTTTAATAATGATAATCACGAATTGGATATGCATCAGGTCCACTTTGTTTTTCATATAGGATGAGATAAAGGATAACATAGAATGTTATTCCTCTTTCACATTTGAAAGACAATAATTGGGCTATAATTAAATTATTTAATTACAATTTGGTTATTCTTCAAATAGGACTAATCCCAAGAATAACAATGTATGTATTTTTTATATTAATGAAAAAATGTTGACGAATGCATCGGGTCAAGATTGTTAAAATAACAATTTTATCTAGATTTTGAGAAATATGTAATTACTCAAATCATATAAAATTAAGAGTATGGTGTGTCTGTAGATGTACTAATTTGAGTACAAAGGCCTTGAGCATAATTCTTTTTTGGATTTAACTCTTTGGGCTAATGTGACAGGGTTTAAAGAGTTAGGCCCGATCCAATTGAGATGATCATGGGAGTTTTGGCATGGTAGGCTTGGAGTAGGGTCCGTTGGAATTGGCCTGCCCAATTCCAACCTTTCTCAAATTGGCTCACACACATTACAATAAAAGCCTTATGGCCTGGGCCTGGGTCCATAAGGGAGCCCACATCCATATCCATAATGAGAGGGACTCATCCTGACCGTTGGTTGTTTGTTTCATCTGACGGGTGATATCGACGGCCAGATTCTCTATAAATACTCTTAGTCCTTACCTCATTTGGAAAAGTGAAATCTTAGACAAACATCGTTGTGCTGTCGGATTTCCATTTTTGTAAATCGATTACTTGACTCACTCAAGAACGCACACGATATTCGGGTACTTAAGTGAGGTTGATGCTCTTTAGCTCCCTCACTTGTCACACGTGTGTTAGAGCCTATTGAGACTACCTACTCCTCTTCCCTACACGATTCTCTCTTGATCATCCTTGCATATGTTGTTTCTCTAGATCACGTGTAGCGCGATAGTCACGCAGCACGTACGTGATCGTTGCACCCGGATTCATACCCACACAGTGTCAAAAATGATAGATTTTATGATTTTTATAACCATGCTATGGGTGTTTATTAATAGAATAATTGTCAAAATCTCGCGGTAGAATCCCAATTTCAAGCCTCTAAATCGGTAAAATCCTGATTATTTAAATCATTCCATATTTCTATATGTTTTTTCGTCCTTTTGTATTTTCATTCTTTTGTATCTAATACTAGGAGGTGAACTTTGTATCTAATACTAGGAGATAAACTGCTATAGGGTAGGTATGATATAAAGACTTATCCATACCTTACCCATAATACTAAATTTTATACCGTTAACTTATCATATAACTTCTTCAACCCATCATGTATCGTACAAAACCTATAAAATACGTGGTATTTTGTGCAACCTATAAATTACTTTTGTAATCTTATGAATATTATTTTTTTTTTTAAGTTTCAAGTTTGTGGTGACATCTATAATTTCCATCAAATTACTTATTTTAACAAACAAGAAATGGAAAATAATTTTTAAATTAATTTACTGATATCATAAGTTCAACAATATGAAGATAATTATCTATAAATGTGAAAATTGAAATATGCAACAAATACTTGTAGCATTTGTTTATGTGACATGAGACAATATTGTAGATACTATAGCAAATTTTAAAATCAAAAGCTTTTGATGTACTTAAACCACAAAAGATAACTAACACCTCCATATCACTTGGAGGTTTTAAGCACACACAATAAAGTTCTTTAAAAATAAAAATAGCAAGCTCTTCTAAAAAAACAGTACAAGTATTTTCAAAATAGAAATTTGCAGAAGGCAATCAATAAATGATAAGCTCAAATAAAAGTAATCACAAAATAAAAAGTGTGTGTGTGTATATATATATCTTGATCATTTAATACCATTTATGTATAGTTTTTTCTTCTATTATTATTTTTATTTATAGTTTAATTCAATAATTATTTTTTATCAATTTTATTATGTCATAGTTGTGTTAAGTTTTTGTACGGACACCACACATGCATACTGTATTCACATATATAAATATCTACATATATCTAAATGATTGAGGAGTCATTAGTGCTTACTTTGAAAAAAGGGTAAACTAGACCCAAAAGTACTATTTACATTTTCCAAATCTTTGATTGCATAATTTGCGATATCAATGGAGACATAAACATAAGATCTAAACGAACCTAAAAATTTCCTCCACTCTCTAATTTCTCTACTCATATGATACGATAATTCTAAGCATGCAGAAAGAAATTTATAAAGAGGCATAAGCTTCATAAATTCTTAAAAAGGGAAAAAAAAAAAAATCTTAAGTTAGCCTCTCTCATTTACTGAAACTATGCACATCCACCTCAGCATTTGAAATGGAAACATATGAACTCTAAAATCACCACCGTAAGACCGCCTTTAATGCAAGTGTCTTAGCACAAATCTCCATATGAAGAAGAACCGTGAGGGTTGTTTCTTAAGCTACCCAAAGAAAACAATTTTTTTTTTTTAATAAATACTAAAAAAGCTGTCTTCTAAATTTTGTGGCAAACTTATGTATGGCAACTAGCAACAGTCAAAAAAACAAAAAGAAAAAAAAAATGTAACGATAAATTAAATATTGACAATACTGGTATATAATATTATTTATATTAAAATTAGTTTGAAAAAACATTAAGATATTAAGTAAAAATAATTATAGTGCAATATATAAAAATGTAAAAAAATAGTTAAGAAACCCTCTTAAAGTACCATATGATTAAAGTAAAGAGGCTCTTAAAGTGAAGAGTTTCTTAAGGTGATGATGTGGTATGATAAAATTAGTTTGAAAAAATATTCATATATTAAGTAAAAATAATTATATTGAGAGATCTATAAAAATATATAAAAAAATAGTTAAGGAACCTATTAAAGTACCATAAGATTAAAGTAGGGAGGTTCTTAAAGTGAAAAGTTTCATAAGATATTGATGTGGTAGGTTAAGAAACTTGTAGAGTTCGATGGAAAAAAAAAAAAAAAAAGAACCTTGTTAAAGTTAGAGAAATTAGGGCAATTACATCTTTGAGATTGCATACACATGGACCATAATTTAAAATTGCAAAATTTTATTAATGGGAAAATGCTTAATTTGGCATTTGAACTTTGATAAAAAGGTTAATTATGTACCCGAACTTTAAGAAGTTTAATTTTGTACTTATTTGAACTTTTTGTGCCACTAAAAAAATTACCTTACTCTATTATATCTTAAAATAATCAGCACATATCAAACAATGAGTTATTGGTATTAAGTAGGTTAATATTTAAGGATAGAAAAATTTTAATTGGATATTAAATTAGACTTATTAAAATTCAAGTAATTGATTGAGCTTTTTCTCAAAATTTAGGTACCAAATTGGGCATTACCCCTTTAATATTCAATGTAAGTAATACTTTAATAGAATCCAATAGTCAAAATAAGTCCAGAGTCTAACATGACCAAAATGAAAGCCCATGGTCCATAACAGAGATAAAAAAATCAAGTAACAGTATGTATCGAAGAAAGAAAAACCTAAGCAGCCAAGTATACAAACAGTAGCTAGGGTTTCTTTACAAAAAAAGAAAGAATACTTCGATTCTTAACACAAAGGCTCTAAAAAAAATACGAATAGGAAAACCTAGCAAGCATGATCTTTTGAACATAATTCAGATGTACTTACTCAAACTCCTAATCCTTTGCATGTGTTTTCCTTAAGATAATAGCGATGAACAAGCACAAGTACGAATTCTCTTCAACATTTGAATGTCTTGTACTCTCTTTTTTATTTTTTTTATTTTTTTTTTTCTGTAAAACAATATAACTTGTAAGAACCTTAATCTAGAATTTGTGTGTTTGTTTTTGTTGTGAATGCATTGATAAGAAGACTCACTGGATTCGAGTTCCAATAGACTCTAAACCTCAAAAAAGAGACAACAAGAACCAGGGTGCCGCTTTCTATGCTCTACTTTGATATTTATATGTTTCTAAAGTAGCTTTGTTGGTTATTTTGATATCAATTGTTATTTTAGTTATTCCTTATTGCAATAAGAATAACTATTTGACATAATCACCTAAATACTTGGGTTCTTTAGATACTCTTATCGAGCGTCTTGATCTATACGTATCAGTTCCACTCCCTAGAAAAACTGACCTCATCCTCAAGGTCAAATGTCGGATAGTCAGTCTTGGAATTTGATAAATCTATCCAAATTGCATCTTCAGGGAGATAAGACTCCCACTGAACAAAAACTTGGTTAACCCAAGAGCCAGCTCTCAAAACCTATCATCGATCCAATATAGTTAGGGGTTTAACAATAAGATTACTTCTAAAAGAATCAGGATGCAAACTTATTGGTCCCCCACTAAAACCTTTAGCCTTTTTGAGTAAAAAAACATGAAAAACAGGATGAATTTTAGAATACTTCGATAAAGCCAAATGGTAAGCCACTGCTCCAATGCATTCAATAACCTAAAACGGTCCAATATATCTTCTAGACAACTTGTGAGTAACCTGGCCCACGACAAAGGATTGTCGATAGGGTTGTAACTTAACATACATAAAGTCCCTAACCTCAAACTATTTATTAGAACATTTATGATCCGTAAAATCCTTCATGCATTGTTGGGAAATCTTCAAATTACTCTTGAGAACATGTAATATATCATCCTCATAGGCTAATTCACTATCAACAGCCTCTACTGCACTTAAGCCCCTTATATAGTCAGGAATAGCAGAGGATTTGTGACCATATAAAGCTTGAAATGGAGCGAACCTAGTGTTAGAGTGATAACTGGTATTAAAAGAGAATTCTGCTAAACTAAAAACTTTGGCCAATCCTTAGGAGTGTCCATCACAAAAGTGCGAAGATAATGTTCTAAACAACGATTGAGAACCTCAGTTTAATCATCCATTTAACGGTGGTAGGCTAAACTCATTCGCAACTTTGCTCCATTCAACTTGAATAGCTCAGCCTAAAACTTACTAATAAAGACCCGATCCTAATCACACATAATGGATCGAGGAATACTATGATGTTTCATAACTATCTCCACAAAAAAACGAGCCATAGAAAAAGTTGTATAAGAAGCAGCTAAAATGCTAAAATGACAATATTTTGCCAATCTCTCTACAACAAGCAGAATGACTAAAAAACCATGAGAGGGGAGGGGGGAGGGGGTGGGGGTGGGGGGTAACCCAACCACAAAATCCATCAAAATATCCTCAAACACTCTTTGGGATAGGGGTAAAGGTTGAAGAAGTCCAGCAGGATAAGTAGTCATGTATTTAATCTGCTGACACACATGACATTTCCAAACAAAGTCCTCAATGTCCTTGCACATGTGAGGCCAAAAGAAAGAATGCGCAATGCGCTTATAGGTTTTAAGCATGCCTAAATGACCTCCAATTGGAGTGGCATGAAATTCTAAAATAAGTAAGGAAATAATCATAGAATGTGGGGGATCAAGAATTCTAGTTCCAAAATGAAGAAGGTCATCCTTAAAATGAAGTGGCCAAGGTAAATCTATTCCTTGTTCCACCTTTTGTTGCCATTCCAAAAAAGAAGCATCGGATTGAAAATCATGCTTTAACCTTATAATAAAGTCAAAGGAAGACAAAGAGATGGCAAAAACTGTGGGTTCATTAGGAAAAACTCGAGACAGAGCATCAGCTCCTCTATTCTTAACTCCCTGTTTATACTGAATCTCATAATCATAACCTAATAGCTTGACTAGTAATTGTTGTTGGTCTAGAGTTTGAATGACTTGGTTTAAAATCTCCTTTAAACTTCGGTGATTTGTTTGAATAATAATAAGTGTGGGCCTACTAAGTACAGACACCATTTTCTAATAGCTTCAACAATGGAAATCAATTCCTTGATATATGTATTTAATTTTTGTAAGGAAATTTCTTACCGAAATAGACAATAGAATGAGAATCCTAATGCAAAACTGCTCCCAAACCTAACCCAGAAGCATTAGTTTCTACAATAAACTCTTTAGAAAAATCACGAAGCCAAAACTAGTGTTGTCATCAAAGCTTTCTTAAGAAGAAGGAATGTCTCAGTAGCCTTTCATCCCAATGGAAACTATCCTTCTAAGTAAGTTAGTTAGTGGAGAAGCGATCTTGGCATAATTGTGAAACAAATTTCCAATAATAACCAGCGATGTCAAGAAAACCACATAACTATTTAAGAGTAATAGGCTGTGGCCAATCTTGAATAGCACGAATTTATCTGGATCCGGGTAAACATGCCCAGTCGACACCATATGGCCTAAATAATCCATTTTATTGTGGCCGAAAGCACACTTGGAACGTTGCAAAAGAAAAAAAAAAAAACTATGTTGTTGTAAGCAAAGTAAGGCTTGCTTAAGACGACCTAAGTGGTCTTCCATAGTCCTGCTATAAATCAAAATATCATCAAAGAATACTATAATGAATTTATGCAAGAAAGGATGGAAAATAATGTTCATAACAGATTGCAAGGTGACAGGAGCATTAGATAGGCCGAAAGGCATGATAATGAACTCATGATGTCCATCATGTGTCTGAAAGACAGTTTTATGAATATCCCTAGGAAACATATGGATTTGATAATACGTTGCTCTTAAATCCATTTTAGAAAAAATATTGGCTCCCCCCAGTTCATCCAAAAGCTCATCAATGGTGGGAATAGGAAACTTGTCTTGTATAGTTGCCTGATTTAGAGCTCCATAATCTACACAAAATTGCTAAGAGCCATCCTTTGTTTATCTAGTAACACGAGAGAAGAAAATAAACTAGTACTTGGCCTAATGACTCCGTGTTGCAACATCTCATTAACCAATCTTCCAATTTCTAATTTCTAAAAATAGAGATAACATTAATCAGATCGATTTCATTCTTCACATGAATGTGATATTGCACCTCTCTCAATGGTAGCAATGATGAAGGAGTCTCAAAAACATCATTGAATATGCCTAATAGTGAATCTAAAGCACTATTATGAGTGGTACAAGATGGTGAAAACTGCTTCTGAGCCACAACATTGAAAAAACAGGCTACTAAACTAGCTTTGACTAACTTCAACAATTGTTTCTGAGATGATTTTTTAGAACTCATATTAGACAATCCATGTAAACAAGTGCGTTTATTTTGCCACACAAACTGCATGGTAAGCTTAGAGTAATCTACTGTAATCGGACCCAATGTTGTCAAACATTGAATGCCCAAAACAAGTTCAGCTCCTTGGATAGGCAAAACAAAGAAATATACAGTAAAAGCAACACCTTCTAGAACGAAAGGAACTTAACGACATACACTGGAACAAACCAAACTATCACCATTGCCAATTAAAATTGAAAACCGAGAATTATCATCTATACTATTATTTAGGTATTCTAATGTTTCTATTATTTCCATGGTTCGTCTTAAAAATTCAACCACTTAGATCACTGCTAGTAAATTTAGGTAATTCTAATTTCATCCCTTTCAAAAAAATGAGAGTCCTTATGATCATGAGAACATGATGAAATTAATAGAAGCAGACCGATTCTCATGAGCCTCTTTTTCCATCTATTTTTGCACAGATTTCACCACAAACTTCAAATTATCATCTATACTATTCATGCGAACTCCAAAAGAACCAATTTGAGTTGTTAAATCTTCAATTTGTTTACTATGAAGAGAAACCTCCTCATTCAAATGAACAAAACCGCACGTGTTATTAGCCATAGCTAAAGAATTGATGAGAGCACCAAATTAATAGAATCCAATAGTCAAAATAAGGCCAGAGTTTAACAAGAGAAAAATAAAAGCCTACGGTCCACAACAGAGATCAAACAATCAAGCAACAGTATGTATTGAACAAAGAAAAACCTAAACAGCCAAGTATATGAGTGGTAGCTAGGTTTCTTTATAGAAAAAGAAAGAATACTTCGATTCTTAACACAAAGACTCTGAAAAACAAAATACGAATAGGAAAACCTAGCAAGCGTGATCTTTTGAATAAAATTCATATGTACTTACTGAGACTCCTAATCCTCTGCATGTGTTTTCCTTGAGATTATAGAGATGAATAAGCACATGTACGAATTCTCTTCAACATTCAAACATCTTGTACTCTTTTTTCTGCAAAACAATATAACTTGTAAGAACCCTAATCTAGAATGTGTGTTTGTTTTTGTTGTGAGTGTAAGGTTGAGAAGGCTCATTGGATTTAAGTTTCAGTAGACTCAAAATCTCAAAAAAGAGACAACAAGAACTAGGGTGCCCCCTTTTGTGCTCTACTCTGATATTTATATTTTTCTAAAGTAGCTTTGTTGGATATTTTGATATCAACTATTGTTTTAGTTATTCCTTGTTGTAATAAGAATAACTATCTGACATAATCACCCAAATACTTGGCTTCTTTAGATACTCTTGTTGAGCGTCTTGATCTGTTCGTATCATACTTCTTGAAATGATTATAGTCTGTTCACTTGACATGAATTGTTATTCATTCTTTCATTATTCTACGTAAACTGTTATCTCTATATTGTTTACCTGAGGGGAATGACAATTCATAATAAATTATTATTACGTAAAATGATAAATAACAATTCATGTCCTTACGCTTATGAATTGTCATTCAATGGTTTATTTTCTAACTTTATTATAAATATCTTTTTCATGAAAATATCGCTTATACAATTATCCTTTCTTTGTAATAAAGACACTGGTATTATAGATATTTTGTCTCTTACTTCAATTATCACTTGTTTTATTCTTTATACCAAGTGAATATTGTAATAGCTATTACAAACCTATTACATTCTTTATTACAACGAAGTGAGTAAACCAATAGAGAAATTCAAAATTCAGTAAATATTATGCTTTTAGTTTTGATTTAAATTAAATGAATACCTGTAAAATTGAAAATTTTAAACACAAATTACCTAAGGTAACATCAGCTTCTTGCATCCATCGCTGCTAAAAAAAATAAAAAGGTAAACAACAATCTGAAATTTCTTAGAAAACAAAATAGTTGTTTAGAGGTAGTCGTTCTAATTTGTAATCAATATGTCAACGCGGGTTGGCCAGCGGGCTAGACTACTTTAAGTCGTAAGTAACGCAGAGCGGGTCAAAATTGTCTACATGTTTAACGGGTTGAATTTTTTAATCTGACCTTTTTTTTTTCGAATTAAATGGTTGGTTCGTACAACTCACTCCCTCCGCATGCACAACTAATATATATAATTATATCTCTTATATTTTTGTCTCTTAATAAGTGTTGTGCTTTATTGAGATCTTTTTTTTTTTTGGCCAATTATTGAGATCTAATTTATGAAGTCTGAAATATTAATCTCATTGGAGAAGTTGTTTCGTTGCTGCAAATGTCAAAACTATACCTTTAGATATGCATTATAATATATGTTCCAAGAATAAAAACCGGTAGTCTTTGAAACAAACAGAATCGAAGGTAGTCTTTGACTTAAATGATGATTTTATGATTGTTACTCCCTCCTGTGAGAAGATATCAAATATTGTCTCTAAGCTAGAAAATGATAGAGAACCTAATTTTACTGGATTTGATGAGTTGTTGTAGATATTATTGGAAAAATCATCAACAAAGGTTTCTACAAAGTTGTATGGTGGGATTGTTGTAGTTGGCTGATTACATGTAATAGGTATATTGGTCGACTTGAGATGAGTTCTGAACTGATGATACATGTATAGAAGCTGTAGAGAGAGACGTGAGAGGAGGAACAGACAAACCCGATTCCTCGAGTGCTCAAGTATGACAGAAGATCAAATTGAATAGATTCGATCGTTCTTGATTTATTCTTCGCAAAGTGATTACTTAGATCCTTTCAAAAGATATTCTAGCAGAGTTTCCACGTTGCTCTCAAGCTTAACAACATGCAGAATTTTTGTTTATAGACAATATTTAATGTTAGCAACATGTAGAATTCTTGTCCATCAGAAGAAAGTCTCTTATTTATAGATGTTAGGAGCTGATGATAGTTATTGGATGGCATTTGGATAGATGAATGAGATCAAGCATGGTTGCTAACCATCAGATCATTTACTAATAATCTAATGACTGCTATAGAAGCCTCTTTTTCCTTAGTAGTGGGATAGGATTGAAAATGGGCTTGATGATTTTTTTTATATAAAAGAGACCCATTATACATTTAAAATAGCCCATTATCAAGATAAAAAGGCTAAAGACTTATTTTAGTCCATATAAACCCTTTTTTTTTTTAAAAAAAACCCCAAATTAACTTAGGAAGATATTTTTGGAGTCTACTTTTCACGCAAGAGAAAACCAAATTAGCCCGAGAGTGGAATATACTGATCCAATGATTCTTATTCCTAGTCTACTAAGCCAAATCTCCTTACGATATCCCTTATTAGATTTGGTCTTCTAAGCTCTGTCACCAGCTCAAAAGGCTGGTCCATGGCATTAAATTGGGCCAAGAGCCCAATTACTAAAATGACCCTCTATAGAAGTTGTTTTAGATTTTTTTTTTTTTTTATGGCCTTTCATTGCTTAGGTTTGACATAGTTGTCATTATTGTCCTAATACCAAAAAACAATAACCTACATACATGGAAGGATTTAGGTCTATTAGCCTTTGCAACATAACATCATTTTTTCTCTAAAATTCTTTATAATAGACTGAGTGCAATTCTTTCAAGGATTACCCATAAGAATAAAAAAATATTGTTAAAGGTTGGAACATTATAAACAATATTCTACTTGCCTAGGAACTCTTGAGCTCCTTCTTTTTTTTTCCTTTTTTTGTGCTTGATTGTCTTAGCTTTCATTAGAAATTCATTAACATGGAAAAGAGAATTATGTGCCATAGTTGGCTCATTATCTTGGCGAATGGTAAAAAACCTAGCTTATTTCCTTATATTGTGGGTCTCCATCAAGAGATCCTTTATCTATTGCCCTATTTATTCTTGCTTTTGAATATCTTACTCAAGATCTGATAAGTCCGCTATACTTTATTCATTCATAAGAATTTAGGCTTTATTTGATCCATTTTTAGATAAATTCCTATGAATTTTGTGCTTTTATTGTTTAAATGTTGTTTTTTAGCTCCTAAGATCAAGAAAGGAAGAAACAAAGTGTTTAAAATCAGATTTGAAGCAAAACAACATGAATGAGCAAAGACAGGCTCTATGTGGCTGCTAAAGACCCCAACCGACAGCAAAAGACAAGGCAAAATTCTCAATTACTCCTAAAACTGTGTCCTCGATTAAAGCCGTGGTTCGCAATGACATAACCATGCTTGCAATACAAAGTGCAAGATCAATTTCACCCCAAAGTCAAGCCCGCGATTATACATGTGGTTGAAGCTAAGCCTAAGATCACGTTTTTTACAAAGAATTCATAACTTAGATCGCAACCAACCTTCGAGGCCTTTATCAGACTCGTGAAAAGTGACCTTATCTAGGCTTTCATGTATATTTTGCCCTAATTTGGAGCACGTGAGAAGAAGAACAAAGTTTGCTATAAAGAATCTGCTATGTCAGGGAATAAAATATTCATGATTTCTATGTTTATATAGCCCATAAATAAAAGTACATAGACGTCCTATAAGGAGTATACCATATATAACAAATTACTAACATTTTAGTGAGAGAATTTTTAGAGAAAGAATTGTTTCTTCTTGCTAGAGATTCCAAGTTTTCTAGGTAATTTCATTTTAAACCTAAATTTTATTTTTGTAAGACCCATTTATACTTAATCTATAATATTCCCTCATATTTTCATATTATTTCTCTTGAATCTGTATTTAATGTTTACATCTATGGAAAAATAATCATCTTAACTCAGGGTTTATGAATCTAAAACCTGATTCATGTAATTTTAAAATGCGTTTTAATTGAATATTGGCCAGATATTTGTATTTTATAGCTCAACTTTAACTTCATTGATCTAAATATGTGTTGCACCTTTCAGATCCATATTTGATTTCAATTGAATAGATCGAGAGATCATTCTTGTTTTTAAATTTCCAAAATGGGTTTTTAAACGAAGAATTATTGATCTTTATGCGAATCTAGATTGCTGATAGCTTATGATGAGATTCCTGTAGTCTAATAGATCTAGAGTTTCTAACCTTGAGAGAGGCTTCAGCTTACCTTAGTGAGTCCGACAGTGCAAATATATCCCGCAAACAACTCTCTGAGTTTGCTAACAAATCACATGACAAGGAATTAGTGAAGTATATTGTAAGTCCTTTCTTGCATATACAAATTTATATCTTAAATTTTACCTAAAAACATGTATATATCTCTTAGTCTTAACCTTAGCTTGGCTTTTACTTTTGTTATGTTTTGCTAAATTTCTATTTGACTAAATAATAGATGAAAAGGGAGTAAGATAGATGCCCTATGATCCCCAATATATACAACCTAATATTTTCTATGCTATTCCGTAGGTGCGCTTTCTTATGTTAGTGACTACAACTAAAGTTGAACAGGATTTATTAGCATTTATATAAATTTTTGCAATACTTCAACTTCATGTTTTCCTGTTTGTAAATGGTTTTAACATAACACGCCGACCAAAGTCAAGATCTGAATCACATTTTTCTAAATTTTCATCTAAGATATAAAATAAGTGCTTCCTCTTAGATCTCTCACCTTTGTTTTGCAAATTATTGTATCCTCTTCTTGGATAGATTTAAATTATTAGTTGATCATGTCCTCAATTTCTTATAGTAATAAGAACAAGTGTTTGGACAACTTGCCTCTATTATTCTTTCTAGAAAAATTGAAGCCTTTAAAAAGTATCTGATCAAATTGCTAATTGTGTATGAACAAACATAAGATTCCCATAATGTACCTTGTCTTGTAACCCTCTATTGGATGGATCACTAAAATTTCAATGATCTATTTAAAAGGTATCACACCATTTATAGAACCAGTAAAATCATGCTTGCTAAGTGGTAGCAAAATTGTTCTTATTAATAGTGTTTTATTTTCCTTACCCCTTTACCTTTTTCAAGCTACTTAGTTACTTAAATGGGTTAGTAAAAAGAAAAAAAGGAAAAAAAAAAGAGACTAGAATGAATGTTTGATGGCTTTTTCTGGTGGATTTAAGGTCTAACTATAGGGTATCTTGAGATAAAGTATCCCTTTTTTAGCAGGGAGGAGGGCTAGGTATACACTATCCCTTTGATTTCTTCAAATCTTTTAACAATAAATTTATTCAAACTGATCTGCCCTTATTTTTAACTTCCTACATGCATTTACTTAAGGGACAACCATCTTATTAAAGCTTTTGTTTCCAATAATTCATCACCACTTTAGAAGAGACATTTCATGGCTTGTGAGCTGGCTAAACCTAATATATATTTTTTCTCTTGATGTAGGCAACATCAACTTTTGTTTGATAAATGGATTCCTAAGCATCATGTTTCTCTTCTAGCTTTAGTACATGTCTTGATTACTTATTTAGTAATGGTACAAGGTTAACTTTCCAATTGCTTCTTAATTCTTTATAAATAATCATAATCTTAATTTAGATGGTAATTTTAGAACATAATATCAAAGCATAATGTTATAGTGTGGAAATTAAAAAATATACAGAGAGATGATTGCTCAGCTACATATAATGGTTCTGCCTTTTGTATTAGTCCACTCTTTTAACTCCATGTGGGGGTCATGATCTTTCTCACCGGTTTATTCCACTAAATCTAAGAACTCGAGATAGTACAAAGAGTTATGCTAACCATGTAATGTAAAATCGCACCGTTTTTTAAACTTCTAATTAATCTATCATGACTTTATGGTAGCCTTGTCACTATCACAGTTATAATGCTTTTAATAATAAGTGTTACAAAGCAAATAGCTATAATATACAAAGTAAATATTCTCAAACTATTAATATAAGACGAAACATAGTAGCCTTTGAAAATGTCTGTTCGTCTACGTCTGAAGTAGCATTGAATATAGCTTTGAAGTGTCCTATCATGATGAAGTGATAAATTTTCTCTTAACAAAAATTATTTATAGTTTTCTCACTTTTTTCTTACTTTCTTGCATAGTTGTCAAAATCACGAATTTTACCCATATAATTCTACGAGTTTATGATTTTAAGAGACCTTTTCGAGTTGACTCATGAGTAGAACTTTTTTTTAATAAAATCTAATGATTTCAAAGGAGTCTATACGTGAACTTGTAAAATCTTACGTATTTAACCAATTTTACCTATTTGAGTCAAATATACTAAAATCTAAAAAATTCAATTGTGCTTTTATAAGCTCGTCAATGCTAGATGATACATCTTCCTTACCGCATTTCAATTTTGTTTTAGTCTCTCTATATCCTTTCCCTCCCTTTCCCCCAACTCTTCTATTTACATTTATAAAATTCATTCAAGTTGAGTTATAACTATAAATTTATTTATTTCATTTATATAATCAAGAATTTAAAATAAGCTAAAAAGTTTGATCGATTCACCATCAATTCATAACTTTTTAAAAACAAAATAATAGAAAAAACTTAATTTTGACTTTACTCTAAATTTTTCATTGTATGTTATATTATGGATTAAGACTTATTATAAAAAAAGAACTTAATTTATTTGTTTTTTTATATCCATTATGTATTTCAAGTTTTTTACTATTTTATAAACATATTTAGAATTTTTTAAAGCTATTTTGTGTAGGCTGTAAAAACTTATATTTTTACGTTTCGATTATACATTTCGATTCTACGACTCTCTGATAATTCTATGTAGAATTGCAAGTTAGATAATCTTACTTTCTTGTACATTTTTTGTTGCATGAAACTTTGGAATGGAGCTCCTATTTATAATTCACTTCCAATGTTCACAATTTATCTAAAGAAGGACAAAAACTAAACTAGTCGTTGGACTCTGGAGATACAATTATTCCTTGATCCACTTGCCTTGTAAATTTCAATAACTGTCCTGACTATTATTTTTGGACATTGAAGATCTTGTATAATTAATTTTGCAATTGTTGGTTGTCTTGCATGAGAGATGAGCTTCAAATCTTGTAAGTTATCGCATGACATGGTCAAATCCGTTAGATTTAGAATATATACTTCCTTTTAGAGAAGATTTGCTAGATTCCATGCATGGCAGCTTCTTTGGGTGCGTTGATTAGTTTTGAAACATCTTAAACGGTAGTTGAGAATATGTGAATAATTTCCTATGAAAGAACACCTTTTAACATAATTATGTTTGTACAAACCAATACATCCAAACCAACTTTGTGAAAAATAATAATTGCGATGAAAAGTAATTATTTAAATAACTCCCTTGGTCGCTTGATTGAATTTTAGTGGAATGATTAACAATATTTTTTGAATAAATTCAACTTGTCGAATTAGAATTTTGTAAAATTTGTTCTAGATATATATGGAAAGTTTTGTTGCTCAAACAATTTCTAATTTGACATTGTGCTTTGAGCTTCTGAAAAATTAAACACTTCATGAATTATTTTCAAACTTAATTTTACTTATCATATATGCTTCTAGTCATGCTTTATATTTCTTGAACACTTAATAAACATGTTAGAAATTACTTTGATACCTTTTTAATATCATCAAAACACTATCAAAGATTTTAACAAACATAATAAAGTTGATTCTCCTTGTTGGAAATGTCCTCAGATAGTACTTTTTTCTGTATCTGGGCTTATAACCATTTTAAATTCAATACATCAATAATGTTCTCTATTCTCTCATTTGGAATTAATTCATCCCTTTAAAAATTTCTTTTTCATGTGGGTGTTCTCAAATCTTATTTCCACAAATGACAAGCACTATAGGTAGGGCATACCTCTTGTTTCCTGATGTTATCTATGTTTATAGGATTATGAAACAACTGTGCATATTCTTTTTACATTTAAGTATGCTAGTAATATTGTAATCTGGTTGCATTTTATGTTGGCATTTATAAGATTCCAAACATTAACTCCACATATATCATGTTATTGACAAAGGAGAGCAGGAAAAATAAAACATCATATGCGTAAATGTGGCTAATGTAACAATTTGACAAGGAACGATAGGAAGTATAAATGTAACACTTGCTTGACCAAAATTCTTGTATTGCAGACTATTGACGATCTCAAAAATCTTGGGCAGGCTAATCCATATCCAATAGGCAAATTGTTTATGATGGTGATTTTTTCAAAGATTGTGCCAAAATCCAAGTAAGAAGAAAATATATCTAGTTTCTTAGACAAGCCCTCCTGAAGGGCAAGTGAAGCTTAACATTGATGGAAGCTTGAATAAGGGTAAAGGGGGTAGTGGAGGTATCCTTTAGTGATAGTAAAGGCAACATGTTGCGGTCTTTTGGGTTCACTTCCTTCCACAGGTCCATTGAATGCATTGAACCGACTACTCTTATTAAGAGACTTGAATATTGTAGGTTATAATATAATTTCATTCAGGTACTCATTGAAATTAACTATCTTGTTGTATCAAATGACTTGGTTATGAGTTTATTGTAAAAGCTCGATGGTAGACTAAGTCAAGTGTTTCGAAAAGGAAAGGAGCAGCAAACTGGTTGCCAAGAAAGCAAATGATATGCAAATACTTTCTTCTACTTGCAGAATTCCCAATTGGGTAAGAGTTTTAGGAGAATTATATGGCAAGACAAATGTAAAATTACGAAAATTTTGCATTGTGACTTGTTGGCTTACTTTTGTTCCAATTGTCCTGTCTTAGGGGTTTTTGTCCTTTAATGTCCTATTGTAAGGTTAGTGAGTAGTACTAATGTATTACAGGACAGGGATAGGTATCACGTTGTAAGGGGAATAGTGCTTTGTTATATATTTTTCTTGCATAAACAGGCATACATTATTTGTAGGGGTAAGGCCTCACATCTCCAGCTATCCTACAACTTAAAAGATAGATTCCGGTCCAAATTTTGGGGTCCTGTCCTTATATCCCACCCACTCCATACTGGCATTCACTCTACTAGGAGGAAAGAATATCAAATAAATCCAATGAGAAGGTAAAAACTTGCTTTCCATATCATTGTTTAGGTGATAATTCTACCTTGAAGTAAATAGGAATGACATTATTGACCAGCCGGAAGCAAATCAGGGGCTTTTATGTTGTTTGTGGGATTGATATTGCTATTTTGGATTTTTTATCTTTGTATGCTGTCACTTTGCTGATAAAAATAATGCAACAATTCACAAAGAAATTGTCTAGCTCTCTAACTTGTAGTTATTAATATATTCTTGCTGATCACTCACAACATCAAGAAACCAAAATATTGAGAAATAAGTAACTCCACATTCACAGAAAAAGCTAACGCACCATCCCATATGGTAATTAAACATTCTTATCGGATTTTCCTATTCAAACTAAAACGAGTCGAAAAAAAGAGGTCCCTCACCCAGAGAGGAGACAATGAAAGCATAGCAAACAAACCAGTCATATGACCAAACACAATTTGTCTTGGTGGTTTAGGACTCAGTACTTTCTTCACAACATGTCTTGCAAAAACACTAGCATCAGTTGCTTTGCCACCTTGAGAAGCAGCGCCGCGCTCGGCGATCGCATCCTTAAACTGTGCGTACATTTTCCATTCATGATTCCTTAATCTATCACCGTAGCATTCCCAAAGTTTGATCTAATTGCTCCGGAACCACCAGGACAACGTTGATTCCGAACGGTTGTAATTCCACACGCAATGTGTTAGACATGGCATGAACTGCTGCTTTGCTAGCACAATATGATCCTGCCCAAGGAGTGGGTATTTTTCCTACTACACTCCCTATATTGACTATACTTCCACTCCCTTGTGCAGCCATGTAAGGACAACCTTCTGAATCAACCTAAGTTGTCCTAACGTATTGATTTCATATGCTCTTTGAATCACGTCTAATGGTAATTCAGCTAATGGTCCTACACTTCCAATTCCTGCATTATTTACTATAACATCGATTCGGCCGCACTTGGACACGATGTTTCCACAGCGGATTTCACACTTTCATCTGAGGAAACATCGAGATCGAGAGTGTTGATGTTGTCGGATTCGAGTTCTAACATGTCTTGCACACGTTGTGTGATGTCTGAAGCGAAGACGCGGCAATTTTGCTCCGCAAATGCCTTGCAATACTCGAAACCGATACCGCCTTTGGCACATCCTGTGACTAGAACAACCTTAGGTTCACTCATAGTTGTGTTTTGAGTGGTGGGGTGGATAATTTCTCTTTTCTTAATGATCAAATGTAGTTTATGCTGTGTAAGATTTATTGAACTTTTGTGTGCATTGTTTTATGAATCCTATGCCAATACGAAGAATATGCAACAGGAATATACTTATGGGATGCAATAAGTTAAACAATGGCCGGCAATGGTGGCATGTCGCTTGTTAATGTAACATTCTGGTTATAATAAAAAACAATTTGAGTTTGTCCCAAACTCAAGGACCTTTGGGACCAGAAAGAGGTTGTTGCTCTATCCTTTAAAGGCTTCTTTATCAGCATCTGCTCTCTTTTGACTTGATATTCTTTGATTGGAATCTTAATTCTAGCTCAAATATTCAAATAAAAATTTTTAAGTGTAAGGTCGTGTGGTTTTGCAAGTGATGTTTCGTTTTCATTGGTGGTTGTTTTATTTTAGTATTCATTGATTGATGAATTGATGTTTGGAAATTCAATCAAACACATCCCCATTTAGTTCGGTAATATGGATGGAGAAGATGGAATAATTTTTAATACTTATACTAACAGTTTTGTGACAAACTCTTTATATCAAACTGGAAAGGCTGCAGCAGTTCACATAATGCAATAATCTCACCAAACAAGCCATAAGTCTCGAAAGAAGATAACAAAGTGTCATGAACATTATGGAGGCACTCCTTTGATGATTTTATTTTAAGCCGAGCTCAACAAACCCGAAATTTCATGGAAAAGTCTTAGGCTTGTCTTTGGAGAGCCTTCTATAAGGAATTAATGAGAATTTACATGAATTAATTGGGTATGGCTACAATCAGATTTGATGTCGTATGTACGAATTGATATATGCATGATTTTTATCCAATGGTAACCAGAAAGAAGTTTTGGTACCCTTTGTCTAAATTGATGTTGCTCGGGGTGAAATTTTCTCCAGAGAAGCTAGTTTGAACTATATGACCCATTTCATTTGCTTCTTCCCAAACATACGATTCCTTTGTATCGCATTCGTACATTTTTCCTTGTTTTCCCTTTTTTTTTCCCTTGCTTTTGTTCTTCTCATCTAGGCTTAATTTGGACCTTATTCCATCTTCTTCTGCTGCTTATTGACTAAGTCAAGATAACTCTCGTTATCTCATTGTGGGGATTAGCTGTTGGTGCTCTGTTGATACACTTTGGATGTTTTTGCTGGTAGTTCTCTTTGGCACCACAAATTGAGTCAAGTGGTCATCCACGAAGCTGGAGTGTTGTCATTCTTATTACTGCTCTCTATCTATCCTTCTGCATATGGCTGGGAGCTTGCAGCAACATTAAAAGAGGCAAAACCCAGGTTTGATTCAGCTGTTGTGAAGCTAATTGTTGTCGGTGTTGGGACTTCTGATAAAGCACGAATCCATGCCCAGCGTGCATGCCATTTTTAGTTCACGTGTGATGAATTTGTTGAAAAGCCAAACATGGTAATGAGGTAGAAGGATAATCAAATAACACAGGAATAATATATTCACTACATAATGCCTCAAAAGCCAAACATGCTATGCGGTCTATGTGGACTATAAGTCCAGTGTGATTTGCCTTTGTTGGAATGCAGACAAAAAAATGCAGCTTTCCATTTCAACTTATATACGCATTGTTGACTCTCATTACTTAATGTTCCATCTTTCAGTTGCCATTTCCAATGGATTGCTTCTATGTAGACTCCAACCGTAAGGTAACCATGCATCACTTATGATTTTTATCTATTAATTGCAACTACTTTCAGTAATTTGTCAATAACATTTGTGGTTTCAATTAGGCTTATGATGTAGTACTAGACTTGTACTATGGAAGTGGCCGCAAACTCTTCAATCTTGCCAGTGTAAGGATCTAGCATGCTTTCAACTGTGGATATGTCTCTAAAACCACCTAATTCAAAGAACACCATAGATGTCTCATATAAATGCCCATGCAGGCAAACGCTTTTCCAAGGTTCAATTCAATCCAGAAAGTAAGGAAGAACAACACAATTTAAGTCCACTCTAGATGATAAGAGCAGTGTCCGACAACAGGTATAGCTGCTTTTCTTGAACCATGCTGTTATGTCTTCTCTTCGCTCCTAATTCTCATGGATTAACTATATTGTTCTTCTTTCACCAGGAAGGGATGTTTGCCTTTATGGGCAAGGAATTGTTATAAGCACGAAAAGAAGAGGGGACCAGGGATGATGCTTCTTTAATTGATATCCTGAATGTCTGCTGTAAAGTTCTAGTTTGATGAAGTGAGATGTATACTTGGGTTAGACCTAATTGTCATGTCTTGGTTTTGCACATTCGTAAAGAGGAACAAAATGGTTTCTGTGTGCATTCTTAGAAACAGCAAAGCCAGCTGCTCGGCATGGTATGTATAATTCCAACTCAAAAGTCTTGAATTAACCTATGAAGGTTAGGGTTCAAGTTCCATTCTTATAATAGCCAGTCCTTATTAATTCCACCAATATCATCTTTTTTCCCAATAAATGTTAAGTTTTACTTGAAAATTGCTTTAGATTAATATATTTGGCATGTTTTGGTCTCTTGCAGTTTACATGTTTATGAATACTAATAATCATCTCTTATATAGAAGTTAAAATTACTATAGCACGGTGCCCAATGTTATTTAGGACAATTCATAGATATATGTTTATATTTTTTATTTTTCAAACAATTAATAATTTAACGCTTTTCAAACACTTATAACATGGATGAAGTATTGTTATTATAGATTATTTCAATGATATTAAACACATTCTTCTTTCGTTGTTTTTTAGCATTTTGATATATATTGGCTTGATGAAAATTATTTTCATGCAATTTTCTTACTTTTATGCTATTTGTTCATATATGATATTTGCAATGGTGAAATAATGGAAAGATAGTTGGAAAAAAGAAAAAGAAAAGTAGCAATATTTTTATTAGACATGAATTGTTATTCATTCTCTCCTCGTTCTACGTAAATTGCTATTAGAATGTTCATTTGAGGAGAATGAAAATTTATAATGAATTACTATTACATAAAATGATAAATAACAATCCATATACCTATACTCATGAATTTCCATTCAATACTTTATTTTCCAGCTTTATCATGAATACCTGTCTTGAAAATATCACATATACAATTATCTTCTCTCTATAATAAAGACAAAGGATATTATGGATAATTTACTTTTTACTCCAATAATTATTTACTTTATTTTTTACACCAAGTCAACATTATAATAGTCATTACAATCATATTACATTCCTATTCAATTGGAATTCAATTCCTCCATTATTCATTACAGCGAATTGAACAAGCTATGAGTGGTATGTTTGTGACAGCAATTATTAAAAGAGGATGCTTATTTACATATCTTCCCCAAGAGTAAACAATGGTTAGTTGAGTAATAAAAAATTCTACAAGAAGTCAATAAGTAGCTTTAATTACTATGATAAGAATTAAGATGGTGTGCTCTGGAAATTGTTAATGGATTTATTTAACATTTTCATCTACTTACTCTTATTTATATCACCTCGTATAATTTTCCTCTTCATTTTGGCTATGAAATGAGTGTTCTATGTGTTTTCCAAATTCTTCATATTATAGTAGAATATAGTATTAACTCTTTATGATCAACAAACATAATTGTTGTAATTTGAAGAGTTTGGAATTATTAGTGGCTTTTTAGGCTAGGAAGTGGGAGGATGCTGTAATAATTTTAAGAGGCAAATAGCAATTAGGTGGGATGGATTAAAAACCACAAAAGATTTTCACCAAAATGAGGAAAATGTATTCTTCATTTTGAATATAAACTTTTGTTTTTTGTTTTAATTAAGTTATGAGGTTTGGCTAGTAACTTATATTACGAAATCTATCAATATAATTTACTAACAATGATACCTTAGTGTGAATTTAGAGGTATGCAACCTTTCTCCTAAGTTCTAAACCACACGTAATAATTAGTGACCATAGTTTTAGGTTGAAATCATGCAATCACTAAATGAAGGTAATGACATTTGTGTTATATACTTTGTATTAAGATTTGTTGTTATTTTGATTTAGCAGTTTTGGATATTTTAGTATACGGATATGCAATAAAATGTGTATTTTAAATACCCTAAAATAAATAATTTATAATTAAGGGTAAAAAAGTAATATTTATTTATTTTTTTTAGTAAGGGCAAAGTATTTAAAACCTTGAGAAATAACTATCTCATCTTTTTCTTTCATATGTTTCAAGTTTCTTCTTTTCCCTCTCTCAATCCAAGGCATCTAACTTCTAAAGAACTTCAAGAAAATCCAGCGGTATTTCTTCACTTTTTCTCATTGTTTTCAACAAAAAGGTGTGTTGATGACAAAATCTTGAAATTTCTCTGTGTAAAATATTGAACTTTAATTTGAAGAAATTTCTTGAGGAATCTTTGGAAACAAGGGTTAGAAAGGTTGTAGGAGAAGAAAGAATTCAAGAATTACAAAAAGTTACAATAATTATGATGTTATTTTATTTGCTTGAAGGTTAGATGTGAATAGATGGGTAAAAGTATGTGTGAGAATGATCAAGATGTTGAATACTGACAATAAAGGAGTTTAGAAGTGTTTTGGGTTAAAGATTAAAAACAAAAAATTTAGAAGAAATCATGATTTGACATGTGTATGAAAGTTAGACTGCGAGAACAGTACGAATGGTGACGTTTTGTGTTGAACATGACCTTCTTACAGGATCTACATACAAAGTTGTGTAAAACTAAATTTTGCTTCAGTTTTTCAACACTATCTTGTACACATCTTGCGTTTAAAAATCATGTAGAATGGTATATTTACACATCCTCCAACACTGGTTGTGTTGAAAATTTTTGTACAACATATATCTTTTTAAAAACTAAATTTATCTTTTTCAAAAACACTTGAAACTTATTCAACTTATTTCTTCATGACTTCTTACTACTTTAAAAACCCAAGATCTTGTTAATAGCAGACTAACTACTGATTTCATTAGTTTATTACAATTTAAACCTTTAAACTATATATTTAATAGGTAAATTACACCAAAATATCATAACGTTTCGAGTGGTTTAAAAGTAGTCACAACTTTTAGAGAAGTGCGTTAATTGAGGTCTTTGTTGGCATGTTTCAATAAGAGAAATATTTAATTAAAACTTAGAAGATCCAACACACTATGACATATGTTAATGGAGACCTCAATTGACTCACTTCTCTAAACGTTATGTCCTCTTTTGAATCACACCAAACGTTGTGACTTCAAATGAACTTACCAAAAAATGCTGTGACTTTTTATTGTAATTTGCCCTATATTTAAATATCTTATACAAGGATCCACATTAGCAGTAGAGTATGAGTGAAGATTGTTAATAATGTTATCTAGGAATGGGTTGGGAAGTGTAAATGAGCCCAAATGCTTTTTGTATATTGTAAACTAGTTTACGGTATTCTAGCAATTAAACTAAGTTGAGTCAACAATCCAGGTATGTGTATACCTTGCTTGTCGCTTATGTTTGTTTGGGGTTGAAACATAAATTGATTAATTAGATGTTTAGCTATAAGATCTTATGTACGCTGCTTGTGCTTGATTGCTAGTAATAGGAGGAGAGTATCTGTGCTATTATCATGGCAATCTGATGATCCATGTATGACATTGCTCGGGAATGGAGTTGTGTATGGAAGTAATTTAGATGGAGTTAGGTGTTTCAGTTTCCAGATATTAGGGAGTATCCAATATTTGGTTTATAAACTCATAGATGTTGGGGAATATCCAATATCATATATAAATGTATTACTATATTTGTGTATGGTAAGATATTGAGTAATCCCTATGTTGTTTGTCTAGTCTAAAATAAAGATACTAAGATGTTGATTGTTGCATTAATAGTAGGTTTACATGTGAATATGTATTTGCTTGATCATGCGTTTATGTTTGTGATATACCGTATTGAGTTCCAACTTACTCTTTTCTTTTTTAGGTACAATTGAGAGTCTTGTAGCTTTGAACATATTTATATGTGACATCATAGCAAATTATGGGAATGATGCTAGTTGAAAAGATTATCTAGTAGACTATCAGTGTTAGCTTGATAGCTCTAAGGAGACATGGACTCTTATTATATTTATGTGGTGATGAGACTCTATATACTATGATAGTATATTAGGGTTTTAACTTGGTGGATGATTGGTCATGTTACTTGTTAAGTAAAATCTATGAGCTATATAATGTCGGTGGTGTGTTGGATTTATGTTTAATCTTGTGTTACATGTGAAGAAATTGCAAAATGACTATTGACTTGAAGTGACTATTACATGTATGTTCATAAGTTACTTCGATGTTTGTTGAATTTATGGTAGGTCTTAAGCTTTGGTGTGTTCGCTCACTATAGACACGTAACGACTTATGAATATCCTTAAATTTACGGTATTACAACTTAGGTAGTATCAAAGCTTAGGTTCAAGATCTTTAGGGAACTTAGAAAAATGATATTTAGGATTGTGAGATGATGAGAGTGGGTTAATCATGAGATCACTAGTTGTTAAGGGAAAGTCATAGTTGTTCTCGTTAATGATTCTTGACTTTATTTTTTTCCTACTCATGATTCAATGCTATTGTTTTTTTCTTTCAGCTTTATGTCTTCTCTCTCTCTCTCTCTCTACATATATATAAATATATTATGTGTGGTATTATGTTTCCATTTTTACTTTTATATATTTATATTAAAATTCTATTAAATAAATTTATATTAACAGAATAAAAAGTAGTGAAAATAAATTTAACAAGATAAATGAGTCAATAATTGAATGACACAAACTTCTGTGAGAGTGAATACGACGGTTAATAATCAAATTGAAATAGAAGTAAACCCCACAATTGAATGATAAGTATAGTGGTTGAATATGCTATAGGTTGACTAAAGCAATATTTGCATTAGTCAACTCACCACCTTACAATTATTAAATAGAAATTACTAATGAAAGCTTATGGAAAACTGGCTGAATAGCAATATTAATTTTTCATTCTGTGGAAAGAAAACGATCATATCTGGCATCTTACTATCAATAATAATGCAAACATAACTAATAAAAATGTAACATAAAAATAATATCAGCTAATAGAAACTTAAACTACAAAACTATTACAATAAAATTTCTATAAAGAGCTATAACATTTTAATAATGAAAACTTATAAATTCATGAATAGATAGCAAGATCTTTGAGTCAAATGATAAAATAAGGAATAATTAATGTTTATAAAATATTAAGCCAAAACACTTGCGGTGGGACTGACAATGTTTACTCTTTGTACAATTTGATTAATGTGCCAAGTGCTATTAGTGGTCTTTTCTGGGCATGTCAAGAATGGTTGTGTTGAGATTTATTATGTCATGCGTTGTGTTGAGTTTCGTCATGTCGAGTCAAGTTATGTAAAGTCTTGTCCTCTATGTCGAGTCTTTATCAATCAATTTTAGTCAATCTAATTTTACATTAGTAATCATTAGCCTAACTCTTAAGTTTATTGGTGTAAAACTATAAATAGAGATAATAAAATGTATACTACATGATAAAGTGGAAGTAACAAGTGACATAAGATTATAAATAAATATAACAATAATGGGTAAGAATTGGCAAACGACTTACAAATAAAATAAAACTTCTAAAGTAGGTAAATCCCCCTTCTTAACATTTATTGTAGTCACAACATTAAGGAAAGACAATGATGATCCAAGTAATAAAAAAGAGCTAAAATGATGTATGACTAATAGAAATCAATTGAAAGAGATAAATGAATAGAATATGAAAGGGTTAATGTTACAAATGGTACCTAAACTTTGATAAAATATGTAATTAGGTACTTAAACTTTAAAAATGATCAATTTAATACCTGAAAGAACTTTTTATGCATGCAACAATACCTCTATCAAGTTCTTTTAGGTATTTAATTGACCAAATTTCAAAGTTTTTCAAGTAATAAATTGATCGATTTTAGTATTAAGGCATTAAATTGATCAATTTCAAAGTTCAGGTACCTAATAGTATATTTTGGTAAAGTTTAAGTATCATTTATGACATTATTCCAATATGAAATGTGCGTTATTAAATACAAGGACTAACACTATGAACATAATAATAGTAAACTAATTATTGAGAGAAATAATCAAGCTAACAATATCATTTAACTTGATTTTGTGTAGAAATACAAACAATAACAATGATAGCAATCTTTTATTTATTTGATGACTTAGGAGCATAGCAACCAAATGAAAATGTTTATTCTAAGCACGGGGTTTTCCTTTTCCTCAATGGAGTGCGATAGCAATAATTTTAAAGGAAGTTAGGAAAGGTTTTGATGACTTAGTTGAAGGTTGTTAACAAGTGTAACGGTGGAGAAAATTCTATTACCATAGTTGAGGGAATAATTAATTTAATTTGTAGTAAAATATAAGATGGGGAGTAATGATATGATGGTGAATGGTAAAAAATGTAAGAGGATGACTGGTGATATAAGGGAAGAAAATAAAAGATATTGTGCTAAGATGAAAAAGTGGAGATCTTAGGTAGACAAAAGTTTGAATGACAGAAGAGGAATAATAGGAATTGGTAGAAAGGTTTACATAAGACTACGGTTACCAAGTGCTATAAAGAACGTAACCTTATGGATTTTGGAAGACATATGGGATCGTAAGAATGATGAATAACTGTTATAAATTAACCTTGGTAGTTGATAGTAGTGGTAAAACTAGATTGAATTAATAGAAATCAAGATATCATAGTATCATCCAAAACATTATGCTAATTTGAGATTTAACTTTTAGAGATAAGGTTGGAGATTAAGAATCATTGACTTTCAGCCTTCGAAATATTACTAAGGAAATGATTTGGAGAAGAAGTGTTGCAAAGGTCTCCAATAGAAAAGATAGTAATAAATAAAGGCAAAATAAAATAATTGGTATTGCTAATGAGTTGAACTAACATTCCTAAAGTGCATTATATATCTGTTTTGAAGAAGTATAACTTAAATCTAGGTAGCAACTATTATGAGTTAAAGAACCATTGGTTTAAACATACACTAGTTGATAGTATAGCTATGTGAAGAAGCTAAGGAATAAGTTCTTGAAATAGGTGATCTACGTGCAAGGTGTTAATCATTAAGTGGAGACAACTTAGATAATGGAAGAACAAGTGGAAGACTGGGTTAAAAGAGTTTTAGTGGCTTGGGTAATTTCCAAGACGAAAGTTCATTTTTTCTTTTTTTGGGATTTGGGGGGTGGGTTGGGTGAATGGGCGAATAGTGATATATCCTAAATAAATAATTTATAATTAAAGGTAAAGAAGAAATTTCTATTTTGTGATAATTGCATATTCAACCCTTAAACTTTAAGGGTAATGCGATTGATGCCCTAACTTTGAAAGCGTGATTTTTTACTACTTAAACTTTAAAAAATTAGCACTGTCAGTTAACTGTTTTGGGAGTGGGGTAGAGAGGTGTGAATCTGCATATAGAAAAAAGTTTAAGGAGCGAATTTGCACCCTTTTTCATTTTTTTAACAAAAAATGTCACGTGTCGTTAACAGTACACATAGATGAAAATTGAAGGGTTTAAAAATCCTGCTTTCAAAGTTGGTTAGGTTAGGTGGGTGGGTGGGTTGGGGGGTGGGGTAAGGGTTGCTAATTTACACTATCCTTAAAGTTTAGGAGGTGTTTTTTACAATGTCCCCTTTTATCTTTTTTTGTAAGGGAAAAGTTGTCCAACCAAAAATTTAATTAGTATGTTGCATGGGATCAATGTATTTAAAATTGGAAAAATAACTATAGTTCTAGTTTCTCCTTCTCCCTCTCTCAATCTGAGGCATCTAACTTCTAAAGAACTTCAAGAAAATCCAATGGTAAGCAAAAGTTCTTCGCTTTTTCTCATTATTTTTAACAAAAAGGTGCTTGGATAACGAAATCTTGGAATTTCTGTGTAAAATAGTGAACATTAAAGAAATTTGTTACGGAATCTCTAGAAACAAGGGTTAGAAAGGTTGTAAGAGAAGAAAGAATTCAAGAATTATAAAATGGTATGGTAATTATGATATTATTTCATTTTCTTGAGGGTTAGATGTGAATAGATGGATAAAAGTTTGTGTAAGATTGATTAAGATGTTGAATACTAACAAGAAAGGAGTTTTAAAGTGTTTTAGGTTGGAGCTAACAAAATTTTTGAAAGAAATCAAGGTTTGATTTCTGTATGAAAGTTAGACCATGAGAATAGTACAAATGGTGATGTTCTGTGTTGAACACGACTTGTGTACAAAGTCATGTCGAACTAAATTTTTCTTAGGTTTTTTAGCACAACCTTGTACACAATTTATGTTGAAAACTCATGTAGAATTATAGAAGTATACAACCTTTAACACAGTTTGTGTTGAAAACTTGTGTACAATATAACTTTTTAAAAAACTACATATATTTTTCTTAAAAACATTTGAAACTTATTTAACTTACTGATTTCCTTAGTTTTTTTACAATTCAAGCCTTTAAACTATGTATGCAAATATCTTATGCAACCCGATGATCCATGTATGATGTTGTCTGAGAGGGGAGTGGTCTATGGAGATGATTTTGGTAGATTTAGGCGTTTTAGTTTCATAAAAATATTGGGGAGTATCCAATATTCAATTTATAAACTCATGGATGTTGAAGAGTACCCAACATCATATATATGTATTTGTAAAGACCCGACATGCTCAATTCTCAAATTAAGTACACCAAGTCCCCAACCATGTATAACTCTTACGAATTATACGTAAGGTTGTCTTAAAAGAAGGTGTTTATGTTGAACATTGCTAAACCAATTTTATTATTTATGAAATCGTTTAGTTAGATTTCTAAATAACTGGATTTGGCAGCGGAAAATCAAATTTTATAAAACAACTTATAAACTTCCACTCCCTACAGAGCAAACCAGTTTTCTAAGAAACTAACTTTATAAAAACACTTTATGATCTACTCTTAGGGGTAGATAATCATTTACAATCAAGTGAGCATTAACAAGCCCTTAAAAGGAAATACAATTTATAAATAAATCCAGTTTTCATAAAATAAAGCAAAGAAAAAACAAAATACAAGAAATATCTCGATCCTATCACACCTCACTCATTCTCCCATATCTTCATAATCGCCCAAATCCCAGGATAAACATCATCACATCAATCATCCTCACCATCACCATCCTCATCAGCATCAACATCAACAACAATAATAAGAACAGCAACATCAACAAGTCATCATTTCATCATCATCATCAACAACAATAATACCTGTAAAAAGAATAACAACAACAAGGATGAGCCGGAGCTCAGTACACAGTAACACAATCACATACGGAGTGACATGCGAGCTTAACTAAATGCAATGCATCAATCCACAAGTTATTATCTTTTCATTAAAATAAACAAATCAACAATGGAGCACTCACACTCCGGAACAAGCCAATGGGAATCTGGGGTCCTGAGTAACAGCAGCTGCTCAGGGGGTTGATATAGAAGACCGGATATCTATATCTCCTATATCTAACCGATAAAGAAAATAGCTTCATTTAGGGTTCAAAAGTCGTTGCCCAACTCTACTTAAACTCAGTCCATAACATGAGCCTAGTTCACAAGTTCCCATAAACTTTGAACTAAACCATGGTATTTCCCCATAAGTTTAAGTAAACGTTACTCAGATACTATTCCCCCTATCGGCTACCCACTTAACCAAAAAGAATAGCTATTGCATCATAGCGTACCATTGCATCATGGTAAAGTCATTGTATCATGACTTGGTTAAGCGCCTAACTAATATGTCATTGCATCATGACAAGGTTGTCGCTCCCCGGTTCCAGATTCAACGACGTAAAGCACAACCAACACTCATCAATTATTAAGCCGAGTTTAAGTTCTTAATTCATTTTAGATGCCTATCCTAACATCCAACACGCAAGTTACTGCGTACCTTATATACGAAATCCAAACAGAGTTTCAGAAGGAATTCCAGAAGATAAATCAGATATCCACTTCTGTTAAGGAAAGAGCTCGTATAAGAAACTAAACTAAACTAATCATGCACTTCATCAAAATCATATAAAAACTTAAGCTATTTATCCATTCGTCTCAAACTCATTTTATTAAATCCTATTTGATCAGACACTAATGTGGAACCCCACTATGGCTGCGAATATCGCCCTGCCAAAATATGGACAGTTCTCCTTTGTCTGTTAAAGTAATTCTTTTCACTTTAATTATAGTTTCTTATCACAAAACATAGCATATATAAAGCATTCATACATAAAAGCATTCATATTCAAAGCAAATAAACATTTGAAACAACATATTCCCATATTATTCAAAGATCATCCTAATTCATTCATCTAAGCTAATTATTAGCTATTAACCCATTTCAGCTTAACCTTAGCCAAATTGTTTAGAATTAGTCATTTAATCTAAAACTAGTTCAAGTTGATTAACTTAAGTAATCTAATTCCTTTTAGCTAATTCAAGCTTATTTAGTCAAGTTGAACTTAAATTCATTACTAATTCATTATACATGTAAGATCTATGTCAACTTGAACTCACCTTAACTTAAACTTAGCTAAATTAATTAACCTTAATCATTTAGTTCAAAAACTAAGTCAAATATGGTTAAACTAACTCAATCTAATTCATTTTAACTCATTCAAGTTTATTTAATCAAGTTGAACTTAAGTTTGTTAACTAAGTTCATTTAAGTTTAATAACTAATCATAAGAACAAATAATAAACAAATCTTAAACTTAGCATGAAGGAAGTTCAAATAAAATTCATATAAATACATAACTCATCATTTATATACTTACCAAGATCATTTAGTTTCACTAAGTCATCACAACATCATAAATCAAGCAATGGAAATCATATATACAACATAACTACTTTTAGTTTAATACTCTTGGAAATTCAATTATTTGTTGAATTTATAAATCTATCTAAATCATGCTTAATTAAATCAATCTATCAACATAACACATCAAACATCACTTATCTATCTCATTTTAATTCAAAAAGATCCATTTACACTTAACAATAAACATTTAGAAATAAAACACAAGTTTTAATTTTTGTTTAAGAAAACACACAGCCGGAAAGAATCAAACTTTAAGCATCAATGCATTTCGTATTTGTAAAACCTCAAAACATGAAAGTTGTAGATCTCTTTTTAAGATTTTTATAGAAACTTGAATCACCTCAATCGGAGATCGTATGAAAAAGTTATGGCCAAAATACGAAGCAGTTACGAAACAGGGCACTGAGTAAAACGAACACCGGCACTTCAAAGCCGGCGACGTAAATTTCAAAGCCGGTAGCGTAAGGCTCAAAGCCGGCAGTGTAAGTCTCAAAGCTGGCAGCATTGGGCATTCTATTCCCTTCAACACCAGCTCAAAGCAGGCCACGTAGAAGCTTTAGGAGCCGGCGTTGAAGACAGAACAGGTTGCGAAAAGAGATTTTTTTGCACTTCCTTTTATCAAAACTTCTTCAAATCATTTCCTAAGCTTCCTATATCAATTCTAACATTAAACAAACACTAATAACAACTCCTAACACTTCAAATCTCTTCCCACAACTTCAAACTACAATCAAATCATCACAACCCACAATTCATACTCTTCTTCCTCAAATCAACTCATATCAAACTTCAACTCAACAAATACAAATATAAACAGCACTTCAACTCATTTTCAATATCAATTCATCAATTGAATAAGTAAACAACAAATAAAACAAAGATTACTTGAAATAGAAAACTTATCTTTTTAACACAACATGCAATTTCTTCTTCCTCTTTTGTTCTAATATTGATTCCTTCTTCTAGCTTGTTTTCCTTCATCTTGCTTCTCTTCTAGCTTTGATTTATCTTCTAGTTGGCTTTGATCTTGAGATTCAAGTTGAATTTGGAGAGGGAAAGAAGAAGAAGAAGAAGAAAGAAAGAAAGAAAGAAAAGAAAGAGAAGAAAAACGAAAAATGAAAGAAAGAAAGGCAGCAAAGGAAATAATAAAAGAAAAGAAAAAGACAAAGCTAAATTTATATAAAATAGAAATAGGGTATAGGTTTAGAACTATCAGATCAATATCTATAGTTCCAAAAGTATTTAAAAGATGATTTCTGAACCAATATGTTACAAATTAAGATCTTATAATAAGAACTTAATTTAGGAATTTAATTTGGATACAAAGATATTAAATTTGAGTTCGGGTTTAAGAACTGATATTTTTATTCAAGAAAATGAACTCAAATTTTACTGAGATTTAGGAATTAATATTTTTGGTCTAAATTGAATGCTTAGGAATCCTCTAAACATTTTTAGAACATGTTTAGGGATTTGAGGAATTTCAAATCTCAAAACCAACTTAATTATTAGCTAATTAAATTAAGCCAACTTGTCTAATTAAGTCCTATAATTCATTTGATTCATTTAATCTATCTAAACTCAGTTTCTAATTTAGGTGAATATTTGGGGTATTTCAGTATTACTATATTTATGTGTCGTGGGATATTAATTTATCTCTTTGTTGGTTATTCAACCTAAAATAAAGATAATAAGATGTTAGTTGTTGCATTTGTAATAGGTTTGCATGTGAATGTGTGTTTGCTTGATCATGCGTGTGTGTTTGTGGCATGCCATACCAATCCTAAGCTACTCTTTTCCTTTTTTGAAATATTTAAGAATCTTGTAGCTTCGATCTTATTCGAATGTGATATCATAGTATATTATGGTGAGGAAGCTAGTGGAGAAGATTATCTAGTAGACTAATAGTATTGGCTTGACAACTCTAAAGAGACATAGAGTCTTATTACATTTATCTAATTATGCAACTCTATATGCTATGATAGTATGTTAGGGTGTTGACTTGGTAGATGATTAGTGATGTTTGTTGTTTGATAAAATCTATGAGTTATTTAATGTTAATGGTATGTAGGATTTTTGTTTAATTTTGTGTCACATGTGAAGAAATTGCAGAGTGGCTGTTGGCTTGAAGTCACTATTATATGTTTGGAAGTTAATTCTTGTATTTATTAAAGTTATAGTAGGTTCTAAACCTTGGCATATCTATACTCACTATTAACATGTTGCGGGTTGTAAATGCCTCTAGATTTAGAGAATTACAGTACTGCTTGCTAGAATAGAACTTGCCAATAACCAGGCCAAATTGTAAACATATCTAATAAGATGTGCTACTTGGTGTTTTATTGTCTTGAGTTGAAGAGCTACACACTTAGAAGGGTCTCAAACCTCAACAAGGTAGCTGGGTGCTTAAGCCACCTTGTTATGGCTTGATGACGGTATCTGGTGTAATTGTCACCCAAATAAAGAGAAGCTATACTAGATGTAGTTTGGGATAATGGGCCCTATTGGATTGTATAATATAGTTAAATTGTGACAACGGTGCCTTAATACGACTGTGAGTTTTAAACAAGACTACTTTTTATTTTTCTTTTAGGTGGGAGACTGTTGTTCTCATCAACCTTGAATATTGTTTTGATAATTTGAATTTTAAGCCCCCTATTGTGATGCTCAAAGTCATGAGTAGAGTTGCAAACAAGTCAAATCAAGATGGTATGGTACTAATCTTGAGCTTGAACTTAACTCCAAATTTCAAAGTTTGAGTTCAACTGAGCTTGAAATTCTAAACTCGAATCTAGCTTAATGCAACATTAGATTAACTCGAGCTTTATTAAAAAATAAATTAATTTTAATTAAAATAATAATGCTACCCAAACTTGATTCAAAATGTCTTAAGCTTAATATAACTTAATTAGGCTTGCGAGCTAATCGAATTAAATAAATGAAGCTTGAGCTCGACTCGATAAACTATTTGAGTAGTTTAAGCTTGAACTCAACTCGAATGTTCTCAAATTGAACTTAAGTAACCACCAAGATGAGTGTGGGTAGTTTGTGAACCACATTTGCATTCGTAGTCATGTGTACTCCTATATTATTTCTTGCAAAATTAAATATCTAAATGAATATTTATATCACTAACATAAGAATGTGTGTACATATTGTGTATATTTGTGTTGCTGTGTATTTGTTTTGGGTTTACCTCTTTGGGGATTTTTCAACTCAAATATTCTCAAATTGAACTTAAGTAAACACCAAGATGAGTGCGAGTAGTTTGTGAACCACATTTGCATTCGTAGTCATGAGTACTTCCATATTATTTCTTGCAAAATTAAATATATAAATGGATATTTATAGCACTAACAGGAGAATGCATGTACATATTGTGTATATTTATGTTGTTGTGTATTTGGTTTGGGTTTACCTCTTTAGGGATTTTTCCTTCGTTAGGTATGTAATATTTGAGTTTTTCTTAACCTAAATATAGTTTCTTAACTTGAATATATTGTAATCCACTAGATTTTTAGTGTATAGTAATGGTTATTAATAATTTGGGAGTAAGTTGCATAAATATAAAACACTAACTACTCGTTCACTTCACTATAATTATAATTCCATTACAGCCTTATTCATTACGAATAGTTATTACAGTGTTTAGCTTACTAAATAATAATTCTACAATGAATCTCTATTACACAAAATATTAAATAATCATTCTTTCTTTAAACCCATTGATACTAATTCAATGCTGGAATTATCTTTTTTTTTTCAAAATACCACCATTTAAATGAAAAATTAATAAAAAAAATCCTATCACGCCTTTGTTCCATTCCATCGTAATAGAAATTTCATTACAGCCTTATTTATTTAGCGAAATGAACGAGCTATAAATATTAATAGAAAATTTATTTTTATGAGTTTTAGAATCGAAACTATATCTTTAATTTTATTGTCTTGAAATAATTGATGATTTGTTTGTATAATAATTATTAACTATCAGATATCATAAATTTCTCATTTTATACTCCTTGTAGACTTTAATTTTCATTACCTACACTTAAAATTTTTTCAAAATTTCCCATAAGAAAAATATCGAAGATTTGAAAAATTTGTTATATTAATATGATTTAGTGCAATCAGTATAAACTATCTTTTATCAAACATAAAATTATATAAACATAAGCTTTTTTACTATTACTTTTCTTTGAAACCTTCATTTTCATTTTACTTAAGTTTACAACTGAAGCACAACTTATTTCTTAAAAACCCTCACTCTCAACATCAAAAAATATTTAAGAAATCACATCTTGAATGCTACTTTTAGTAATTTTGAAGAAGGGAGTAAAACAATTATACAGAAAATGTTCATGAAACTAAGGTAAGTATTATTTTTAAAGTTACAGTAAGTTATATTTGTCGAACACATTAGTATACATACATGGTTCATGATTATAAGTAAAACACTAAATTTAGCAGCTATGTTAAGTTAATGAACTAAGACAAAACTTATTAAGAAATGATAGAAACATGTGTAAACTTATTATGTAACTTTGACCATGTTTAAAAGTTGTAGTATAACTACCAAGGAACTATAAACAACTATCACTTTACTTAACAAATACAAACATGATAGTTCATGAAGTAAAACAGAGATAGATTGTTCTAAGTATTCATATTTAAGCCATGAGTAAATGATAGACTAATGGTTTTAAGTTTAGCTAGTAGGTTTGTTAGATATATTTATGTTTGAAACAACCATGTTAAATAAGTCTTCTAGCTGTATTTTTAACCCTGGATCTACTTAGGGAGGAGTTAGTTTATTAAGTGAAATAAAGAGGAGCCAATGTTAACCATGAGGCAAATCGCGGCCAAAGTCACGCCAATATTTGCAAACCACGGTAAATTGAGAAAGTGAGGGAAAGTTGAAGTCAAGCATAGCTTCAACCATGATTGGAATCAGGCCTGTGGTTGAGCGCATGGTTTAAGCTATGACTTTTATGCATGACCGCGATTCTTTACCCCATCTAATCGTGGGTTGGATTGCACTCACGGTTGATCTAGTAGTTTAGGCTGTGAGTTATATAAATGAATGTGATTTGTCACCAGGTCTACCCATGGTTACCGTGGCACCCTACGATTCAAAAATATGAATTTTTCTTAAGATTTCTTGTATCAAAATCTTCAAATTCATTTTGTTTTTAGTGGCGCTACCCCCGGGTCCACAAGGGATGCTGTCCCCTTATATAGTTGTATACTTAATAATATATATTTATTATCTTGCAGGAGCCATAAATCAAGACCCAGATTTTCCAATAGACTACTACGACGATTAAGCCAACACATATAGGTGAGTAACTTGAATATTCTCACTCTGTTTGTGACTGTAATGTAGTACTATCTATTTCTAAATATAACTGAAATTGATTATATGCATGAGGTTTGGGAAATAATGTATGTTATATGTTGTTTAAGTGAATGACAATCTTTAATGCTAAAAGTGATAACTATTTGTTTGGTTTTAGATTATGTAATGTTTATTGCTGATTGTTTGGAAATGAATTGGTTACCAAGAAATCTTATGTAAATTTTAATCGACCATTAAATAAATCAGAAAAGC
Organism: Combretum micranthum; assembly: GCA_024138025.1. Taxonomy (NCBI): domain Eukaryota; kingdom Viridiplantae; phylum Streptophyta; class Magnoliopsida; order Myrtales; family Combretaceae; genus Combretum; species Combretum micranthum. The sequence goes on from JAMXBD010000437.1 coordinate 339,069, forward strand.
ATTGCAGGATAGCATAACTTGTATTGCATGGTGTTCACGTTACGTATTAACTTCTCAACCCTAAGGTATTGCTTTGTTATATCAAGTAAATCTGGTTAAGATTTCTCCTAAGCTATTAGCCTTATAGGAACTAAGTAGGCATCGAAGGACGTTGTCTATTGAAAGTTGATTTTGAGGTAGTTAACACATAGTGGAGTTTCTAAGTTCTAAGGTGAAGTCAAGATGATATTACTTTTTTATATACGTAAATAGTAAATGAGTTTGAAAAATACATCTCCTTCTTTAGTTCTTTGTCTCTCTTAGACAGGAATTACTTGAGTTGGTTCTTCAACCCCCATAAAAAGGTGTAAATCTTTATTGATTTGGATTCCGATCATCCAAACTATGTTTGTTGCATACGCTTAATTGTTGCATTTCATATGTTTGTTAATTAAACTAGCTTAACATTGATTGAGTCATGATAAGATTTGGTTATTCACTGAGCTTATTGTGCTCACGCTTTTAAGATTGTTATTTATAGGAATTAAGGGGAAAGATCAAACTAAGAAGTTAAAGCTAGTAAGATATCACTGAAGTTTGGATATGAATTGGAGAAAGAATCATTGTATTTGTAGAAAAGTTTTTTAAGACTACTGAATGTAAATTTTATGATTTGATGAAGTTTTTGGAGATTATAAGCAATAGTAGTAAAGCTGTAATATCATGATGTAACGATCAAGGACTTTATGTATTGTTATCCCTGTATGTGACTTATATGAATGCAATATTTTTTTTTATCCTAATTAACTCTCGATCCTATCATAATTGTTCATGCCATAGAATATTCTAGTTTTGTTATGTTCATTTACCTTTATGAGAGTCTCAGAGAGATTAATATAAATATTTGTGACTTCAGTTTGTTACATGTTACATAATTACTACTAGGATACTTAATGGGGTGTGATAAGCTACAAGTACGGTTTAAATCTATTTTTGAGGAATTTTGACTTGCAATCAGGTTCAGTACTAGATAAATTATTAAATAGGTTGTCTTAGTTTGATATTATTACTTTAGTTTGGTTTAAATTATTTAAAAGTGTAAATATGTAAGATGTTGAGAGTAAAAAATAACATTTGATATTTCAATTAGTTGTGGATTATTCATTATATGTGTTTTGAATCTTAACCCATTCATACTATAGCATGAGCATGGGGCAAATTGTTTACATCCTTTTGTTTCAAGGTATGACAAATAAGCAAGGGAGAATGAAATATACCTTTCCTAGTAGTACCATAACATGAGATTTTGAAAAAAAAAAAATAGCCATTCAACATTGAATAGACTTCTGTCCAATATCTCCTTCACCAAACATCCTTGGTTCCTTCCATTACATCATGTAAAGGTTGGTCCTTGGTGCCCTATGCTAATCAATCAACAATTTAAAATCATATTCTAAAAATTTCTCATTTTCCTAATTGACCTCTCTCTTTTGCCTCTCTTTTCCTCCACATTAATGATTCCATTTGAATCTATAGAATAATAAGAAATAAACCTTAACAAGCTTTAGCTAATTTATTAGAGTACACTAGTGAGCCATTGGCCTATAACATAATAACATGAGAAGAACACCATTCTCTATGATTCCCTTTACACTTATATCTATAGAAACTCATATTAGCTAATGAGACGTTTGATATGTGAGAATAGACCTGGAATAGAATCACCATTCTGGATGTTATTCTCATTCCCATGTCTGGAACCAATTTTAAAAGTTGAAATTGTGTGTTTCTTGGGGATTATTGATTCTGGTTTTTTGAGGAGAAATTCGATTTCATCTTTAAAAAGGGGGAATCGTAATTCTGTTATGCCCCCACTAATGTTAATTATAACTATTTTATCCAACCACCTATATAGTAGCCATAATTATTATAAAGGGTATTAACTATAATCTTCTAATAAATAAATTTTGTATTAAATACCATCCTATGATTACTTTTTTAGGCAAATATACTTATTAGTTTATAATATAATAAATAAGCACATGTATCGTTCCCACAAGATCTTAACCTACATGGCCTCGAACACAAGTCGTGTACTCTAGTTATGTAGAGCACAAAATACCCTTATGATCCTCTCACAAGTTCCAGCACAATTTGTGTACTCTTTTGTGTACCCTCTATTGTTCTCAAAAGAAGTCATGTCACTGATGTGTACTCTACACTTTTGTCATCTTCCACTATATTTTAAAAAAGGGTAAATTATACAGAAATGTATTAATATTTGAGAGTAAGTTCATTTCATGTATTAATATCTTAAGTGGTTAAAAAGATGAATCAATGTTTGAAGGTAAGTTAATTTAAGGTATTAACATTTCAAGTGACTAAAGAGGTATGAATGTTTTGCAAAGTAAGTCAAATAAGGTATTAATATTTGACTATTAACGAAAATTAAGGAAACTTAATTGAAAACTAATACAAATGTTGATACCTTAAATGAACTGTATAAAACATTGATACTTCATTTGATTCGTTTTACCAAACCTTGATTCCTCTTTTTAACTACTTGAAATGTTGATGCTTTAAATAAACTTACCTTCAGTATTGATACCTTCTAGCATAATTTACCATTTAACAAAACTTGTTCCAACAAATAAAAAACCTTTCTTTTAAGCAATAATAACTCTTCAAAACTTGAAATTAATAATTAAACTACTTAAGTACCTTTTTCTTATAATTATCCATAAAAATCAATCATTAAACTCAAAATACCCATTCTTAAATAAAAGGTTAAATCATACTTTTTTGATATCTTTTGTAAATAGACAATCCATTCCTTTCCATTCGATAGATGTGCCCAAATATATGAATGGATTATATATTCCCCTCCCTATTCCATTCCGTTAATTCTAATCCATTCTTTTCCAGACAATTTTAGTGTACCACACGTAATATAAGAGTATGAAATTGGATATCATCCCTCCACCATAGGTCCGTAACACTAGACCTCCATTTACACCAATTGGATCCATAAATAACTTATTTTGAAACAAAATCCTTTCTCTTAAATAGTCTATGCTGGACTCTCTATTCCTGGTCTTCCTCCAGGGGCTTATATCTCATAATAGTCTTCATTGGAAATATGAAGGTAGAACAAATAAATTTAATCAACTAACAAAAATCCTCTTTTTATAAACTTGGAAATCTATGGAAAAATTATACACAAATTTAAAAAATAAATAGTAAACATGATAAAGTAAATGTATATCAATATATGTTTTCCTTTAAATATATGCATCCCATTTACATGTGTTATATCATGTGATTTCATATGAAGGCTTCAAAGATAACTATATATCTATAAGCTAACATGAAATTGATTAATTACAAATTAATATCTATAAAATTCTAATTCAGTAGTTTCTAAAATTTATCCATTGTCATGGCCATTAATTAAAATAATATTAACATGAACCTATTACTTATTCAAAATTGAAAACTAATCATTTTGCATTTAATTTAGAGAGGAAAAAAAGAAGAAGAAGGCTAAAATTACGACCTCTTATTATATGTTTGGATTGAGGGAAAGAATGGTAAAGAAATAAGGTTAAGATTGATAAATGTAAAATTTAAGATGATTTCCTTTTTTCGTAAATGAAAAAAAAGGATAAAGTAATGATTTATATGTCTCAAGGTATATGTTTTCTTCATATGAGTTGATCTATAGTTATTATCAATGTTGTCAAATCGAGATTGATCAGTCTTGTTTAACTTAGTTAATCTAACCAATGATAAGAATGATCTGTTGAATTGTCACGCCTCGAGGGGTACCCTAAACGTGGCAGTCCGCCGTACACAATATTAAAGCCTAGGAATGACTACCTCAGTCACACAAAGGCTTCCATATCACGTACAAGGCGTACATCACAACCAAGGGAACGCATCGGAGTAACGCAATTTATATTGATAATAAATAAGTAACAAGGTAAAGAGAATACTTATCATAAAACATAAACATATTAAATTACAATTCGTAGGGGCATATCCCTCTATTGTCTTCAAATAAATATACATCTTAGAATCTTCCAAAATACTAACATAGAATTCATTACATATAAAGAATCTTACAAAATTACTTCATCTTATGTTTCCATTTCTTCATAGAAGCTTAATATCCTTCCATGACTTTCTTAATGTCATGATCCTCAATTAAAGCCATGAATATACATGTTTCAACAAAATCTATCGGGGTGTAAGCTACAACTAGCTTAATGAGATATTTCTTTTCACTCGCACCATGTTTTCAAACAAGTTCATTTAAATTTTCACACATATGCTATGCGTACAATTCAACAATCATGTCATACACGAATATATATAGTTATCTGGAAACTATATATAGAACGGATTTACCCCTTTGTATCGAAGGTTAGGGAATCGGTGATGAAGATCCTCGATCTTCTATTGCTAGTCCCTAGATCCCCACCCAAAGCGTTCGGTTGGCTCGGCTTTGAACCTAGAGTCGCATTCCCCGGGCGATTTAGATTATCTAGGAAGAAACATGGCCCGTCACAGCACGATAACATCTAATCTAACTCTACGCATAGGAGTAGCAGCCTTCCAAAAGAGATGTGACTCGATGGATGCTATGCGTGAGAGTTTTATTTTTCTTAAACCAACCTTATTAAGGTTTATTAGGGGCGATCAATCAATTTAGCAAATAATAAACAGTCATACAAGTAAGTAAACAAAAACACTTAAACAGGCAGTTTGAAGTTGCGATATTTTTAATTCTCATTTCACGCATAAACAAAGAATCACATATATATACATAACCCCGAATTCCCCAAATATATATCCATTTTTATCTTTTTAGTATACTAATGCTGCTACTTTACAAGCACAAGTAAGGTAACGAAATTAAGAGGAATAACTCACTCGTCCATTTCGCGATCTTCTTAGTCGTAGTAATCCTCATGAAGGGTAATCTTGTATCCTTCGTCACCTAGACAAAAGAAATACCTGGGATCAGTATTTCGTAGAAATTCTACTTAAACTTTTTAATTCTATTTCACTATGTTCGTTAAATTCGTATAGAATGAAATTCCAATTTAACATGGCCATAATTTGCTCATTTTAACTCGGAATTTCGCATATAATATACCGTTTTCTACCTATTCGAAAAGATCTATCCATTTCTAAGGTTATCTTTGTCATATAAGATCATTTAGGTTCCAAAAACGTTGGGTACATATTTAAAACGAAAAATTTCTAGATTTTGCAAAACCATTTCCTAACTCAACTTCATTAAAAAATCTTTTAGTAAATATATATATATATATAAATAATTGATAAATCCTTTGACTATATAGATAAGCTCACTTCATATGCAAAAATTATAATGGTAGTGTCTCAACAATTTATTTCATAAGACAATTCTTTTTAAAGTGTTAAAACTTAACTTAATAAATTTCTTTTCAAGTATTTTGAATAAACTTTATATTTTTATAGGTTATTATAAATGAGCATATTATTATTTTATTTTCTTCATTCATTTTTCTAAAACAAGTAAATTTTCCTTTAACCTTAATCTTTTATAAATTTTACTTCTAATGATAAAAGATCAAAGTTATCAAATTTGTATTAAGTTGTTGAAAAACTTTTTATAAATTTATATTTAGAATGGTTTTAGAAAATGAGTATTGTCTTCTTATTTTTATTATCTAAAATATAAGTTTTTGTTTTCTAAAAACTTGTTCTTTTATTTCTTTTGAAAAGAATCCTCTTTATTGATAGAATCCTTTATTTTTAATCTTATCTTATTTATATTCTTTGAAAATAAGTTTCTTCTTTAGAAACTTGAAAATCATTATTTTCCTTAGTGGGTTATAACTTTACGGGTGGAATTCATCTTAACTTTGAAAACTAGTTTGTTTCTTAGTTTTGTTATGGAGTTGAAAGGAGTTTAATCTTTAAGCTTTTTGTGAGAACTTTGAAAACAAATTATTTTAGTTAAGTTATCATAATATACAAAGAAAGTATTCATTTCTTATGTTTCCTTGGTAAAGTTATCTTTGTTATTTGAGAAAAATTGAAAAAACTTGTATTACTCCATTTTTATGTTATTGATAATAACTTCATTATTTTGTGACAAGTCACATAATAGAAAATTTAGTTTTAAATTCCAAGTAAGATTCTACTTTTAAATTAGTTGAGACAATATCATTATGTAGATGCAAGTATTATGAGCATGTAAAATAATAAGAACATAAGAAAATACTAGAAACAAATAATAATAAGCAAGGATATAAAATATCAAGTATTAAGAATCTTAGCTTCATCAAGGTATCCCGGTCACGTATTGGGAGCCTTAGCTTCATCAAGGCATCTCGATACTAAGAATAGACTAGTCCCAAAAAGAATAAAAAAAAATAAAGAAAAGATTGTTTTGACTTTGATATGGACAAGTCTAAGACTAGAAAGACTAGTCTTAAAGAAATAGCATGAAATAAATAAATTGCAAAGCATGAAATTAAATAAATAACAAGTGAGCTTATATGCTCTAAAGCTTATATATAAATACATAAATATATTTAGTTAGATATGAATAATAAAATCAACATAACAACATAATAAAATAGGAAGTTCATGTGCAAGAACAAAACGTGAATATGTTGTTACTTTTACTACTCATATGAGTTTCAAAACAACACCATAGTCATATTAAGTTACATGACATGGATAACTAAATGGTCGGAAGAAATTTTTACCTAAAATGTTTATGTGGTATGAAGATGATAGTGAATGTATAGTTATGTGGTTATTGAGAAATGGTAGTTGTATTATGTATAGAGAGAAATTTTGTGAGTATTTGGTGAAAGAGAGTTTTGGTAGATGAAAAGTTTATGGAGAGTGTTTGTGTAGAGAATTTGAGAGAGTTTTGGTAGTAAAATGAGTTGTGTAAAAGAATGAAAGAGAAATGGGGTATTTATAGAATTTTGGAGTGAAAATTATATGTAATTAAATTAATTGAAAAAAAATAAATGAGGATGAAGAGAGAGAGTAGTGTGGATGGCAAAGAAGAGAATGAGAGAGAAATTTGATTAAAAATTTAATTTTAGAAGAAAAGTGTGAGAGAAGTTTAGTAATATGTGATGTAAAATTTTTATGGGAAAAGAAAATTGTAAGAAATAGGTATGTAGGTGTAAGAATAAGTAATAAAAAAAGTAGAGATAGATAAATAGTAGAAAAGTACTATAAATAGTAGCCTAGACAATTAAAATACCGGTAGTAATAAAAATACAAGTATAAATGCGATATCTGTAATTTTTAGCTACCGAAAAATTCTAAAACTGATATTTTTGAAATCCTTATATTTTTACGAGTTTATTGATATTTACCAAATATTTTTACCATCGGTGTACTAGAGCACGGTTTTTGAAAACTGATCCCGTTCAGATCCGAAGGACACTAGAAATTTGTAAATATGATATTTTTAAACTTTCCTATATTATTATGAACTAATATCAAGAATTATTTTCATTTCATTGTTTAGGGTTTAAGAGCGCGGGATTGCCAGATCTTAAACACTATGGTTTGTTTGTATGTTTTGTTGACTTTTAAGGTTTTGGTTTGACTTCTGGTTTTTGTTGAGTTATTCGTAAGATATAATTTTGGAGTTTTTATCATATTATATTTTTAATTCGATATCTATGGTTTATTTCATTTTATTTGTGATTATTTAATAGTTTTTAGTTTTCGGGATCGTTTAACCGAGTCTAGGGTTATGAGTTGACTCGATTTGACTTTTGGTGAAAATTGGAATTTCTAATTCTAAAATTCACCGAAGGATTTAAGATCTTAGCTTTTCGTTGTTAAGCGTTATTTGGATATATTGTCTTGATTTGCGTGTTAGGAATCAGATAGATGATTTGATTGATGTACAGGTATTGATTCAACCTATAGTTCGATTTTCTATTTTGTCTTTGAGGGTTCTCTTTTTTTCAGATTAAGAAATCTCGTTTTTTATCTTATTTAGAATTAATTTTTAACTTGGTTCGATATTTAGGGTTTCGATTCCGGTATTTGACTCTTAAGATTATTTTCTAAGAATTACGAAATTTTCAGTGGTTTACATGAATTCTCCTATATAAGTTTTGATGATAACAAAAAGGTTAAAAGAAGACTGATGAATTTGATTTAAGTATGTAGATCGAAAGTATTCATTTTACAGATAGTTAATTATATAATAAAGCAGACACTCCATCAAACGTTTAACTAGACAAACCATCAGACGTATTGGTAAACTTTTTTCACAGACAGTTGAAGTAATTATCCGAAAATTCAAGTAGGAATTATTTAAAGCCTCAGCTCCACTAATTAAGTGTATTTGGATAATGCACTTAATTCATTCCACATAAGGAGGATAATAATCCATAGGGAATTCTTTATCTTTGATAATTTACAAAATTTTATTTCAAGTTTTACAAAGATTAATGAAGATCAAAGTTCATATGAAGTCTAATGAAGATCAGTGTTTAACGAAGATATGTTTCAGAGTTGAGGATGGAACAATTTATTTCAAGATGATAATCAATAGATGAAGATAAGATGTTTATGTTGAAACCTTATCCGAAATTAGAGGGATATTTTCAAACTAAATCTTATTAAGACTTTATGGGATTTTCATATTCAAGATCAAAATCTTATCCAATCAAGACGATTCAAGTATCAAGATCATTTGATGATAGAGGAGCTGAACAAGATAAGCTCGAATTGGTTTGAAGTTTGAACTCATAAATAAGATAATAACATACTACTTTTCTAGGGATATCAACATTATCTAAGGACCATCTTAGCCATTAGAAGAATTTTGAATGTTTGAAGAAGCACGAATTAGAATAAAGAGAATATTGATCTCTTTTTCAAGTTTTAAAAGACAAGTAATGAATATAGTAATAAAAAAACTCTCTCGTGCTACCAAAGCCTTCTGAGCAAGCATACAGACACTTAAATAGATATTGCAAGCTTTATTTATTCTTTCAGATTTTGAGCTTAATATTTAGAGAGCATATAGTTTCTCTTGCTACGATTTTATTCTTTTATCTTTTGAACTGAGAATCAGCATAATAGTTAGATTACAAAGTCTTGTAGTTTGTGCATAACCAACAGATAGGCTAGAAAGACAAAACAAGAACTATTAGTAATTATAATTCTTCTTTGCTATTGGATTAATGGAATGACTAATATGGAAGATTGGATCCCCAATAATAGAGTTGGAAGAGAGGATTAACTCACAAGAAGGAACCTCTATAAATCGACTGTCTCGTTTAATTTTATGTACTTTTATTTCTGTGATTTATTATCTATTTATCACGTGCATTATCTAAAAGGAACAAAAATATAAAGTTTTCTTTTAAATCATCTTTGCGGAATTTTCATTAGTTTTGGCGAAACGAATCCCCCCTCCACCGACCATGTTGTTAGCCTTTCTGGACCTACACAATCCAATTCAACTACAGTTTAATTCGATTTCACCATTTGACCATTAACCCTCTAATATATTCGGCTAAACCCCAATGCCCACTTGTCAATATGGGTTACCTTATTACTCTATTAATAGATGCAATACTTAAGACAATAGATACTTTTATAATATTTTAATAAAATAAAAAATAAATTAATAATTTTTTCTCCACTTATTTCTTCCTTAAACTATTAAGGGAATACAAATATATATTTTCTTTCCATTTTCTTTTTATCTTTACTTATTTTCTTCTCACTTCTCTTCTTCTTCCCCAATATATATATTTTTCATCTTCTTAATTTTTTTATTTTTAACCATCTTCCAGAACATATTGCTAAAGAGAGGGGGAAAAAAAAGACAAAATAGAAAATAGAAAATAGAAGTGACGGACGCCAGAAGAATGAAATAATTTTTATTTTTCAGTGGCATATGGTGCTCTGTTCCTCTTCCAGCACACAAATCGCAAAAAATCATGCACTAGCATATCCACCTTTCTCAATTTTCACATTAACAAGACAGTTTCCTATTCCCCAAGAATGGCCTTATCATCACGTACCCAAATGCTCAGGCACCCACAATCTGTTTCTTCCACTTTCCCTCCAAGACTCTCCTCTCAAGTTCCATCATTTTCACATCTTCAGCTATTTTCCGTTGGCAGAACCGTTAACAACTCCAGATTTGTACAGCTGAAACCGAAGGACTTCGGCACTTCACGTGTTGGTGCTGTTGTTGTTGCAAGAGCTTCTAGCTCTGCTTCAACCTTTGACCCAAACATCAGCGATATCCTTGGTGATGTCACTGTCTTCACTGCCTCTGGCACTCCTGTTATGTTCAAGGAACTTTGGGACCAGAAAGAGGTTGTTGCTCTATCCTTCAAAGGTTTCTTTACTAGCATCCGCTCTCTTTTAAGTGATGTTTTAAATTTTAGTATGCCACTGAAATACATATATGTTGTGTTGCTTCTGCATGTTTTGGGGCGTGTAAGAGAGTTAAGTTGGCTTGAATCTAGTAGAGCTTGACTTGATATTCTTTCGATTGGAAATCTCAATTCTAGTTCAAATTTTCAAATAACTTTTTTTTTTAAGTGTAAAGTCGAGTATTAACTCAGAATTTTCATGAATTAATTGAATCTGGCTATAATGGAGATTCAATGCTGTTTGTATGAATTGATATATCCACGGGTTAATCAGAAAGAAGCTTTCGTGCCCTTTGTTTAAGTTGAGGTAATTCTTGTTATCTTATTGTAGGGAATTGCGGTTGTTGCGCTACTGAGACACTTTGGATGTTTTTGCTGGTAGTTTCTCTTTGACACCTTTTATTGAGTTAAAATGGTTATCCAGAAAGCTGGAGTGTTGTTAATCTTATTACTAATCTCTGTTTATGCTTCTGCATATATATGTATAGCTGGGAGCTTGCAGCATCATTAAAAGAGTCAAAAGCTAGGTTTGATTCAGCTGGTGTGAAGCTAATTGCTGTTGGTGTTGGGACTCCTGATAAAGCACGAATCCTTGCGCAGCGTGTATGCCATTTTTAGTTTACCTGTGATGAATTCATTGAAAATTATTTACCCAAAAAAGAAAAAATCATTGAAAATTGATGCATCAAATCTGAACTTTTCAATGAGGAGTTGAAGTTTATATGTCGGTTGTGCAATGGTAAACAACTAGATCGGCACTTAATGCCTCAAAAGCCGTATGTGGTAATGAGGGTAGAAGGTTAATCACATAAAACACTGTAATAATACATTCAGTGGAAGTAAACATGTTGTTTGGTCTGTGTGGACAATAAGTCTAGTGTCATTTGCTTTTGTTAGAATTAGAATGCAAATGGGGAGCCATACAGATATATAACCATCATGCAGCGGTCAGAAATTATGGGACTGAAAATTTTCCCCCATGCAATTGACCAAAAAAAGTAGCTTTCTACTTGAATACCTTGATTGACTTGTTTACTTAATGTTCCGTCTTTCAGTTGCCATTTCCAATGGATTGCCTCTATGCAGACCCCGACCGCAAGGTAATCAAGCATGATTTTTATGCATTAATGCAATGCAATTGCTTTCAGTAAATTGTCAATAACATTTGTGGTTTCAATCAGGCTTACGATGTACTAGGCTTGTACTATGGAATTGGCCGCACACTCTTCAATCCTGCCAGTGTGAGGATCTATCATGCTTTCAACTGTAGATATGTTTCTACAACCATCTAATGCAAACAACATCTTAGATATTTCATATAAATGCCCATGTATATTGAATTTCATTCTATTCTCCTGATGCAGGCAAAAGCTTTTTCAAGGTTCAATTCAATCCAGAAAGCAATGAAGAACTATACAATCGAGGCCATTCCAGATGATAAGAGCAGTATCCTACAGCAGGTATAGCTGCTTTTCCTGAACTTTGCTGTTATGCAATCTCTTCACTCCTAATTATCATGGATTAACTTTGGCTCTTCTTTCATTAGGGAGGGATGTTTGTCTTCAAGGGCAGAGAATTGTTATATGCACGAAAAGACAAGGGCCCTGGGGATCATGCTCCTTTAGATGATATCCTGAATGTTTGCTGTAAAGTTCCAGCTTGATGAAGTTGAAAAATATACTTGGGTTGGACCTAATTGCAATGTCTTAGTTTTGCGTTTGTAAAGAGGAAGAAAAGGTTTCCTGGTAAATGTTGTAAATGGTGAAACCAGATGTTCGATTCTGAGTCACTCTCTCAATGTAATATGTATAGATTCCTATTTCAAAAATTTTGAATCAACCTATGAAGTTTAGGGTTCTGAGTTCCATTCTTAAAATAGCCAATCCTTAATTCCGTCAATATCTTTCCCCTGTAAAAGTTTAAGTTTTACTTGAAAATTTCCTTTTATTTACATATTTATAAATACCAATAATTATCTATAATGTAGAAGTTAAAATTACTATTGAGCACGGTGTGCATAAAATTATTTAGAATGATTTATAAGTACTTTCTTATTATCTTTTTTTTTTGAACAATTAACAATTTAACACTTTTTAAACACTTATAACTATATTGTAGTCTAATGATATCTCTTCTGATCTTAAAGAAAAAAAACACTTATAACATGGATGAAACGTTGTTATTATAGATTATTTCAATGATATTAGACAGCACTCTTTTCTTCGTTGTTTTTCAGCACTTTGAATATATTGGGAAGATCCGTGGTCGAAAGTCAACTTTAAGTTTGAGTGGTCGGTGTGAGACAGCAGCACGATTTTTTTTACTAAAAATGTGTATTGAGATCAGAAAAAATGTTTATATATTAAAAGAGGATGCCGATTCACTTATATTTACGATGCATTCACAATGCTTAGCCAAGTAATTAAAATTCTACGGGGAGTCAATAGCATTTATTAAAATCATCAACAAATGAAACACGTGTGCTTATGTTATAAGGTCGGACCGAACAGCCACCAAGATTTAGGACTAGTGGCGCACTCCTCTGCTCCAGACTCCGGAGTGCTCTGTTTCTTTTCTCACACGGAAAATAACAATTTCCATTCCCATTTTCTCCCATCTCCTCAGCCAAAACAGCTTTGAAGTTCCTTTCCATCAACAATGGCCTTATCATCTTCCCAGATTCTCAGATACCCACAATCTATTTCTTCATCAAAACCCACTTCTCGAATTCCCTCGGTTTCACTTATTCGTCATTCTTCCTTTCCTAGAACTGCCAGCAGCTCCATATTCCTGAAGTTGGATAGTAAAAACATTGTAAGAGGCACTCCACGAGTTAGTGGTGTTGTTGCGAGAGCTTCTAACCCTGCTTCGACCTTTGACCCAAGTATTAGTGACCTCCTTGGCGATGTTACCGTCTTCACTGCCTCTGGTACTCCTGTTATGTTTAAGGAACTCTGGGACCAGAACGAGGTTACTTGCTTCAAATTTTAACGGTTTTTGCACTAACGAACTTTTATAGGATGTATCTGTATATGAATTAAATTTCTTCCATATCGATTTTGTTTTATTGTTGTTCCCATTCCTTTCTGTTAATAGAAGTCAGTTTTCAGTAGAAGCTGTATTTTTTTATTTTCAAGATTTGGAGAGTGTCTTCCATGAAACAAATACATCCTATTTTGCGAGGCACTATTTGGTGACTAATAGGCATGGTATGCATACATATATGGACATATTTATATTCAAATTTGTGCTTGTTGTGTGGATGTCCTTGTGCTGGCTCATCCATACTGATACCTTCTTTGTGAAAGATTATCCCAAATGCTTTTTGAGGTTTCAACGTTTCCATATATTCTTTTCCACTTCCACTGAAGTACTTGGGTGGGACTTTGAATTTTTTATGTTTCAAACGACTTAGTCAAGATTACTGATGTGTCTTCTTGCAGGGAATGGCTGTTGTTGCACTTTTGAGACACTTTGGATGTCCTTGCTGGTAGTTTTTCTTGGAAACTATTTATTTTGTTGCTCTAGTTTACCATAAGGAGTGTTGTTACTTGTAAGTATTGATTTCCACGTCTGGTTCTGCCTTTAGTTGGGAACTTGCGGCATCATTAAAAGAGGTCAAAGCCAGGTTTGAATCAGCTGGCGTGAAGTTAATTGCTGTTGGTGTTGGAACTCCCGATAAGGCACGAATTCTTGCACAACGGGTATGTTACCATTCACATAAGATGAATCACTTGCCAATTGCCATTTGAATTTTATCTCTCGAAATTCTGTTGATAAATATTCTAGCCCATGGTCAAATTTTTAATGCAGTTCAACAGCTCAGCAATGCCTGTTCTCACCATAATTCTGTTTCTGTTTCACTCTTAAAAAGTAATATCTCGTTTGCCACTTATGACAGCCACTTTTTATGTTCTCCATTACAGGGACCTTATATGTGCCAACTGTTTCTTTGAAATGAAATTGTATGTTATCTATTAAGTTGTCAGTTAATTTTAGGAGATTGATTTGTGTCTCTTCTTAAGGTATGCTTGTTTCTATATACCTTGTTTCAAATTTATGATAACATCTGTGATGAACATGTTGGTTGGCATCAAAACCTTGAATGGACATGCTCTCTTATAGAAGTAGAGCACGAAGTGAAAGGTGTGAACATTTCCTTCTGCCAGGGGGGTTAGAAGCCTTCTTCTCTCCAGTAGAAAATGTTTTCTCTTTCTTTTGGTTTTTTTTTTTTTTGGGGGGTACTTCCCCTGTGATAGTTACAGGTTGCTTTTATATGAAAGGCTATTTAATTTCATTGAATCCCTTCGCTGACTCTATTTTATGTCCCATTTCATAAATCAGTTGCCATTTCCAATGGATTGCCTCTATGCAGACCCTGACCGTAAGGTAATTGTGTTTTGCAAATGCCATTGATGTATTTTATTGTAATTCTTATAGCTATTTTCTGAGATATTTGGGGGTTTCCAATCAGGCTTATGATGTTCTAGGACTTTATCATGGAATTGGCCGCACATTCTTCAATCCTGCCAGTGTAAGCATTTAATTTGCTTCTCCTGAATTAATCTCTCCACAATAACACCGAATCAATTGAATATTAGCTCCCATAGATGACTTATCAAATAACATGGTGTGACAGGCAAAAGTTTTTTCAAGGTTTGATTCTCTCCAGAAAGCAGTAAAGAACTACACAATCGAAGCCACTCCAGATGATAGAAGCAGTGTCCTACAACAGGTATAGATGATAATTCTCCTCAAAAATTTGCCCTAGTTATGGAATTCCTTATCTAATCTTTCATGGACTGACTTAGTTTCTTGCTTACCAGGGAGGGATGTTTGTCTTCAAGGGTAAGGAACTGTTGTATGCACGGAAAGACGAGGGGACTGGTGACCATGCTCCTCTTGATGATATTCTAAATGTTTGCTGTAAAGTTCCGGTTTAATAGTCACAATATTAAGTTCAGTGTAACCTACCCTAGATATGTCTTCACATGTATCACCCAGTTTGTGTATTATTATATGCCAAGTCTAGTTTGAATTCTCATTACAAGATTCAAAATTCATAAGATTAGAGCCAAGGACCTGTTAGATGGTATAGACAGATGGTTTGAATCTTAAGTGGTATGCCTATGATTGAAAAATTAAATAATAAAATTGGTTAATCTATGAAAAGGTGGGTGGACCTAGACCTCCTATTTTTCACAACATGCTCCATTGATCTCTTATTTTTGGTAACATTCTTCATTGAGGGTTCCACAGTATTATTTGATTCATGATGGTGTTGTCAAAAATAAGTGGTTTAAAGATCACCCATCTTTTTTTCATTTACGAAAAAGATTGACATGCTTGTGTTTTTGATATTGTGAAAATACCTCATACATCCATGCTTCAAATAGCTAATAACATCTATTCTATGACTAGATAAGTTCATTAATTTCAACATTGAACCTCAAAAACAATGCTATTTGAGGTATCATCTACTCTATGATCAATATTTATGGAAATGATTTCTAAAATTTTCTTTTTAAGAACATGTTAAATAAGCTAATGATTCTCTACAAAAACCGAAGGGTATAATAGAAAAGTGAAGCAAAAAGAAGGAGAGAGATTGTTATGACCCCTCCTTAATGTAGAATTTATACGCGCGCACTACTGTATTAGTTAATTGTTTGTGTGACTAGCATAACTTTCTCAACTGCACTCCCAACTAACATATCTAAAACTTTCAAACCTATGTAATATGTCAGATTTGCTCTAGGATTAAATGTGGTACGATCAAGGCATCAAGGCATGAATTTCCAATTCATGGCAGGAGGATACTAAGATATGCATTTTTCAAATGTGTATGTATTCCAACGGGTGCACCGTGAACGACATTCGATTTGTCAGACAAAGGGGCTTAATCAATGAAAATTCAGAATTTAGGGTCAAGCGTGCAACTTCAATTTTCGAGGGCAAAATTGTGCAAACACAGGTTTCCAGGGCTTTTTGCCAAGAAAGGACCATAACTTCCTCATTCCGGACATTTGCCATGCTGCTTTGCCGTTTCTCTCCTATCCTAGTTTAGTGGTCTAGCTTTATACAAGTTATTTTAAGAGACGGCTATTCTACATTTTTCCTGAAACAGATTCGGGCAGACTTATTATACCACATCAATTAGATTGGAGTACAAGCAACTACTGTACACATCAGTCCTAAGTCTTAGAATACAAAGGAGACCAATTTATCAACAAAAATATTCATAATACAGGCCAAAGAACTGGGCAAGCTGCAGCAAGAATGTTTTACGCATGCTTTCCGAGTCTAATAACTCACCCTTCAGCCTAGGCTATAAACTGCGGATTAAGTCTGCACTAGCTGTATTCATTTTGCTCAATCTATGACTAAACCAGATGCCATGCATAAATTGCATAAAAATTTCAGTCCACAGATTTATGATTATAAACCAATTTTCATTTATTACGCACATAAATTCATGTTTCCCCCATAAAGTTGCTGTCCACGCTAGAGACCAATTCCCAACCCCCATTTTCTGGAAAGCACAGACGATAGAATAAAGTATTGTAATAAATGAAATGCCATTCACTATGTATGATCTGATTATATACAATATATCACATTAGCTATTGACTCTCTCTCTCGCGTACTTGTATATTGGTTTTGATTATATTGCAAACAGACAACTTGATTGCCATTTTTGTTCAATGTACCTCTAGGCTTCTTAATTTTTTATATAATCCAGAACCGGAGTTAATTTTCCCTTATTGATCCCAATAGTTCCTCAACTGTGACATATGGAGCAAGAGCTCATCTCTTCCTAACCCTGTCACACTACTGGTCATGATCCATGGAGGATGGCTCCGATAATTTTCCCTGATCAGTTCCTGAAAACTTCTTATATTGTCAGCAGGCCTTTTTCCTCCCTTCATCTTGTCACACTTCGTAAAAACAAAGGTCATTGGTATCTATTACGAGGCACAAAAACAATAATTCAAGTCAAAATTCATCCTTTTGCTATTTCTATGGAATAACCATATGCAAATGTAACATGAGAACAAATTTACAAAGGAGAGAACCATACGCTATTGCGTCCAAGCCAATTTGCACAATCTAGGTCAATCTTCTGAGGAGGGACACTTGCATCAACAAGAAGCAACACTCCAACTAGAGTATCTCTATTTAAAAAGTACCCTTTAGTGAAGGCAGACCAGTCCATTCGAACAGATCCAGGAGCCTTGGCAAATCTACAAACACAATGGAGCATCAAACATAAAGATGAATCTGATGATAAGGTGTGCATTTTCACTTTTAACCCTAAAGCAGATAAACATAGATTGTGAAAAGTCTCGTATTCACATGCCATCCATCCAATCATTGAATTGATATACATGTTTCTGCAAACCCAATCACTTATCCTATTAAATTGGATCCTCATAGTAAGTACATAAGGAAATCAGAAATTCATGAAGCGCCATTTTCCATTCTTTATATGGACAACCAATAGCTAAACTCCATACAAGCAAGCAGCAAATATAGTGACCAGATGAAGAAACAGGAAGTACATGCTGTTTCAGCTTCACACAGGATCTTGACTTTAGGAAATAATTCTTCCCAATTTTTTTTTACCTGTTTTGTCCAGCTTTTCTAGGCTCAAGTGCACCATAGTTGGTGTTGAAAATCTAAATAAGACCTATTTTTATCCAATAAGTACACTCGGAATTAAGCTAAGAGAAAAAATAAAATTAAAGCAACCCTTCAAAAGCTTTGACTCAGCTCAAACGATGAAGCAGCAAATAACACTCCAATGTCTTTAGTAAAAATCTAGCTATCCCACATTTTGTTAGAGCCAGAATAAAAAAAGGCAACCAATGTCCTATAGTCAGTAAGCAATGCCCATTCAACTCTGCCCACAATGTTTCAGCTTTAGATATGTTTTTTTGGTTAAAAAAATAATTTCAACAATAAATAGTGAGGAAAATACAACCACTCAAGGCGCATTAAAGGTAAACCAGAAAAACTAGACTAGATAAAACCACTCAAAAACAAGCAAAACAAAGCCATCCACAAGGGGATAGCGTACAAAAGTATACACAAATACATGAAGACAAATTGCTAGGATCTAAGGAGTCTCGTGTAGGAAAGGACTTGGCGAGTCAAAGTAGAAGAATCCAGCCATGACTTCCCTAGAGTTTCTTAACCTCCAAAGGCAATACGCAAAAGCTACAAGAGCACAAGAAACGGGCCATGATGATCTAGAATTTAAAGTAGATAGGCCATTCACCATACCTTACCAAGTGTTGAAAGAACGAGGACAGCTGAGCTCTAATACTATAACAAACCAAACTTGTGACGAGTATGGATATAGGAAAAATAGATCTTCGTGGTCTTCAACTGCATCATTACAAAGGTAACAAAGAGAACAAATAGTGATACCCCATGACTGTAGTTTGTGTTTGTCCAAAGTATAAAGCCTATGGTTAATAGCCAACCAAAGGATGAAGCAATGCCTTGGAATGGACATTTTCCCCCATACAAAGTTGGACCAGAGAACTGGACTTTGTTGTGGGCTAAGAGTTTGGAAAGCATTCTTGATAGAAAAATCACCTGAAGCTGTTGGGTGCCATACCAATCTATCCTGTCTTGAAGAGTTTGGTAGCAACAAAGCAGGAATATGCAAATTCAACCAAAAAGGAGTATTTGGAAAACTCCATCGATCATCTTCGATTAAGCAGCAAACTCTAGTATTTGAAGGCAACCCAAAGTTAGCAATTTCCCTTGTACCATAAACATCAATTAAGGGACCTTGACGGAGCCAAAAGTCTACCCAAAATGATATGGAAACCTCATCACCAACAACCCAACACATATGTTGATGAGCAAATGGCCGTAAGGAGTTTGCACCATGTCCAAGAACAAATGGAGGGACATTTAACATTCCAGAAGCGGTTGCCCTTGAGAAAGATGGAGTGCACCCAATAACCCACAAGCCAAGTAAACTACCATTGCACAAGTTCCAGATGTGCTTGATTTGAGCGGCTTTGTTCCAAATTTCCAGGTTAGGAATACCAAAACCACCTTCTACTAATAGCGAACAAACTATGCTCCATTTAGTCTTTAGCTTTAGTAGAGATCAAAGGAATACTGCTCCAAATAAAGTTCCTTATCAAATGTTCAATAGAGCTAACAACACTCTTAGAAAGAGGGAAAATGGATGCCTAATAAATTTGCATGGAGACATTACCGATTTGATGAGTTGAAGTCTACTTGCATAAGATAGAAACCTAGTAGTCCAAGAATTTAAATGAGTTGTGATTCTTGTTATCAAAGCATCACAATCTAATCTCTTCAGCTTAGTTGAAATGAGGAGAACACCTAGATATCAAATTGGCATGGAGCCTTCAAGGAACCCTAAGGAAGAAACGGCTAACTTCTTGAGAATCATTCACATTGCAAAAAAAGGCATTGCTTTTAAGTCTGTTGGCACGCAGCCCCTGATAATCTCTTAAATTCTACAAGGGCCACATTGATGAGACTAATAGAGGGTATACCACCTTTACAAAAAATCATCAAGTCATCAACAAAGCAAAGGTGAGTAATTCTCTCCTCTTTACATCGCAAATGGTACAAAAATCGATCTAAAGTTGCCGTTTTCCTAAGAATACCTGATAAAATTTCCATAGCCAACACAAATAGATACGGGGAGATTGGATCACCTTGGCAAAGACCTCTCTGACTCGGGAAGAACCCCACTAGTTCTCCATGAATGTTAATGAAAAATTTTGCGGTGAAACCATAAAAACCAGGAGCTTTACCATTTGCTTGACTAAAGAAAGCCATTTTGATGTCTTCATCAAAGAAAGGAGAACCGATAAAAGACACTTGTCCATCATTCAGCTTTTGGGTCACAAGATCCTCCAAAGATGAAGACGAAATAGGAGCTGAAAAGAGGTTAGTGAAGTAAGAAATTGCTTCAGCATGTAAAACTTGTTCACCAAACACCACTGAATCATCAAGTCTCTCAAAGGAAGTTATGGAACTTTTGTTGTTGTCTTTGAATCATACCCTCGTGGAAAAAGGAGATATTTTTGTCTCCAAGTTTCAACCATTGCACTCTAGACTTTTTCTTAAAGAAAGCTTCTTTGGTCGCTCTAAGAGTATAATATTGTTCAAAGGCTTGGCGTTCTTCACCATCAAGAGAAGTATTGCCACTTGCAATATCCATTTGTAAGGATTTCAATCTAGTCTTAGCCCTTTCTACCCTTAAAGAGATGTGGGAGTACTGCCTGTCATTAAGCTTCCTTAATTTTAATTTTCAGCAGCTTAAGTTTTGATACCACTTAGTAAAATTTGGAGCCCACTACACTCTTTTGCCACACCTGCTCTACCACTGGCAAAAAACCTTGTGATTCAATCCAAAAGTCAAAAAACTTGAAAGGATTATTTCCCTGTGGCCCAGCGAAATTAGAGTACACCAAACAAAGAGCATGGTCAGAGAGAATTGGAGCTAAAAACTTTGCTTCTGAGAGGGGGAAAAAGGTCATCCAAGCTAATTTACCACAACATGATCAAGCTTCCTCAATATGGAGTTGTTCTCTTGTCTGTTCGACCAAGAGAATGTTAGCTGTGAAACAGAGATCATCCAATTCCGTTGTATCTAAGAAGCATTTAAATTCAGCAATAGCTTCTGAGGATCTAGTATTGCCACCCCTCCTTTCAAGAACAGATTTTGTGATATTGAAATCACCAAGAAGAATCCATGGCTGTTGAAAGAGAGGAATCAATAAGGACAATTTTTCCCACAAGACGCGCCTTTCAAAATCAGAATTGGAGGCATAGACAAAGGATGCAAACAACCCTGCATTTAACTAAATATTCTTGCAAAAACAATGTAAAAACTGGGTGTGTTCCTCATGAACTTGGATATTCCACACTCTAGGATCCCACCCCAGCCAAATCCTTTTCCAAGCATGAGAGTTGGCAACAAAATCCCAGCAAGAGTTTATTATTCTATGAATAGAAATTTTATTTGGGTGGTTAACTCTAGTCTCCAAAAGACCACTAGAGATATGCTATTTTCACCACAAATTTTCCTCACATTGGCACTTTTGATAGGGTCACTTAGACCCCTAACATTCTAGGCCGCAAAATTCATATTTACATAACAAACCAAACAAACTTCAAGTAGAGCGCTTTTTATGCTTTTTGAAGAATTTCCTCTTCTTCCTCTTGCTACTAGATGAGCTACCACGACTTCCAAAAGAACTATCGGCAACCAGTCTCTTCCTCACTTGACCTAAGAGAGGATGGCGTGTTGGAGTTAGTTCAACCTAACTGGGGTCCCTATTTGAACCTTGAGGATCTTTCTCAAGGGGAGAGAGCCAATTTTGCTTAACATGATCATGATTAGAAGCTAAGGGTACTTGATTTGCTAGAGTATTGGAGACATGAGAAGGCAAGTCATCATTTGCAACCATGCTATCAAGAATTGGATCATCCAAGAAAGAATATAAAGGTTGTGCCGCAGGCTCTTGCACTTCCTTATCCATTTTTAAGGGTAAAACCACTCCCTCACTTTCCTTCCCATTAATGTTACAAAGTGGAGAAATTGTTGAGTCATCTAAATGACAACCGGCCGAGAGAGACTTTTTACCTTTCTTCTTATTATTGAGGTGCCAACCCTCTTTGTCCGAATCATTTGACAAAGGAGCTTCATAAGAACGACAAACATGCTCAAACACCTTGCATTTCAAGCATCTTAGGGGTAGCCATTGATACTCCACATAAATTAAAGCTGTTGAACCATCACCCCTTTCAATTTCAATTTGAGATACCATCTCTTAACGGGCATCAATTTCAATAAGGAATCTAGCTTGGTTGGCTCTATCCCTAGAGGCTGTGAGAGAGTCAGCCAACATGGGCACCCCCATTGCACTTGCTAAATAGCTAACACCATCAGCATCAAGGTATTCACATGAAACATGAGAAAAAAACAACCCAATCTAGAATAATTGCTGGTTGTGGTTTAGCCAAAGACATACTA
This sequence comes from Combretum micranthum, assembly GCA_024138025.1. Classification (NCBI taxonomy): domain Eukaryota; kingdom Viridiplantae; phylum Streptophyta; class Magnoliopsida; order Myrtales; family Combretaceae; genus Combretum; species Combretum micranthum. Next base: position 361,527 of record JAMXBD010000437.1, read on the forward strand.
GGATGCCATCTTTGGAGCACTAGATATCTCTGTGCAAAATACCATGGCTTGGCTAAGATTAAGTCCAAGTTTCAGCTGGTTGAGAACCGAAAGTAAAAGAATCCTTCTTTACTTCCCAAAACATCTAGAGTCCCTTGGCTTTTCCACAGCCTTAAAGCTATGTTTTGAACCAAGGACAATGGAATTTTCTGGCCAAGAAAATAGCCCACCAGGGTAAACTCCCAATACTTTGCACCTCTTTTCGCTATAGGTCCCTTAGAGACCGGGGGGAAAAAAAATTAGCTTAAAGTCCCACAATGGCTCAGACTTGGTTGGGCAAACACAAGCTTCAGCAAAGGATTTAGTGTGTAAAGGCAACGAGACACCGTCTCACACTCCACTTTATCCAAAACTACATTCAACTCCTCCACAGTGGTGTTACCAAAGGAGGAAGAAGCTACAGAAGCTTCGGCCCTAGTTTGATCCTTAGAAGCAAGAGAGGGAGCCGGATCCGACCTAGAAAACATGAACGAGTGTTTTGATTTGGAAGCGTTCTGCTCCAAAGGACCATAGGTTTGGGTAGAAAGGGAGCCCAAGAGTACCACAATATCTCCATGACCCTTAGAACCACGGAAAGCGTTTGAAGGTGGGTGGCCACCAAGTGGGGAGACAGATCTTGAACTAAGGTTTGAGAAGAGGGGACAGGTCGAGCTAGGGTTTAGGTTTGAGGGTCCAAACAATGTAGGTTGAAGAGGTAAAGGGTCTGGTAGAAGGTACGTGTATTGGCGAGCTGGAAAAGGAGAGTTAGGTTTGGGGTGGCAAAGAGAATGAAGTGTGAGAGAAGGGGAAGGAGACGGTGGACAAAGGAGAAGAGAAGAGGAAAGGGCGATGCGAAGGGGGGGAGAGAGGGCAACGAGGTGAGAGAAGAGGGAGAAGTCAGAGAAGGAAGGGCTAGAGAGAAGGTAGAGCTTAAGATATGTTTGTTTTATAACAAAGTAAAAGTTCAGATAGAGCAACTGAAGGAAGCTGCTACACTAAATGAACCCAAATCACAAAGCTTGCATCTTTATTTTGTAAACTGCAGGTTTGTGTCTTTTGTTGGATGTTTTCATGTATAATTTTGAAAAAAACAAAAAAAGGGGGCCTGATCTACTCATCTACTGGCAAAGATAAATACAGATGGGTAACTCATACATGATTGGGCTAAGATACTTACCCATAACCAGGCAAATCAACAATATACCAGCTTTTGTTCACCAAGAAATGATTTATAAGCTGAGTTTTACCTGCAAAAAGGATATACTAGCTTGTGATTTCAGTGAAGTGGCAGTGAGAAACTCAAAAGGTTAAGGCAGTTGAAAAGGGTATAAAACAGTGGATAACCTGGTTTCTTAGACGTTAAGGCAACTTCCTTCTTTCGAACTAAAGCATTGATAAGGGATGACTTGCCCACATTAGAGCGGCCCAAAATAGCAAACTCAGGTTTGTCATCTTTAGGGCAATCTTTAGCCCTGCTACTGCTCTTCACAAACTCGACTTCCCTGATCTGGGAATGACCTGCATAAGGTCCAATGACTATGTTGGAACCTGGCAAAATCATGTCCTCTGAAACCTCTTCAGGATCAACTCCAGGTGGGACAAATAGGACATTTTGAATGAAGCGAGCAGAATTAGAGGTTGATGAAGCAGCAGTTCTCGATGCAGAGGACTGATAGTTGCGAATGTGGCCTTTCTGAATTGTTTGTGATAGGCAGCTTTGGCACGAGATATAAAATGGTACAACTTTTGGAGATGGATAGCATAAAGGAGAAGGCAAGAGAGAAGTGAGTTGCAGAGCCAAAAGGCGGTTCCTTAATATCATTGATATTTGAAGGAAAATTGCTCAAGACCCAATTTTCTTCTTGATCTGCTCTCCTATTAGACAAGTTGTAGAGGAAGCATTTTCGTCAGTCAATCATTGTGCTACAGTCCAGTAAAGAGTAAATGTGTGGGATTAAAATTGCAATAAAATCATAAAACAACATTGGTTTCAGTTACAAAGTCTGAACTAGCATGCTTCTCTCTAGTTCATATCTAGGAAAATTTTACAGTTCCGTCATTATCCAATGACTCATACCGTACATATCCGTGATCGCACCACTAAAATAGTTAATATTCTAATTACTATATTTATTTAAACGGTTAAATAGTTGACTGGACTCTCCTATCAACGGGAGATGATCCCATCATATCTGAAAGAGAACTTTCTATGTATTATAATTCTTTAATTTTTTAAGTCCTCATGTTGTAGCGCTCATCAAATCAGGTGTAGTTTCAACCATTAGTAACAAAAACATTTTAAGCTCAAATGCCTTTCTCAGACCGAAATAAAAATCTCAATATATATATATATATATGTATATATAATGAAATAAAAAATCACATGATAGACCGCATCAATCATATGTTTCCAAGCATGATAGAAAAACCAAAAACTGGCTCTAATCTAAGTGGCAACGCATAAATTGGGAGGTGAATGCACTGAACAAGACAGATATTCTCCCGGCTCCAATGACATTTCAGTTGTGAAAGGAAGCAAATGTGAATTAATATTGGATCTTTGCTTTATTTAAGATGAAATTCAACTAGTCTTAATCTATCTTGTTCCGGGTAGCCCAAAAGAACAGATCTTTATCAGCAATAACCACTATCTTACTGACCCACCAAAGCCCAAAAAGCATAACAAAACACAATATCCTTTTTGGGAGGAAAAAAAGATCAAAGAAAGACCCAAATTCAATTTAATATCAGAAATTATGGAAAGAGAGAAAGAAAGAAGAAACAAATGTAATTGTACATATGAACAAGGCTCAGACACGCACAAACGCAGTCATCAAGGAGCAAGTGGTGTAAGTAACAACAACACTTGCAGTGGATGTGGTCCATAACATTCAGTATCGAGAAATGTAATGCGGTCATCACTGCCCTCAGAAATAGATAATATACAATTGATCTTAAAAAAAAAAAAAAAAAAAAAAAAAAGAACAGCTGAGAGTGAAGGGACTATATAATAGGAAAAGGAAGAAAAAGAATACCTGATGAAGAAGAAGAAGAGCTTGACAACCGTGGGATCGATATGCTCAGTGTGTGCGTGTATATGTCGTGGCCGTGTGCTCGTGTCCGTTTAAAAGGTTCAAAGAAGCTCCAACTATTTTATGTCGCGCGGCACTGAGGGTTTTCCGTTGTCTAGGGTTTATCTCCTTTTCTGTACTTCCAAGTAGAAGCCAGGAACAACTTTTTTCATATTAATAAATAATTATATGAATGATGAGATGAATAAATAAATAAGTAAATAATGATGATGGATAAAAGGAAAAAATACACACACATATATATTAATTAAAGATAATTAATTAAATAAAATAAATGTTATAGGGTTAACAACTAAGTATAGTAAGCGATTTTATCGAGAGTTTATCCATAGTGATAGTTTTTCAAATAGACATATGTTTTACGTGCAAGTTGATTTTTTTTTTATTTGTAGTGGGTGGTTTTATGGGGAGTTTATCCATAATAGGTAGTTTTCGAAATAATTCTCTTATTTAGGATTGGTAGCAATAACAATTACTTATTTAAAGTTAAAATGAAAATAATTACTAATATATAACTTTAATATCACAACTTATACATAAGATGTACGGAAATTTGGATGCCATAAGCATATCGAGTGTGATAATTGAGATTTAGTCTATTTGGTACTGTTGTTGTGATATACATGAGTTAGAACTAAAGTTGGCAGAACTAGATCTGATTTTGAACAGGACATACTAAGGGATCAACGGTCAAGGGGATTTTAATTATAAAAAAACATGAAATATTATAAATTGCAAGTTCAAATAATTATAATGACTAATTAGTAAAAATATTATATTTGTATCAATGCCACTTTAATTTATTATAAAAAAAATCTATTAAAAAAATTAGTTATATATTTTTTATTTATTTTTATTTTTTATATTAACAATCTAGTCTACTTTGCAATACGAAATGGTTAACATGATATGATAAGACAATAATATAATAATAAAAATGAACAAATTAGGTAGGTAGTAGAATATAGGCATTGTCATTGCATGGCATACAGCTATCTATTAAATATTAATTTAGTTTTATGAAATTGAGCAAAGGGAAAAAAAAATAAAAGAGAAAAGTGGATGTACAAAATTTTTGTCTAAAGAATTATGGAGTGTTGAGACTTTCAAGATGCTACTTACTAGTATATTCTTAAGGAAACGGAACCCTCAAAACCTATCACTACAATCTTACTGTGTATATATGTTTATATTAGTAGATTTACGTAAGAATTAAGAAATGACATGCATCTAAGCAACTTAGAGGGAGAGACTCGAAGGAGATGGTGGTTTAGATATGGTGGAGAGGGGTTCGTCTTCTTCACCGAAGATGTGGGGGTGTTGGTGTGAAAATGGTTCAATTCTAGGATCTCCGTTCATGAAAAACTCAAAACCACACCTTCTCTTTAACTTTCCTCAATCTTGTAGCACAAAACCAGTTCCATGGGATTCCTTGTGTTTTGTAGATGGTAAAAAGACCAAACTTTAGTCCTATGGTTGCGCAAAAGCTCATATCAAAGAAACCATTGTTGGCTCTTAGCTTGTAACACCTTCATCTTCGAACTTTGAAGCCCACCAACACCTACCATTGCACCGCTCTCCACCATCGCCAACCTGCTTGCTGGAACGAATCCAAACATACCTTAGAGGTATGTCCAGGTCTTCTACTACACTCTCTCTTTCTAATTCCATCTCTAGAAGTCATCAGCATCCACCATACTGCCGGTTGGTTTTATTTACATTTTATAGTTCTTTTGCTTTTTTTTTTTTTTTTAATAAGAGGTTGCATTCTAACTCGAAAAACCCGCTTAGGCTAATTTTCTCTGGCCGGTTCAACACAAAACGGTTTGCTTGTAGGAATCGACTCGCTTAAACAGTTTTGGTTGAACCAAACTGATCGATCCAGTTTTGACAATATTGGTTAGAATAGTGTCCTTGTTACCGGTGAAAAACACAATATCCAAAATGGAATATCTTTTGCTAAAGACATGAGAGGACAAAATTTTGTCTATTATTTATTAATGTACTTGTTTGAGTGAAGTATTTGCTATGTCGTAATAAGTCTTTTCCACTTCTACAACATGTGAGAGGACACAATACCCAAAGTAAAAAAATAAATTATAGTTTCCTTTCTTACCATATCCAAAGTAAAAAATAAATAGTGGTTCCCTTTCTGACAATCTCCAAAGCAAAAAGATATATCACAATCTTTAAATCAAATAGGGATGACAAAAAAAATTAAATAGCATTATATCAGCTTTGATAAATGTGATTTAGATATGTATATAAATTTATTTAATAGTGTGTTGTTATATCGCGATTACATATTGTGATTTAGATGTACATATGAATATCTTAACTAAGAAACTCGATTTAGCATTCGTATGGAAACATTATATTGCATTTTAGATATGCGATTTATGTGCAAAATTTCATATCTTGACTTAGAAATGCAATTTTGAAATGTAATTTGGTAATTGTTTTCAAATCAACTTTATATTCCTATTAGTAATTATTTTTGGTAAGAGGGGTAGACATGTTTTTCACTTGGTAGTTTTATAAACAAACCTATATTTTATTCATATGTTTTTTTTTTTAAACAATGGTTTAATGGAAGCATATGTTATATTTCAAGACACCAAGCCATGATATGAATAATAATGCTACTAAATTGAAAATAATAAAAAAATTAATTGTTCAAATAGTCCATACTAACTTTAAGGAAAAGAATCATAATAGAGTACAAAAATGAATGGCAAGAATCAATTGAAATGAGTCATATGTGGATACATCTAATGTGATAGTGAGAAATATAACAACAGGGCTTTCATGGAGAATTCTAGTATTAGAAGGAAAGTTAATTAGGAAATTAGAAAATATTAAATTGAAAATTCTATCATTTTTTTTTTAATGGTAGCAATGGGCTTGAGGATTATACAAATTAGGTTTTAAGAGTTGGGAAAATTTTTATTATAAATAAGATAGATTTTTGAAAGTAAAATTAGTTTGGCTCATTTTGTTTGTTGATTATGTTAATCTATTATGGGACAATCTAGTTATTAAGAGGTGAAGATATGGAAAAGAATGGAGGATATGGTGATTGATGAACTGGTCAAATGAGTTAACACATTGTACCATATTATTTTAAATAAGAAAAGTTGTTGTTTCTAGTTGCACATGCTGTGATAGAGAAACCAAGAGTTAATGACTATTATGAAGAATTGAGACATGTTGAATAGATGTGAATTACATAAATTGCTCGAACAGTCCATAGCTGATAAATGTGTATTTTACACATTTATCCTTTGTTAAATGGTAGGCATTCATACATCTTATTGGCAACTTTTACCATGAATTAATAAAATGCATGTGGCTTTAGATCATTTGCTTGAAAAGTAAGAAAAAGATCAAAATTTTAATCTCTATTGACTTGTGTGCAATCATTAACATGTAACTTTAGCTTTATTAGGAAGATGAATTGAATTTATATGCATCCTTGTTATGAGCACTAAGGTTTAATTTATATAGATAGACACACGATACATGTGATAAGATGTTAGGCTTGAATTATAATAACCCCTTGGTTCTTTTTATTTTAAGAGTGCAAAAATATTTATTTCAATGATATGTCATCACATAGCAAAAAACAAATGATAGAGTAGTCCCAAATCTAAGGCAACCAAGTCCTCACTTTCCATGATAGTCCCGAGCACTCAAAGAAGAGCTTAAAAAAGAAAGACCAAACACAAGCTATTATAGAAACTAATAACAAGCTATTATATAGAGACCAAGCTTCAACCCATAAAATTGACCCACATTTGATAGAATTCCAAGCTCTAAACTTGCAACACATCTTAAGACTTATCTGACTAGCTTTAAATAGCAAATCCATGACAAATTCGAGCAACTATCATAATTAAAGACAAAACCAAGATATATGGAAGAGAACAAAACTGGATGATTTACTATTGCCATGGTTTCATACATTAATCATATTTTCCTCTCATAAGCTTTGTTTAAACTATTTCAAGATGCTACAGAACGATTAGAGAGAGATCTTCAACTTTTATGTTTTGAGTTTAAAAAAATTCTAGACGTGTCAAGGTAAAAAATCGGTCTTAAAGTTATTACACATGCACTTGTAGTGTTTTGATTTGCAATTCAACACAGTTTTGTATAATGAGCATATTTCTCATGCGAGTTTAGATCAAGATGATTCAAAATGCTATCAAAAGATAAGAAAGAGATATTCAACTTTTATGTTTTGAGCTTTGATAAATTTTGGAGATCATAAGGTTAGAATTAGGCATGATGTTGTTGCTCTTACACTATTGAATTATGTCTTGAGATTTTATTATAAGAGATGCTATGATGTGTTTTAGCCTATATGTGTGTGAGTTTCAAGAGATGGATTGTAAATGGATTGAAGGAGATGATTCGAGTGAAAGTAATAAGATCTTAATCATTGAGATTAGTAGCTGCAACTGATCATTTCGGTAAGAGTTCATAGCTTTCAAAGTTTAATCTAAGAAGCAATTTACCAAGCATCCAGGCCTAAGAAGGGAGCGACTCCACACAAATTAAGCCAAGATTGAACAGTGTTATGAGCTTGGAGTGACTAGAGTTAACAAGATAGTTGTTACATGACAAACTCCAAATTACTGTATAGCTGAACTAATCACTTGATTGAGGTAGAGCTTTAACAAGAAAATAGGTTAACATTGGAAAAGAGTTACACACTTGTAGCAATTGAAAAATTTATAGCCATGCTTTTTTTTTCCACTTGGAGACAGGAGAATGGGGCATAACGAAAAAAAAAATAAACTTGAGATGAGCAACTTTTTAGGATACTTCAGCTGCACATTAAAGCATAAAATTGAGCGCAGTGACTTAAACAGAATAGCCAAGAAGAACATCACAAGAGCACCCCTGTTATCCATTTAAGTACCAAAGCAGCCACTACTTAGTAGATCCGTGACATAAGTCACTCACCAAGCTGCTAATAGTTAATATGAGTTGTCGATGATAAATAATAGATCATAGCCCAATCAATCTGTCATAACTCTTACATGGGCCAAAGGGCCCATGAGGAGCTCAAAAGCTTACTGGCCTAGCTACACTACGGGGAGTCTGTCCTAATTAGGACTTTGGCTCTTGACCTTTCGAGGAACTTAGATCGGCATGGACCTTGGTCCCAACCTTAGCTCTCCTAGGACCTCTATTCAGGGAAAACCTAAGTCTTCCTCATGCCACATTATGACTCCCAAACAAAGGCCTACAGTGGCGCACCACATGACTCTATGACAAATGTGTCACTCTTTATGTGCTATAAGCTCGTTAATGGGCTACTTTCTCACGATCTGCCACATACTTCCCATGTGTTCCCTATCCTACAATGGGGTCAGGGGGGATCCATCACTAGTTCGAGTACACTCCACGCTTCAGTAGCTCTTCCTTCTCAATTCTAGGTCAACTGTCAACCTAGAGTCATTCACATTAACTAAAAAGATTCTATGGGCCCCATGTCAGTATGACCTCATGTATAAATAGCCTTTCCCTCTACTTAGGTAAAAGCAATTCAAGACTCTAAACTTCAAATTACACACTTGGTAACTACCTTTCGAATTCTTAGTATAAGAGACCCACAACTAATTTAAGCATTGAAGTGGCCGCGTTAAATAACCCACCAGTGCACCATTAACCAGCTTTTTGTGTTGGCAGGTAACTTTACCAATCAAATCAATACCTACAAATGAGTTGTTCTCTTTTCTCTTTTGCAACTTTGATTTGATGTTGAGGAGATAATGAGCTCATCTTCAGTTTATAATGTACTTGAATGTTCCAAGACATATGAAGAACCATACCTACTAAACTTAGTTTGGACATGATAGAGTGCTTAAAATGAGTAGCTGTTAGTCTTAGTTGCACAAGCATTGAGAAGGATGATAGATCCAAATTGTTGAGTGAACAAATCTAAAGATATGCAGCAAAGTCGAGAGGATATAAGCTTCTCTTCGAGTTATTGACAAAGACCAAGCTGATTTGAGTAGTGGCAGTTCTTAGAGATATTTTACCCAAGCAAAGCTTAAGCTAAGACACTAATTGTGAACTAGAAGAATGAATTGAAGATTCTTTTTCTTCTTTTGTGAAGTGCTGGAAATGCATCATATCATCAATTGACCTTCTCAAAGATATTTTAACCAAGCAAAGCTTAAGCTAAGACCCTAATTATGAACTAGAAGAATGAATTAAAGATTCTTTTTCTTCTTTTGTGAAGTGATGGAAATGCATTGTATCATTAATTAACGTTTTATGTTAAATTATTTCATATCTTGTTTGTTAGTTGTTGACGATGGAATATAGGCCGCACACAATTGACCCTTTACCACTTCTATGCAGATTAAAGAGGCTAAGAGAGACCTAAGGGATTACTAAATTTACCGGCCCATGAAGGGCCCACGACCAGCAAGACCTTGAAGTCCCATCCTAGCAAAGGACACTAAAGTCACGACTACCTCGACCACGAGGAAAGCTCAAGAGCTCGACCTCAAGTCCGTTGATACCAAAAGATCCTTATGCATCCTCACCCCTAACCTGGGGTCGGGAAGGGCCGGTGGAACGTCACCAGCTCGATTGAACTCTATGCAAGTATAACTCCTTCACCTTGGGCACCCCCATCACCTTGGATGCTAGGTCAACTACCAAAAGAAGATATGCCCTAATAGAAAAGATTCGATAGACCTCATTTCTAGTATGACCTTAAACTATAAATAGCTCCTTCAATCATAGGGAGGGGAGGACAGCTTTTTATCTAATCATTACTTTTAGAGAGATTCTTTGAGAAGACCCATAGACTAACTTAAGCACAGAGTGGTCATGCTAAATAAGCCCTTGGCGCCCCTTTGACCACTTTTCTATGTTTACAGGGGCTAAACTCTATCAGCAGAGTCGGCTCATGCAACAGTAAATACTCACAATATTTTATAAACGATATGATGATTTGATGATAACAAAAGACATAAGAAATATCACATGTTTATATAAAGACCTTCACTATGTGCTTGAGTTTATGATTTTTTTAGAAGCACATATATCTTTGGGATGCTAGATTAAATGAAAAACTTTCCATTTTTTGGGCAATGAACTATATTAAAGCCTTAACTTCATTGATTGAATATAATTGGATATTATTTCAATTGTTCTACTAACAAGTAGGATATTAATCTAATGTGGACTTAAAATTAAAACCATGAGCTTATTATATAGTTTATTAGATGAAATAAAAATATTTGAAGAATAAATTAAGTTTATGGAAATTTTTTAATGGCAAATATTTCTTGTAAAAAAGAGATTATGTGTGCAAAATTATGAAGCCAAATCACATGGGAAATTTGAAGAATAACAAAACAATCACACTAGCTCAAAGAATCTCACAAAGAAGAAAAGAAATCTTGAAGGCATAGAATGAATTTAAATCTAAATCATTATCTATCTTGCTTAATTTAATAAGTATCAAGCTGTAATTTTTAGAGCACGACCATAATACTTCTAGAACGCATCTCTAACGTCTTTTTGTAGCAAACAAAGCAAAATTTTGAATTAAAAAAAGCTGGGGATTCATGGAAGAAAAAGTGCAATGGCTAGAAAAATATTCCCTACCTAAAATACTTGAAGAAAGTTGTTAGTCCTTGAAGTATAAATTGAAGGCATGGTTCCATAACAAAGAATCACAAAATATTACTAAGAAAAAGTTCAAAAAAGTTTGCTAAAAAAATGAGAAACAATCAAATAATGATTTAAGCAATTCAATCTTATGAAAGAAGCATACAAAGCACATAGAAATGCTTTCAAAAGTTGTTGAGAAATTTTATTTTGATCCTTATATTAAATGTTGAGCTTGAATTTAGTTCCTATCCTCTTAAAGATTTCAATCTATATTGAACTCAGCTCATTTAACACAGGACATTTGACCAAGAAGCTATAGGGTTTTGTAAAATGCCCAGTTGTTGAAGAATTAGTTTGGCTATAGTTGCCACCAACCACAGTTGAAAAAATAAAGGGTGAACTAGAAATCAAATGGGTAGTTCAATTTCTAGTTCAACCGCTCGTCTACATTAAAAACTAGAATTATAAGTCTAATGACTATTATTTTAAAACCTAGATAGTTATCTAAGCATTTTATGGGCTTTTAGAAATCTTGGACATATAAGCCAAAAATTGATAAAAGAAAAAAATGTTTTACCTTTTCAAATTCTTTTGGTTTTTATGAGAAAGTTTAGAAAACAAGGTGCTAAGAAGAAATATATTCTTTTTCTTCTTTATGATTTTGTAAAAATTCTTAACAACACTTAAAATGATTTTTTAATCTTAAAAAAAAAACTAAAAGCCTTTTATTGTAGTAACTGCCCTATAGGTGGCTATGCATCCACTAGTTGGAATCAGGTCCTTATAATTTGTTTTGATTTTTGTATAACTCTAGTGTGTCTGTTTCTTTTAGTTAAGAAAAACCATAAAGTGAAAATGTTTAGCCATTTTAAATTTTTTATTCTAGAAACTCCTAGAATTTTTGTATTTTTGCTTTTGAAAACTCCTAAAACTATCCTAGTTTTTGGAAAGCCCCTATTTATTTGTTTTTAATATTTTAAAAAATAACTAGTGATAATATTTTATATATATATATATCTCTATATATAAGCCGATAAACACTTTTATATTATAATATATCTCGTATATGGAAAAAAGGCAAAAGGGACAAATATATTTTTTGACTTTTATGAAAATTTTCATTTTTAGGTTTTTGATAAAAAGAAAGCCAATATATAAAAAGAATCTAAAGGTTCTGTATGCAAGTGATTACATCAACTATGTTTGTCAATTCCTATTGATAATTCTTTGATCTAACACATTACAAACTATCATCAAAATGGTGTATATCAAACGTACTATGTATTATCAAAAAGTGATCTAGAAAATTGATATCCTAAAACTATATTTATATTTGTGTTAATGTTTTATGATTTAACCCCAATTTTTTTTTTTTTTTATATAGTATTTACATGTTCATCTAAGTATGACTCCACAAAGCAACTAACAATAGTACTTTTAATATGGATCATATCCTAAAGTTTATTTTATATCCTAAAATAACATATCTAATTATCCTATTATCATCTAAACATCCATTATTGTCTCAAAATAGTAACAAAAACATAACATGCATAGTGCGCACACACACACTTTTTTTTTTATCACAAAGTTATATGATTTTTATAATACACACACCGCGTGTTGTTAATCATATATGTCTATGAAGGTTTTTATAATACGTATATTGTACAGTCTGCATAAAATCGCAAACTGTATGATATATTATAATATATGTTTTATTTCTCTTTTTCCACTATTTTTCATTACAAATACATTAGGATTTATAATAATAGCAAAATTCTAAACAAAATAGCAATCTAAATGAAACCAACTAAGCAAATTAAAATAAAAACTAAAAATTGAAACAACAACATAGACAATAGTAAAGCTCAGATGACTTAAGGTACCGAACCTATCCTCACACTTCACTTGGGTTGGATCTATAGGCTGTTAGACCTACAAAAAGGAAAATGAAAGCTAGTGTCTCTCTCCCAGATTGGTCGAAGGCAGGTGAGTGGGTAAGGGTTTGAATTGTGTTCGCATGGTGATGTTTGGCTAGCGTTTGAAATGGGTACTGAATTCGTGGGTCTTTTGGGTTCGAAGGTGGTGGAGCTAGGTGGGGTTTTTGGCTGGCAGTTTGTAAAGAGCTGTGAAGGTGCGAATAGAGGTGGTCGACTTAGTGGTTGAGAATATGATGTTGGGAGGTGACAGAATATGCGAAGGTGGTTTGGTTGATGGTGGAATGTGGGTCTTTTAATTTTTTTGTAATTTTTCCTATATTTGTATTTTTAACAATTTTTAATTTTTATCATACTTTTCTACCTTTTAGAATTTTTTATGTCTTTTATTTATTTTTTTTGGTGTGCAAAAATGGGGTATCGACACTAAAAACAGAGGAGCTTTATTATTGTTTTTCCTTTAGGTTGAGATATTTTTTGTATTCTTTGTGATAGTAAAAGAAGTGACAAAGGACACCTGTAAGACCGTAAGTTAACTTAAGTAGAAGCCAAAATAGGTGATGCAAGTTGTTGAAATTACAAAAGACACAAAACACTTTGGATTTCTTTATTGATTTGATTCAATCTAGTGGAACAAACTACTAAATACAACAAGGAACCCGTAGGGGAACTGGAAGAGTGAATTGACCGACCCTCCCGACCCAGTTTACTTTTCTCGATTAAGTCATCATATTGAACTTGAAATAATTAACTTGAAAAATTTCATATTAATAACATTCTAAGAAAGAGTTATTAAATATATAGACTCAATTATATCACAATTTAAGATATCAATTGGGATTTTCGTAAAAAGTTTTCAACAAATGTTTTAAACACTATTTCAAAACCTGTTTTAGAAACAAGTCTAGAATAAAAAATTGCAAAAATTTTTCCAAGTAACCGATCCACCCCCTCAATTACTTAACTTTCAAAACCAACATTATCATTTGTGCCTATTTGTATTTATTGATTTTTTTTGCCATTTATTTACATATTAAAATAGGCTAATAATTAAGAGGAGGCCACTTTTATTTTTGGTTCATGGAGCTTTACACAGGTGATGCACTAAGTAGAATCTTAGAGATAAAAAAAAGAAGCTTCCATTACGTAGCGGGGAACATTAAATAGAGAACATCCCTTTGTATTAATAATATCACAAACATTTTCTTTTTAATTTCAAAATGTCTTTTTCAGTAGAGGACACTAAATTCCTTTGTCTTGGCACACTTATGACATAATTTCCAAGTTCCATGCAATGAGTAAATTACACCGAAATGCTATAATATTTAGGGATAAGTTCATTTGAAGTTATAACATTTCGAGTGATTAAAAAAAGATTATAATGTTTATGGAGTAAGTTCATTTTAGGTCATAATATTTTGAGTGGCTAAAAATATATTACAATGTTTAGAAAAGTGGGTTAATTGAGATCATCATAGACACGTGTCATAACATACTAGATCTTTGAGTTTTAATTTTAAATATTTCTTCTCTTGACACGGGTCAGTGGTGACCTTAGTTGATTCACTTCTTTAAACTTTGTGACCTCTTTTTAACCCCTCAAAACATTGTGACCTCAATTGAACTTACCCTCAAACATTGTGATCTTTTAGTGTAATTTACATACAATTAAGCAATGCCCATTTATATTAGGTTTCTGCATTTTTAAGACATTGATGAAGAAAAGTCATTTTAAGGTTATCTAAATGCTTGTTTTATTATGTTGACTCTTTAATTGTGATTTTTTAGATTCTATGATTAATATCTGTACATGTATTGCAATGATGGATATGATGAATTAATGATAAATGATTTGTTTCGACCTTGATTTATGATTATTTGGATGTTTAACTATTGCTACTCATTCTCTATTTTGTTTTCTGTTAGGCCCAAAATAATTAAATGGATTACAATTATAGCTACTTGGGAGGGATTTGATAATCCGAATGCGCACAATTTTGGTTTTTTGAAGAAATTTGTCATAATGATATGCAAGTTTTGACAAAAACTCATGAACTCATGCATTAAAGCGGTTGGAAATATGGATTTAGATTACTTTGTGGCGCTTGGTCTAAAATTTCAACTATATAAGTAATTTAGGTGCAAACAAATTACCATTTATTTGAAAATTATAGATAAATCACCTTGGCAAGATGATTTATATTATAAATAGAATTTTTCTAGTGGGAAGTGGGCGAGTTCTAGTGAGTTTAGTTAAATCCCATATAATCAAATTTATTGATCTAAGACATTACATTAGTTTAAATGAGAATACAATTGCAATACCCATTCTATTTTGTGGCTTCTCCTAAATCGATTCGGGTTACTTAGCACAGCTTAGTCCATAATTTCAACTATAGTTTTAATTTAGGTACAAATAAATTACCGTTATCCTAATAATTATAGATAAATCACCTTAGCAAAGATGATTTATGTTATAAAAGGAATTTTGCTACTCTGGAAGGGTGAGTGAGTTCCAATAAGTTTAGTTAAATCTCATGTAATCAAATCCAAATATTGTTCTAATGCATTGCATTAGTTTAGAAAGAGAATACAATTGCAATTCCCCTTCTATTTTGTGGCATCAACTAAAGCAAAAACCCTCATTAATGTTGTCAAGACATGTAGTTAAAGTGTTTAACTAGTTTAATAGTTTAGTCTTAATCAAATCAATCGATTGCTTAGATTAGGGAAAAACTCAAATATTTAGTAATTAGCACAACTTTGCTGTGGATACAACCTATGTCTCACCAATATTTTTACCATCACATATGCCTTTGATACATTGGTTGTTTAATATTTAGTGGACTTCATGAAGTCAAGTTATAGTCTTGAGATACTTAAGATAATATAACTAAAATAATACTAGGGTACGCAAGATATGGTTTGGTACAGTTTGCCCTTTGAATTAATCCATTCGTACTGAATTGAATTGTATATTACATATTGTTTTTCTTTTTTTATATTCAAATATAATTATACGATCTAGTTTATAATATTTTTTCAAAGTTGAAAAAAAAATAGTGCGTTAGATCCATAATTAAGAATAGGATTATAATATCATAATACATTAAGTATGGCAATAGATTCGGAAATTTAATATTGTAGTTATACACGTTTTAATCTTGTATTTCAGTAAAGTCTTTTGGCTCAAAGTTTTTCCAACTCTTCAACTAGTTGAAACTAAGAAACACTAACATATGAAGTATAGGAAAGTAGCTAATGATTAAAGAATACAAAGTGAGTCCCCATTACCCATAACTTCCATGTTCGAAGTGACCTCGTAAATGCTTCCATCACATCCATTATGAAATAATTTTTTTAAAATAATATAAAAATATTCAAATATATTATTAGTAAAAAAATATATAAGAGAAAAATTTTCTTTCTTTCACAATAAAACAATATAAGAAAATCATATGTCTTTGTCCTAGTTTTATCCTTGTTCTACCAATAACCTGTTGGGTTCCATAGGGTTTTAAAATTATACAAATCAAATCTTTTGCAGCAGAATTCAAAAAGAAAACCCTAACCAAGTATCCATGTGTATTGATTAGATTAAAACAAAACAAATAGTTTGATTTCGTACCTCTAAAAGCTTGAAACTTGAAATCAATTTGCAGATCGGATCTGTAGGTACTGCAAAACACAATACCCTCTACGGTATCCACGAACGAGCACTCTTCAAAAGGATCCTTCACGTGCTAGCGTGATCTAGAACATTTGTAGATGATATTGGGATTATCACACACGACTCTTCGTGCTTCACTCTTTAGGGTTTACAGATTTTCTCTACCGGTCTAATATTGACAGACAAGTCGTTAACCCGAAAGAGATATCTTTATGTGCCTTTTATACTAATGTCATTCTCACATGAGTAATGACAATAGTGCCCCTTAATCTAATAAGGGATAATATTTCCTAAAATATAATTCTTGCACATAACAATGTGATAATTTATTATTACTCTCAATAATAATAAATTATTATTCCTACAAGACATCAAATTTAGTCTTTGATCCATTAATTTATTATTATTCTTAATAATAATAAATTATTATTCCCACAAGACATTAAATTTCGTCTATGATCCTTTTGACTTGTTCTTTTGTGTGTGACCCTGTAGGTTCACTTAATGTTGGCAATTGACTTAAAACAACTTTAGTCAACAAAACAAAAGTGGCCTCTAGCAAGACATTATGTTTACCCAAATTAAATGAAGATCGGTGATCCGATTTTTACCTAATCCATAACTTATGTCATTATCCTTTTGTCACATGATATCTAGATTGAACATAAGGCATGGATAGTGTCATCATTATATCGTTCAATCTTATCATTTCTCGATTTCTAAGTAAACTGATAAAAACAAATGAAATTGATTACGCTATCAATTCATTTGAGCACGGCCATGCATTTCTCAATCTCACTCATCGAGGGGCCCCAGAGATATCTCTCTCACAATGAGAGGGACAAATCCCATCTTAATCACTCAACTTCCTCTACATGATTTACATTATGCCTAATCTCAACCTTTATAATTATCTAGTTAAAGACAACGTTTGATTGAGTTGAAACATAATATTCCTCATGTTGGAATCCATGGTGATTTCAGGTTTGAGGATATGATGACATTTTATTTTGAGAATCACTTATGACACTAATCCATGTAGTGATCTCAAAGCGGGTCAGTCCAGTACATAGTTCTCCAACATGTACCTATGAGTTTGATTTATATCTCCATATAAATAAACATCCCATGATTATCAGTCAAACCTCATACTAGATTTAATTCATTATTGTTCCCATAATAATGAGCATCTAGGGACATTTAGAATAATTAAATTATTCACGGATCCTATTATAAAGTAAACATGCAAACAAAATAATAGAAATGTTTATGAATAACAATATCCAGTAATTGGCCTAAGGCACAATCACCAACATAACCAACATTGAAAATCAATATGTTAAGTCCCAGCCATTTCCTACTTTACTAACATTGAATCGAAGACTCAAATGATAAAGCTGATTTTTAGGCATGAGAAGAGATTTAAGAATACGAGACACGAAGGCGTGAGAGAAAGTGATTGAGGAATGGAGATGAAATGATATAACCAACTTTTTATTTTTATTATCAATATTGTTTTTGGGAAAACGTTTCAATTCTGTTAAGTTCATTTATTTGATCCAATATCCTTAATTGAAGCCAAATAGAACTGCATTGAAAAAACTAAAATTTTGGTGTATATTAGCCTGGTTCGTTTTTTTTTTTTTTTTCCCCCTTATTACCCGTAGCTAGCACTAACGCTAAGAGTAGAGAGGTAATGGACACCTATGGCACAAACAAATATATTTCTTTTAAATATATCTTTATAATAATTCAAAGAAAAATGAAGGGAGTAATCTTTATGGGTTTAATATATCTCACAAAAGAAATGGAATGTTTTTATGGGTTTTTATAAATTTATAAAAGCAAAGAAATATATAATATGGAAGACCTAAGATTCTACATGACACACCGATCAAAAAAAAAAAAAAGTAAGACTGATTAAACTCTTGGATGCTAACGCTGAACACTAAAATTAATTGAATTTGATTAAAATAAAAGAATCAATATATCTTAAAATTTCTTATAATTAGTCTGGGTTGTTAAAGAAGTGTCTATTATGATTTACAGATCTCCACTCACAAATATAAGCCAAGGTCTTGTAAGAGATTGACAAGAATCTATTTCTAGAATGATAAGAAAAATATAAAGTGGGGTAAATTATATTAAAGATAGGTAAGTTCATCTAAAGAATAAACATTTTTATGTAGTTAAAAAAATAATTAATGTTTGGGAATATAGTCATTTAAAGTATTAATATTTCAAATGGTTAAAAGATAGTAGTTTGCAAAAGAGTCAAATAAGGTATTTATAGTTAATTATTAATGAAAATTAATCCAAAAGTTGATATCTTAAGTGAACTTTATAAAATATTGATATTTCATTTGATTTATTTTTTAAAATGTTGATTCATCTTTTTAACCACTCGAAATGTTGATATCTTTGATATGTTAAATGAATTTATTTTTAATTATCGATACATTCTCATGTAATTTTTTCAATATAGTGTGAGGAAGCTCGATCCATAAAATATATTAATTCATCCAAATTCATTACTTTACAATACTTGACATCTATTCATACATGATTCGAGACTAAGATGGTTATAAAAAATGACTAATTATTTAAAGAAAGTATTAGAAAAAGGAAATGAGATAAATATAATAATTGCCCTGATGTTAATGAAAATGACTAAATTAAATGAGAAGATATCATATATCAATATTTTGAATAGTCAAAAAGGAAGAATTAATATTTTACAAAGTAAGTCAACTGAGGTGTCATAACAAACTATTTAACAATATTAAGAAAAAAAATTATTAGTTGTTGATACCTTAAATGAAGTTTCCAAAGCACTAATTATCATATTTGATTCGGTTTGCAAAAAATGTTAATTTTTTCTTTTTAACCATTTGAAGCAATAATACTTTAAATAAACTTATCTTTAAACACTAATACTTCTAAGTTAATCTACCTAAATAAATATAACTACACATGGATTGTTTAGGTCTAATTCAATAACTTTTACATTCGAGTTGTAAGGAAAATTATCCTTCAAATTATAAATCTTGCTTAGACAATAATCCAAAATCAGAATCCTTCAATTAGATCAACAATAGTTCAGCTATAACCAACTTTGGATCTAGTATAAAGAAAAGTTTGAGCATTTTTTCATACTAATCAAACAAGTAGAATTATAAGCTCTATAATCTAGTAATGGTCAAGGAAATATACTTTAATCTTGTTTAAACTAATTTCCTAATTTAAAATAAAAAAAAGAGATTTATTTATTAATGTACAAATATAAAAAACTTGAATATTTCTTAATAGAATCTAAGCTGGGCTAGATCATGGCTAAGAGTAGAAACATAGATTTAGAAACCAAATTGCATTTAAAGCCTAGTCTTAGAGGCATTATCAGCAGAGTCAGAATCTTAGGTTAACACCGACTAGAACCATACGCAGTCAAAAGCATGCATTTTCCAAGTTTTGTATAGTTCCTTTGCGTGCCTTAAATTGTGTTGAATTCAGTTGGATGGGTTGATCGCGTCATGTTGATCATTACTTATGGTATGACGCGTTAAGGAGGATGTCGTTAAACTAGGATTGTTATTACATTAAGTTACTTAATATATAAACCTATCACAAATACACTACACCTAATACTTTTTTCACCTACCACAAACACACTAACCTAACATAAGTACATCACACCTACCACTTTTGACATATGATCCAATGATGGATCTTGCAACTTCTACACAAGTTGTAACTATGCGACTTAACCTAATAAGTTCCTAGTTAATCTCAATTCATTTTGTGCATTAGGAAAAGCAGTACAGACTCCTCCTTTCATGTTCATACTTTCAGTAGCCAATACTGACTGTGACATTACTTTCAAAGAGTCACTAACAGATGCTTGTCGAAGGAATATAGTGCCGTGATCACAATAATTTGTAAACATCGATCAATGGTCATGATGTAGTTGATTGGAAAATACGCCAAAGAGTATGGAAGGATATATGAGATAACAATAAGAGTCACGTAGTATACATCCAAAGGCTATTGTGAGATTATGTGTGTTAATTGTTGAAAGCTTTTTTGAAGGAAGAAATATGTATTATATATTTTTTAAAGAGAAATGTTGAACATATGACTAGAATACTAGTAATGTTCTTTTCTTTTTCTTTTGGCCATTTCTAGTTATGGTTGTAGTGGTTGATTAAACATAAAAGATAACAGGTCATGAATTCTCAAATATGATAAAAAAACACTTCATTTTTTTCTAGATTTTTATATTGCTTATAGAACACCTTTTTTTTGTGTTTTTTTTTCATTATTAGTTTTTTTTCACAATAACTAATAGTAAGTAGTTTGTTTTGTTACATAATTATAGTTAATCGTATAAATTCTCTTGAACTAACAACGTGCTTAGAATTATGTTTATACATACATGAAAAAAGAAAAGTGGGTTATGCTTTATTATGGAGTCATTTTAGCTCTTGCACAATTTACAGGCTAAAGCGGGCCAACCTACTTGCGGGTTAAGGTGGCCCACAAACCTTCAATTTTTTTTCACCTTTAATAGGAGCAAACCCATGAAAGTTAAAAAAAAAAGGAAAAAAAACAAAAGTTGTAATAGTAAATAATTATATGTATGCAAGCATAAAAAATTAACTAAGTTAAAAAATAATAAGGAAAATGAAACAATAATATTAAATAGGAATTTTTTTATACTAATCTTATCTGTATATTTTAATTTTAATCCATTTTTCATCCATGCGATATAAATGGTTTTTTTTTTAAATTTTGATTGAAAATAATATTTATATTTAGTGAAATTACATTGTAATATTAAAAGAGAAAAATTTAGTGGGCTTGGTGTACGTGTAATCCCCTAGATTTTATGCTACGGTTATGTTCAAACCCTAAACCGGAAGTCAACCGGAAACCCTAAGATCAACAAATACGTATCAAATCTTAATAGATTTAGATCAATCAATCCCGTTGTTCTATCCTAAAATAACAAAATGATGTAGTGGATATTTTGAAATAATTAGGATGCATAAAAATATCAGATTCGATAAATTTTGCATCTTTCGGATCCAAACGGGATTAGTGTAAAGACCCGACCCACCAATCCTTAAGATTTAGCAAGTCAAGTCTCCAACCACATATAATATTTTCATATTATATGTAAGGTTGTCCTAAATTTAAAAATTTATGTGAATTGTTTGTTTAATCCCACTATAACTTGATATAAAGACTTTTTACAAATGGATTACTCACTTGAGTAATCTATTCATATACAACTTTTAAAGAAATAATTTACAATTTTGTGTCAAGCACATGACACAACAAAACTTACATATTTGAAGACATGAAACACATACTTACCAATAGAACTTTAGGCCTTGGTTTTGTGATCCTCTAGCATGCTTTTGATGGTGGAAAGTGTAGAAAATGAAGGGCTTATCTATATAGATCCATGGGAGAGCTTTGGAGAAAAGGAAATGGTGTTTTGTAGCTTTTGAAGGCATGTTTAGGAGGTCTAAAAATTGTGCACGAATTTTGCACTATTTGAGTTGATATTATCTTAAGGTTTGACTTTTGAGGCATAAGAAGTTAAGGGGACTTAATGACTTATCATTTACTAATTAAGAAACTTGTCTTTGGTTAATTAATGTGGTGTTTAAACTCCCTTTAAGGTAAAAGAATTATGCTATGATGAGGCTTATGTGCGTGGATCTATTTACTCATTTTAATACATTCCAAATATAATTCTTATATGTTAATGCAATTTAAATTTTATGAACTAAATATTTAATAAATTCTAGAGTATTTGGATATTTAACACAATAATAAAACACATAATTCATCATGAACATAAATCATATTCAATACATACCAAAAGCATGTACAAATTCAATAACACACTATAAAATATAAGTTGGAAATTTCATGGTTATTTCAATTAGTTTTCGAAAACCGTGCCCTGATACTCCTGATGGAAAAAATATTTTGATAATACCAATAAACTCATAAAAATATAAGGATTTCAAAAATATCAGTTTTATAATTTTTCAGAATCCAAAAATATCAGATATAGCTTAATTACGCGTATTTTCTTTACTATCGGTATTAATTTGTCTTATCTACTATTCATAGTACTATCTACACTATTCATTACTATTCACTTATCTCTATTTTTTCTACATATATTTCTATACTCTACCATATCTTTATCTACTTTTTACTTTTCTCATACATCTTTATTCACATCAAACTTTACATCTTATTACTTTTAATTAACAAAAATACAAAACAAAATAACCTCTCTCTCTCTCTCCCTCTTAATCACGTCAGCCCTCTGTCTCCTATACACACACACATTTATTTTTCTTTTTCAATTTATTTAATTCACTCAATTTTCACTCCGAAAATTTATAAATACCCCCTATCCCTTCAATTCTATCACACACTCATTCATCTTACTAAAACTCTCACAAATTCTCTCCTCAAACACTCTCTATTAAAAAAATCTCTCTTTTCTTTCTTTACCACCCAATTTTTTCCATACGATTCCTACACACATAAACACCATCCAAATTTTTCTTCTTCTACCACTTCTATACTTTCTTTTAGGTAAAAGTTCTTATCCCTTTCTTTCTACCATATCATGTAACTTAACATGATCATGGTGTATGTTTCTTAAACATTCCAATGTTATAGAAGCAACACTATGTTTATGTTTTGTTGTTGTTCGTGAATAAATTTCATATTGTGTTGTTTACTATTGTGTTATTATTATGATCTTATTATTGTTATTATCATGCTTCTAACCTAACCTTGTATATATGTTACTATCTATATGTATCTATATATATTTTTAGAGCCTAAATGCTCACTAACTTACTAACAAACTTATTATTGCTTTTCTTTTCTTTCTTTTTCTTTTTTTTTTTTTTTTGGGGACATAGTCCTGGGATGCCTTGACGAAGCTAAAGCTCCCAATATCTTGCTTATTATTGCTATATTTCTTACTAATATTATCTTGCTTCTTATCTCATATTTTCATCATCTACATACTACATGCTCATGATACATGTATTTACATAATGATATTATCTCAACTAAATTTAAAGTAGAATTTTTCTTTAATAAGTGGACTTGAAACTAAATTTTCTATTATGTGACTTATCGTTAAATAAAGAATTTATCATCAACAACATAGAAGTGGAACCATACAACATTTTCTCAAGTTTTCTCAAATAACAAAGATAGTTTTACCTGGAAAATATAAGAAATAAATACTTTCTTTCATAATATGGTAACCTAAGTTTTAGTAAAAATAACTTGTTAGTAGTCAAGTTTTCATAAAAAGCTTAAGATTTAAGTCTTTTCAAACTCCATAACAAAAACAAGAAACAAGCTAGTTTTTAAAGTTAAAATAAAATCAACCCATAAATTTATAAACACACTTAGAAAAATAATGATTTTCAAGTTTCCAAAGGAGGAATCTATTTTCAAAAATGACAAAGGATATAAATATGATAGTACAAAAAATAAAGGATTTTATCAATAAAGATGATTTCTTTTCAAATAAAATTTGTAGAGGAAATAAAAAACCAAATCTTGGAAACAAGAATTTATTTTAAAGAGTTAATAAACAAGAATATAAGAGGAAAAGACTCAATTGCTAAAACCATTCTAAAGACAAGTTTATAAATAGGTTATCAACAACTTAATGAAATTTTTGATAACTTTGTTCTTTTATCACTAGAAGTAAAAATTATAAAAGACCAAAGTTAAGGGAAAATTTTTTTAGAAAAAGCAATGAGGA
This sequence comes from Combretum micranthum, assembly GCA_024138025.1. Classification (NCBI taxonomy): domain Eukaryota; kingdom Viridiplantae; phylum Streptophyta; class Magnoliopsida; order Myrtales; family Combretaceae; genus Combretum; species Combretum micranthum. The sequence goes on from JAMXBD010000437.1 coordinate 385,713, forward strand.
AAATAAAATAAGAATATACTCATTTATAATAACCTAGATAAATATAAAGTTTATTCAAAATACTTTGAAAAGAAATTTGTCAAGTTTAAGTTTTAACACTTCAAAATGAATTGTTTTATGAAATAAATTGTTGAGACTCTACCATTAAAATTTTTACATATAAAGTGAGCTTATATATATATTCAAAGATTTTTCAATCATATATGTATATATATATATATCTATATTTTTGCTAAAGGATTTTTAATAAAGTTGAGTTAGAAAATTGTTTTGCAAAATCTGGAAATATTCGTTTTGAATTTGTATCGAGGTGTTTAGCAACCCAATTGACCTTATATGTAAGAAATAACCTTATAAATGGATAGATCTTTTCAAGTAGGTAGAAATCGGTAAATAATAAGCGAAATTATGAGTTAAAATGAGCAAGTTATGGCCATTTTAAGTTGAAGTTTCATTCTATGTGAATTTTGATGAACTTAGTTGAATAGAGTTGCAAGTTTAAGTAGATCTTCTAAGAAATACTCATTTCGTGTATTTCTTTTGTATAGGTGACGTGGAGTCCGAGCTACCCTACCCAGAGGACTATTTAGACTAAGGAGCTTCTGATATGGCTAAGTGAGTTTAAATTCTTGCAATTGTACTTATGTATTTGCTTGTAGCTTAGTGACACTAGATTTAGGAAAAGATAAGATATGAAAGCGCATGTGTTTTATTTACGTGGTTAAAATTATGATAATTATATGGATGTAGGAATTGTTAACTAATCATTGTATGATTTAGTTTAGTATTGATTGTTTGCAAATTCTATGGTCACTTATAAAACGATTAATGCTATGCCATGATTACTTAAATTAAATGATTCATGCATGACACGTAGTGAGTCACAATGCATTTATTACCATACCCTTGGTGGGACAAGGGCATAGTAATGAGGTCGAGGACCCGAAATCATAATCTATGACTTTGATTGTCTATAATTAAATGGTTAGTGGGCACCCGAATCAACTACATTTTAGCGATTGGTAGGAATCTGTACAAAACTACAAAAATATCATTTGCAAACAATGGCTTCGTTGCCCGGAACACCTAACCACCGAATGGAGGGATAAATCCAATCAAACATCTGATTCCCGGAAAATCATATGTATTGTTTACTCACGTGATTGCTTGCATTCCATATGCTTTACTAAATAACTTAGTTGATTATTGATTGTTGAGTACTTTACTTGTGGATTTAATCCTCACTAAGCAAAAAGAAACATACCCCCTTATAGATATCTCTTGCAGTTTCTCCATTTATGGTTGAAGCCCCGGGAGTATTTCTCTCAGATATTACCTTTTGGCTTAAGGAGTTTTTGGAAAAAGTTAAAGACTAGATGTAGACTTAGACTTCTAAGTAAATCTCCTTGTCATTATTTTGTTTAGGCTTCTCAAGACTATAATGAACTATATCTTTAGTAGAGGAATGCCCTTTTGATGATTGTACGACCTTTATATAATTTCCTATTGCAGGTTATTATGTTATGATTTCCATTCTTAAACTGCTATATGAATGTTTTCTTAAACAACTTGTTTCAAAGTTGGTCCGCTATGATCGTGAACGTACGCCTTACACCTAGTATCGAAGCGTATGGGGTGACGGAGGTAGTTATACTTAAGCATTAATATTGAGTGTGGCGGACTGTCGCGTTTAAGGTACCTTTTGGAGCATAATAGTAGGTAATCAAGTAACCGGCATGGGGCATATTGCATAACCAACAAACTAAAGTGGGAAGGGCAGGTTGGGCCACTTGGCCTGCTTGCACAACTTTACTCATAGTTATCAAAATCATAATCTTTCTATTCATTAATATATATATATATATAATTAGTAGAATCGTACAAAATCATATAACATCAGTAAAATTATAAATGTGTAGAATTATATACCTAAATTTATAATGTTATTTAAAGTCTGTATCTAAGCAATTTTGCATCTATTTTATTTTTAAAAACATATAGAATCATAAACTCGTAGAATTGTATATTTGACTTATGATTAATTTGAAAAACTATGATTGTCATATATTTGGTTACAAGTAAATCATAAATATAATCATATTGTTAATACTATGTGTGTTTCAATTTTATCTCACATAGCTATAATAAATAATCATAATGATGTCAACTTATACTCACACTTAATATGGTAAAGATGAAAGTAGATTATTGACAATTAGTTGTGTAACCTCCATATCAAGTCGCCATTGATTTTCCCTTATAATTTTTTTATCCTTTTTCTTTTGTGTTCTATTCTTATTCACAACAAAACATACACAAATTTAACATGTTAATTCTATTTTATATATACTGGTAAATAAATTTCAAGATACGAGCCATAACGAAATAAATGTCTATTCATCTCACAAAATGACAAGCAAAGCCCATGAGTTATAGGCATTTAAAATGAAATGGAGAATGCATGATACAAATGAAGACTACTGGATGGAAATTGCTACAAATTGGAAGGGTAAAATTGAATACTGATGACTCTCTTGGATCCTTATCAACCGAAGCAACTATAAGATGAGCCACTGCGAATGAGAAAGGAAAGACCAGATCGCAGGTTTGCAAAAAAAGTTCTGAAAAATTGATATTTCAACTGTAGAGTGATGGCCCATCTATTGAAGACTACAATTTTGCTTAAAAGAGGGGCTAAAGAAAGTGGAAACTAATTCAGACTCAATAGTAGTTGTCATTTATCAAATTGTTAGTATTATATAAGTATTTCAAGATTGAGTTTGCCAATGTTATCATGCTTGTAGAGAAATACCTGGCAACTTTAATGCAGCAGAATTAAGCGAGCGGAAAGAAGGAAATAAAAAAGGGCAAATTGTATGGCATGCTTATTTTTCTCTAAGCAAGAACAACATTTTGGATGCAATTGATTCGTTAGTTTGACATCTATTTCATATTTGTTTCTATTAAGTTATTTATAAAAAAGAGATATAGATAGAAAATACACATTTTTACTCATAAATAGATCTTACGGATAAGATATAAATAAGATATAAATGCATATCAGATACATATAAAATATAAATGAAAAACAAACTATCCAAACATACCCTTTCTTGCCTCCATTCCTTCTATAGATGTCTCATGTATTTACAAAAGATTTGTACTTACAAACTTGTGCATAAAAGAGGAACTTCTATGATCTTATTAATAGAATCATCCAATCAATTATCTAACTATTAAAATAAATATATTAAGTGATATATAAAGCATATTAGTGGAGCGATCATGATAGATAAGAATATGAGTTATTAAATGATTTACAAGACTAGTCCATCATAAAAGATGACATGACCATAGAATTTTGCAATGAAAAGAGGTTAGCTCCCTGACTAAGATATATAATGGTAATAAACCCTCCTAATTGAGCATATAAACTGCTCTCTTTATTGTTTTAATATAAATCTTCTCATCTCCACCCAAGAAAAGGAAGGTACTGATCATAGTAATTGAATCTTCCATTAAGTACTGAGTTTAGATGTGCAACAAAAAATCGAGGTGGTAAATTCAACATTGTTGATATCATATTCTACAAATAGTATCTCTAGCTTCAAGCTGAAATTTTCGCTATCTAGCAGAGACTTGAATTGCTTAACTGAATATATGTTAAATTCTGACAAGTAATCACCTTTTTTCCCCCTTCTGATTCAACTATAAAGTAAAATGACGTGAAGTTTAAGTGAATACTGAAGAAGATTGATTTAAATGCACGTTATGTTTTTCCTTTCTTCATTTAGTTGTCCAATTATTAACCTCAGCATATAGACTCCTACCTAACATTTGAAGTCAATTGGATCACTGATGGCACAACAAAAATATTCAACTTAGCCTTGATTGACAGAAACTAATACGTTAACCCAGGAACGGATTATTCAATAGAAACTCTGCATTGACTATGTTTGTTATGTTTCTCCACACTTTATCTTTCTCACTCCAAGAAGCCATTTTCTATCGTTTACTTCAGTCACATACATTGTACAGATGTTAGGTAGTTCGACGCTTTCATGCCTTCTAATCATGGACATGACATGTACTATGGTCGGTTGGGGCGTTCCTACACGAAAGTATTAGAGAGAGAAGAGGCTGAATAGAATCGGAAGAGACTATGTGTCTATATATATATATATAAACCGATCGAATATGGGTCTGTTTGGATGATCTGTATTTCATCTATATTTATTTTTTTCAAAATAGTATATGTAAATATGTTCAATTTGCATTTATATTTTATCTATATTTGATCTATTTGATATTTTGATGAGAACTGCCAACTTTTCTTTTATCTATATCTATTTCTTGATAAATAATTTGCTAGAAAAAAATTAAAAAAAAGTATCTGTATCTATCGAAAAAAGCCAAACAAACAAACCCTGAGTTGGAACAATGTATAGCTTAATCATATGGAGAATCTAAAGAAAATAAAAGAAAAAATGATTTGGGCTTGTTTGACTTGTTGGATTTTTATCTGTTTTGAATCTGTATCGATAATTTTTTGGTGTTAATTCAGTATCGATTTGGTTTGTTTAGTTTATGAGTAAACTTGTTAGTTTTTCATCGATATTATATCTGTATTGGTTTAGTTTGAAAACGATGTCACAATAATACCAAACTAATGTACCCAAACATGCTTTATATAAACACACATATATTTGTTTGAGTTTTCTTCCATCTTTTTTATATTGTTTTAATACTTTCATCAAATAGTGTACTTATCAAAATAAGATGTTTTCAATGTCACCATTTATCTCATGATTTAATCATCCAAGCTCCCATAACATCAGCTATAATCATCTTTGCAATCATGTAATAAGCTGAACAGTTTTATCAACAAGACACAAAAAATTTTCAAAATAAACACCAAAATAATGAATGTATAAGTACATAATACTCCTCCTACAAAATTTAATTTCCAGCAACTTCTCATGAAGTTATTCTTATTTGATTTTTTATTTGGTTTTGCAAAGGAATCGAGTACAGTTTGAGTTTGGTTATATATATATATATATATTATATATTTTAATCCTTTTCCATAAATATGCATAAATTTTACTTCTCAAAGCTCCTTTTCTAATCACAATTCTCAATTCATCTAAACACGAGGTTTATAACCCAAACATGTTTGTATATATATATATATATATTAGAGAGAGAGAGACAGGGTTCTTCAACCAAGGATTCCAAATAGATATGGATAAGGCATATGGCACATTAATTTAAAGAGATATTAAAGGAATGGTAATTTACAAACATTTTAAAATAAGATGACAACTCAATGTTAGGAGGGGAATGTCCAATAAAGTATTTAACGAATAAAATAATTATAATAATCTAAATTTAGATTTTCAGTGACAAATAATAAAATTTTCTCACTTTTCAAAAACATAATGGACCAGCAATTTTGCTCACATGGACATTAATGTGGTACACATGCCTAAGGGTCATGGTCTTGCCGTCATTAATAGCAATTTTATTTGAACACTATAATTATAAATATATTAATTTACTAACATAATAATATATATTTAAAAATATAAAATGTTAATTTTTCTTTCTAAATATAGCAACCCAACTTCACATATATATGCATACTAATTAAATTCATAAAAATAAAAATTCAAATAAAAACATGGAGAATAAAACACACTACAAGAAATTGTAGCTTTAAAGATAAAAGATTTTGCCTCTGAAAGTGAAAAATTTTGTTTCTAAAGATTTTTAGAGACATACTTTCCATCACAAATTTCTTTGTCAAAAATCATCATTGTTAATTTTTTTAGAAACAGATTTATTATCCATCATAAAATTACAACATAATTTCTGTCGCAAATATATCTCTATTTTAAAATTAGTTAATATTAAGTACCCAATTAGTAAAGAATAAATAAAATTATTCCGTCGCAAATCCGTCTTTGATTCTAAGATAAATTATTAAAAAAAATTCTTATATGCCTCTTATATCCTTCACAGAGGTCAACTATCATTGAATACTATATGCTAAGCACACTTAATATTGAAGTTTTACAAGGACTAAACCGATGAATCAATTCATATCTTCATGAATAAAATTTCACTACTGTTTAAGAAATATCATAATTTACAATATTATAACTATAAAATATATTATATATTTAATAAATAATTTTTATTTTATAATTTCACTTTGCCATTTATTAAGGATTTTCATTAATATTTTATTAAAATAATATATAATATTATATATACTAAATTTGCATTTCATAATAACATTATATTTTATTATAAATATATAATATTTTTTAGTAGTATATTATTTTTTTTTCCAAATATGATATTATTATTAAAAATATCATATAGTATGTATATAAATAATAATATAATATTAATGATTATAAATAATAATTATACTATTTACATTACTTATTTTATATTTTATATTAACTTAAAAATTATATGTTTTTTAAGTATAAGTATTTTTTATATCATTTTTTATTACACTTAATAAATCATGTAAAACTTATAAATATGTAAATTTTATTAGATATATAATAAATATACTATAAACTATACAAATATCTATTTTTCATTAATAAAATAAATATGCCATATTTTTACATATTATATTTTTGGTAATATGTTATTATATTTTTAAATAATATATATATAAATATAAATTATGTAAGATATATAACAAATTTTTTTAATTCAATAACATATGAATAATTATAATAAATATATATAATAAAAACATTAAAATAATATGATTATATATATTTTTATATAATATATTATTAAAATAGAATGTGATATTTATATGTATTTATACACTGAGTTTACATTTTATAGTAGTAATTTTCTCTTACATATTTTATTATTGAAATATACCATATTTTTAAGTAGTATTTTATGATATTACTTATATAAAGATATGATATTATTTTTATCAAGTTGTATATTTTAATTTTTTTAAGAAGTTATTATGTAAAAGAATATATAATAGATGTAAATAATAACTTATGAAATGAATAAATGTTTATAACAAATATATTTTAAGTACTATTTATTTTTATACTTTATAATATACAAATATGTAATATATTAATAAATATATTATACATAAATATATATTGTTAGCTGTAAATGATATATGATTATTCATATTATTTATATATAACAAAATTAATTTACAAATATAATATAAGTCCATATTATATACGCATTATATATTTATATTTGATATGAATAATTAAAAAAATATTTTAAAACATAATTATATATATAATAATTTAGTTTAGAGACAAAATTGCAACAAAATTTGAAAAAAAAATTGGCTCTAAAATAATTTATTATATGCTAAAATCGAGATAGATTTGCAACAGAAAAAGTTATGTCGCAAATTAATTTGTAATCCATCACAAATTTCATCACAAAAGCATATAAAAAATTATAAAATTATTCATAATTTTTGTTATCACAAATCCGTCACAGATATGTTGCTGATTTATTTTTTTAAATGCAATTTTTTCATTGCATATTTTCTATCTTTGAAGGCTAGTTTTCTAGTGTAGAATTGTTTTCTAGCCACAAAAATTGGTTGGTTACTACCTCATCTTTCAAAGTGGGATGTAGGACATTTTTCTTATGAACATTAAGGAAAATGTTTTCGTGCAAAAACCGAAAGCTCAATTTTTTTTTCCTAAATTAGTGATCAAGGTTACTAAAACCAATCTTCTGGATTTCCCACCAATCTAGGGCGAGTTGATGGAACAATCCACTTTCCAAGGGTGAGTTGCAACCGATTAATTTTTTATGGCATTTCCTGCCACCAAATAGCCAAGGGGTGGTTGTAAACTGCCTGAATATAAAGTGACCGTAAAGCTTATATATTTTAATTTGGTAGATTTTCTTTTTTCTTTTCTATTAGTTTAGTTACATAAATATATAATATGTAGAGTGAGGTCGATATATAAAAAAAGTCAACATTTTTTCTTTTATTTGCCCCTTACTTTTTACCTGTTTATTTTATTTTTTTATTATATTACTTATTTACTATATATATAAGAAAAAAAATTAGATAAAATTATTATCAATCATGAAATGGCGTTAACGTGGTGATGACACGTGAATATTAATACCATACCAACTTCTACACCAACTGGTTTCTTAAAAGGTAGCGTACATGGTATTTTCTATAAAATTTATTGTGTTGGTCAATTAATTTACTATAAAATGAAACAACTTAAAATAAATTAAATCATCCTTAAGCTACCTCATTATTCCCCAAAATTATAAACAAATGTATGAAATGAAAATATGTAATTTCTCAATGGAAAAACATAATATCCATTTCATTAGAAATGAAAAGAAATCTGCTGTCATATACTTATTTTTACTCGTTTTCATTTTCTCCTTTTAAGTTGCCCAAGATCGTTAAATGGAGCATGGAAGTTATAAGTTACAAAAGTACATGGTTAGCCTCTTCGTAAGTTTCAAAATTATATCTACATATATGGTTGTATAGTTAAAGGCTTGAATTATTTGTTTTTTCCTTTTCCGTTGATGTTATAAATTTATAATAAAAAAGGGATTTAACCTATATCATCATTATAGGTGGATAATATTCAAAGTAACTGGACTGCGAAATCTCAACATTGAGCAAGCTTCCGCTCATTATTTATAGCATTTTCAATGGGGGGATGGACCTTCAGCTTTTTTTTTTTTTTGGTAATTATTTTATTTTTTTAATTTATATGGTATTACACTAGTATAATTTATTATATTTTAGATCTCATAAAATAATACAAATAAATGTTAAAAAAACTTCACAAAGGATCTTAAAAATAAATTGGAAAGGTTTCAGGAATGCTTAACAATACTAGTAAAAATTTAAACATTAAAAGTGAAGAAAAGTGATTCAGATCCCTTTTGAGCTTTAAATATCATTAGCGATCAATGCACCCACAATGCGTATGCTAGGAAGAAAAATATTCATATTTAAATATACGATGAATGAAATAACCTAATTTATTCAATAATTAAATTTTTATGTGAATATAATACTAGTTCTAAATATTAAGTTTAAAGTCATTTTGATATATAAAAATGAATGTGTAGAAATAGGTTTGATATACTATGTTTATTAATGTAAATTATTGATGTGTGTATATATGTATGATGGATTAATGTTATTGTTTTATATATATTAATGTGTATATAGTATAATTAATGTTTGTGTCTTTTATGAATTAATGTATATGCGTTATGCTTAAATTTATCAAAATAATTTTTGAATTACCTAAGAATTTGTTAGCTGAATTTTTCAAGAAGTTAAGCCATTTTCAATCTCAAATTAAATTCAAATTAGCTCCAAATTAAGCCAAACTCATATATACCTCAAAAGTCAAACTTAGGATAAATATAAGTCCCAAATTTGATCAATTAAAGCCTCTTTTGGCAGCCCACAAAATTCATACGAATTTTCCACTTTTCTTTTCTTTCTTTGTTCCTTCTTTCTTTAAAACATAAGCTTTAAACTTTAGCCAAAAACAAGTTCTTGGATCCAACAAATTCTCCAAGCCAAAGCCTCTTCATGTAAGTTAATACAAGTATAAACTCTTGTTTATTCTTTCTTGTAATATAGATATAGAATCCATGTTAGGATGAGTTTAATGTCATATGGTTGAATGGTTTTATGTATTGATAAATGTTAATGACCCAAAGTTAATTTATAATTAATACATGTATATTGATTGTTGCATGTGTGTATGCGTTTGAGTGAATTAGTGTATTTGTATTGTGAATGTGATATAATGTATGTGAATAGATAATAAGCCAGACTAATATATTTAGCATGATAGTTTATTTATGCTATTCAATTATTATGTTAATGCAAGTAGTTGTTGTAGTAATTAATGTTTGATGAATTAAGTGTGTTTTGAGCTAAGTTTATGGTCTTTAAGCTTAGCAGATTTTCGACCCAATATAAGCCTAAATTTAAGCCCAAATCTAAGCCCTATTAAAGCCCAAAGCCTTCCTAAATCTGTCTCTCTCCTCCCCCCCCCCTTCCGCCCCCAAAAAAAAGTCAACATTATTTTGGATAAATATCAAGCCTATTTATAAACTTTAAACAATCCAAAACATAACAAAGGAAAAAGAAAATTCGTAACACTAAAAAGCCAAAAATTTCCAACACCCAAATCAAGTTTTCTTGGATTCAACACATAAAAAATCCTTCCCCAAGCCTTATATATATATTGAGGTAAGTTTATTTAATGTTTGAGATATCTTATTTTCCTCTTAATCCATGAAATATGTATGTGTAGTATAATACAAGTAGTTGATATGCTAAATTCTTGTTGAGATATTGTAGAGTGGTTAGGAAAGCTTTAGAATGCTTGACATGTTATAGATAGGTTGTAGTAGGCTCTCAAGTGGTTTGGAATGAGTTGAAAGAGTTAAAATAAAAATTTTTGTGTTTAGAAAACAGAGGAAATCTGCAATGCGAATTGCAGTGTACGCCGCCTCGTACACCGCCAGCATTAGAGTTTTGACGTTTGATCTTTTGAAAATTATCTTAAACGTCGCCGGCGTTAAAGTCGGAATTTGCTGGCGTTAGAACCCTGATTTTTGATCTTTAGAAATTTTTCTTAAACGTCGCCGGCATTGACGTTGACATTGCGGCGTAAAGACTCTAAATTTCTATATATAATGCATACTTCTTAACGCCACCTTATATGCCGCCGACGTATGATCTTACACAACCGGAGTTAAGGTTTGCATTGCCGGCGTTTATGGTCAGTGTGAACTTTGTAAATTTCAAATTTTTCTAACTTCTTTCAACATCTTCCAATACATGATATAAGACTTTTTAATCAAAGATTTGCCTTGTATGATGTTGTATATATGTTATGTGATGACTTAGGATTGTTTTTACTTAAGGTTCAATAATTTTCCTAAGTTCTAATCTAGTGAATATAAGCTTGACTTATGATAGTAATGTGATATAGTTTTTTATGTAGAACAAAGATAGATACTCAATTGGAGATTCTTGTCAATTCCCAAATCAAACCAGGTATATAATACTTCGATTGATTGTTGCTTAGGATAGGCATATACCAATTTGACTTTAATTGAAGTTTAATAAGAGATATTGAAATTGGTTGTGCTTTACGTTGTTGAATCCGGAACCGAGGAGAGACAACCTTGTCATGATGCAATGGCACGGTAGTTTAGGCACTTAGCTCAATCCTTTGTCATGATGCAATGACTCAAATCTATGATGCAATGGTTTACCATGATGCAATGGTGGTTTCTTTTATTGGCTAAGTGGGTAGGTAATAGGGTTAATTGTATTGGTATATTCTCTACTTAGGCTTCGAAGGAAATACTATGTTTTAGTTCACGTGTTTGGGACCGTTGAATTGATTGATGTTATAGACTGAGATAAGTGGAGTATATAAAGGAGTGTAAACCCTAAATGATGCTATTAATATTCTTTTTCCGTTAGATATAGGAGATATAGATATTCGGTCTGTCTATATCAACCCCCTAAGCAGTTGTTGTTACTCAGGACCCGCAGAATTCCCAAGCTTGAATCGGAGTTTGAATACTCCAGTATTGTTCTATTCACTTAACTAAAGAGATAATGAAGTTGTGGTGATTTATTGCATTGCATTTAGTCAAGTAAGCATTGCATATGTATTTGTTTGCACTATTGTATGGGCCTTTGGCTCATGCTGCTATCTTGCAGGTGACTTTGATGACGAGCCTTATGACGATATGGGTTATTGGACTGACTGGGATGATTCTATGGATGATTAGGAGAGAGAGGCCTAGTATATGCTTAGGATTCCTTTTGATGTAAATTTTGTGAAGTGTTTAAGCTTATTTGTTAAGCCTTGGAATGTATTTTGAGTTGAATTGTATTTGTAATATAGTTGGGTTGTAAGTAAGATCTCTATGTTTATGTGATCCTTAGGAAGCTGTAATGTATATATATATATATATATGATATATGTCTTGTATATAGGTGATGACCTACTACTTATGTAGTGGTAGTGTTTCTTAGTTCAAATCATGTAAATGTTATATCTGTTTTAAACAGGTAACCATTACAAACATCTCTCTTTAAGACGACCTTACGTATAATGCTTGAATATTGTTCCTAATATTTAGGTATTATGCGTGGTCAGAAGATTTGGCACACTTAATATTTGGGTTCAGTGGGCCGGGTATTTACAATTGGTATCAGAGCTTTAGTTTGTATGATTGCTTGTTTAAATGAGATTGCTAAATATGATTTGACTTTAAGTGTAGTGTGATTTGCTTAGAATAACCTTAAATTGACTTAAGTGATATGATTGTTTCAATTATTACCTTGATTGTTTGCTTGATTGTTGATTGAATGACATTTCATTAGGATTGCATATTTAATAAAAGCCATGCATATATTGTATGTTGATCATAGATGGACAGAACTCAAAGATAGACTAGACAAGAGTCGGAAAGAGAGGACATGCCACCTCCTCCATCATCATCAACTGTTCAAGCTTCTATTTCATCATCTATTCCTGTCACGTCCCATAGGGTATCCTAAACGTAACAGCCCGCCACATACTATAAAAGACTCTCGAATTTCTATTCGAGCCTTTTGGGAGTCTTGTATAGATGTAAAGCGTCCCTTTACGATAATAGAATACTCATTCAATGGAGTTAAGAAGTTTAATGTGGTATTCATTAGCCATAGATAATAAACCAAAATATATATATATACTTTACAAAATCTAAGGGGCATTCCCCGCAAAATAATAATATCAAGTCCATTACAGTCATCCAGAGTCCTTTAGTTTCCAATGGAAGTCTATACAAAAATGAAGTAAACTTTTATGGGAAACTCCTATCTCTGATACCTGAGCTGTGGCTTGCCTGGGTCTAAGCCAGATAAACTCGTGCTGTAATAAGTAAAAACTATGGGGGTGTAAGCTAACTAGCTTAGTGAGTAAGAACTTCCATATCACAATTAAGTACAATTCATTTAGACAAGTGATTATTCATGCAAATGCATGCATCAGACAAATGAGTTCAACAAACATATGACCAACCGGAAATCATATCTGGATGGACTTGCGCCCTCCATCCCGGGTTAGCAGATTAACGAATCCTGCGGTACGACGTCGTTTAAGCTCACGGTCAACTGAACAATAATTCTTTTTATGGATCACAATTAACCAACAATTTTGTTTTATGGATCACGATTAACCAACAATTTCATTTTATGGATCACGATTAACACAATTTCATTTTATGGATCACGATTAACCAACATATTCGTTTTATGGATCACGAAAAGCCAACCAATGCTAATGCTCCATCCCCAACGTGATATGAATGAATCCAATTATAATTGAAGTCAAATATACATTAGTTCAATTCTTTTAGGTGACCAACAATTATTCGCAGATAATCAATATAAAATGCTAGCTAATCAATCAATAGCTTACACCCGGTTTCGATATTTCTTAAGTTCCATTTCACACATCAACAGCAGACAAATATATAATTCCCATATACCCCATAATACATATCCGTTTTTATTTTTGCCTACACCACTAGTGCCACTACAGTACAATCACAAACATTAATCGAGAGTGGAAGTAGTACTCACTCGGCCATTGGACGCCGGTCTTTCTAGTAGTAATAATCAGGCGGTAAGGTGTCGTCTTGCTCTGGATCACCTACCAAGTAAGAATAATCCTAATGAGATTCTCATCATGTAACTAATCCAAGCTATGCATCTAAACTAGATGAATTCGGAATTCTCGCTATTTGCGGAAGCTCCGACTTAAAACGGCCATAACTTGGTCATTTTAACTCGGAATTTTGCAAATTTTATATCGATCTCTATCTACTTCGAAAAATATATCTATTTCTAATATTATTTTCAAGTTTTGAAAAAATTAGGATCACATAACAGTAGGATCAGATCTGTTCCGTAAATCCTCCAATTCCGAAAATTTGTTTTGCTTTTGATGAAAAATGTTCCTAGTTGATGATTCATGCATAAATGGTATATGAATGAATTTTTAATATGAATATCATGTAATGAACTCCATATATGCATGGTTTGATGATCTTTGATAATGGACTCTTATGAATTCCTAACTATTAAGAAATTCCTTGATGATCCCTTATAAAAAGTTATTATTATCAACCTTACATCCCTATTGTTTTTATGATTTTATCCTTAGAAGTTACTTGTCACCTAAAAAAAAAATGAGTTCCCAACATCCATATTAGTCATGGCCTTCATTTATGCATAAAAATACACATTTTTCATTGAGCAAATATGTTTTTGATTGAGCTACTTATAGAAATCCGAATTTTGAAATTTTCATTTTCTTGCATTTTCCTTATGAGAAATCTTGTTTATTGCATCAAAAATTGAAGCTCAATATATCTATTAGCTAAGGACTTCATTTAGTTCATAAAACATGCCATCTAAGCTTAGATACTAAGTGTTTATGTGGGCATCACCCAAAAATACGAATTTGACTATACATCCATATATCCATATTTTTCATTCCAACTTTACTACTTGTTTTACATTTTCCTCATGCCTAAACTCATCTAAACTTATGAAAATCATTCCTTCAAGATACCTATTGCACATACCCTTCATTTTTCATGTGAAATATGAGTTTAAAGATGGTTTTGGTGGTTTTTAAAATAGGGTTCTAAATCCATCCGAATTTCCAACAAATCATTTCTAACCAAATATTTTTCTTTTCAAGCTCCTTGTCTTCTACACATGTAGATCTACCATCTAACCTATCTATACATAGTCAAGGCCACATTTTTATGATCATCAATGCATGAGAATCAAAATAAACATATGAACATAAAGGTAGATGATATAGATGTCTAAACATTAGATCTACTAGATATGATGCATGAATCATAAATCTCATGGCATGAACATCAATATATATATGAGATCTCTACTTCACATGCATGAACAAGATGATACTTCAAACAAAACTCCTTCAAATACTAGATCCACTTCTTGTGATGGCTTGAGATTCTTGTAGTAGTGTTTTCATGTCCCTTGCTCATGCTCATTGGGATTAATGGTGGAAAACACACAAGAATGATCTTGCCATTACAAATTTGGGAGGAAAAGGCTTAAAATCAACCTACCAATGGAGATCAAAGGGTGCAAATGAAGAGGATTTGAGTTGAAAATGTGAGAGTGAGGAGGGGGGGGGGGGGGGGGTGGTCACGGCACAACTAGAAGGAAAAGAGAGAGTTTTTCTCTTGAAAGAAATTTTGAACAAGTGAAAATGAAGAGAGAGAATGAACATTTAGTTTATATATTAAGTGGATTAAGGTTTTAGTTGAATTAATTGAGTAAAAATAAATCAAAGGAGAGGGAAAGAAGGGGGGGAGGGGGCCCGGCCATTAGGGCATGTGTGTGTGTGTGTGTTTTGAATTTTGATATTTTGTAATTTAGATAATTAAAATGTAATAAATGTGATAATTATTTAAGAGATAAAAATTCTTGGAAAAGAAAATTGAAATGAGTAGTTGTAAGGATATAAGAATAGGGAATGATAGTTATAAGGATATAGCCCGAAAAATTATAAAATTGATATTTTTGGAATCCTTATAAAATTACGGTTCTAATGAATATTCCGAAACATTTTCTGAGTTCGTGGTCCAGGGCACGCTTTTCCGTAATTGAGCTCAAGAAGGCTCGGAATTGAAAAATTCCCGAATTTAAAACTTTCAAAGGTCTAAAATATACTTTAGAAGGATAATTCATATTCATTTACTTCATAAAATTTCTTTTATTGTGAAACCGAATGAAAGCCGGATCTAGGGTTCCTAAGCTCCTCTCACTAGACTCAAACGGAACCGGATTAGGGTTTCGCTTTTCAACTCCCGGGGCTTTCTTAACAACTGAGATTCCCGGGGTTTATAATTCCAGCCTCTACTACTACTCCATCTCTTGCTTATGCTTCTACAACTCAAGCTCCACAGCCACCTCCGATGCCCTAAATGCCTTCTTTTCTACCTATGCCACCAATGCCAGAGATGACACAGATGCCAATGGGAGATCCGAATACTATGTGTGAGATATTTAGAGATATGTTTGCTATGATGCAACATTATCAACAAATGATGTACCAAGGCCAGCAATAGTTTGTACAACAACATACTCCTCAAGCGATGGGATATAGAGCAAATGTGCAAGGCAATGAGAGAAATGACCAAGTTAAGTTACATGATTTTGTCAAGATTGTGCTAGAGTTTGATGGAACAGTTTCGGATCCTACTACTGCTAAGCATTGGGTTGAGGAACTAGAAAAAGCCTTTGTAGCTAATGAAGTTCCAAAGAATAGAAAGGCTGACCTAGTGGTTTATATGCTCAAGAAGGATGGAAATAATTGGTGGATATTGACTAGTTAAGACATGGTGAGACCGATTTTATGGTTTAGATTTAAGGAAGCTTTCTTTTTACAATATTTTCCCAACATAGTCCGAGAGCAGATGATTTCAGATTGGTTGACTCTCAAGTAAGGCAATAGAACTGTTGAAGAGTACTATGCAGAGTTTTGTAGATTGCTCATATTTGCTAGAAGCATATACATTGATGAAAGGATGAAAGTTCAGAAGTTTCAGGATGGATTGAATATGGAAATGAAGGAGAAGTTAAAATGTTTCAACTTCCGACCTTATTACATGTTGTGAATAAGGCAAAGATGGCAGAACATATTCATAATGAGAACAAGACCCAAAGTGATAGGCGAGTTACATTTCTAGGAAAAAGACCTGCACCTTTCACTCCTTACAAGAAGTATGATAACAATGGCAAAAGGAAGAAACCATTTATGGGGAAGAAATTGAATTTGGGATCTTCTACTAAGACCTCTACTCCCTTCAACACATTTGAGAAGAGATGTCCTAGATGTTTCGGGCCTCATGATCAAATTCAATGTAAGTGGACTCTGGGAGCGTGTATTGCTTGTGGGAAAGTAGGACATAAAGCTTCAGAGTGTAAGGATCCGGTGCTACAACCTATTTTCTGTGCCTATTGCAAACAAAAAGGGCATCATGTAGCTAATTGTACAATTAAACCAAAGAATGATGGTCCTAGCCCCGGGAAAGGAATGACAACAGCTAAGATCTTTGCTTTACAACAATGTGAGAAAGCTCCATCGGTAGATACTTTAGTAGGTACTATAATGATTGTAAATCATCCAGCATATGCATTAGTAAACACTGGTGCAACGTATGCATGTTTGGCTAAAAAGTTTGTGAATGAGTGGTTTGAAATTTGAAGTGTTGACTGATAGAGTAATGAGTATTAATATTGCTTTGGGTGTGAAGTCTAGATAGCCTTGTATTTATGAGAAGTTAATGTAAGAATTGCTAATAGTGATATGCCAATTGATATGATGGTTTTGCCTATGGTTGATTTTGATGCGATTTTGGGTATGAATGGTTAAATATGTATAAAGTAATTATAGATTGTAATAAGGCGGAGATGAGTTTTGATTTGGAAAGTGGGAAGGCTATTCATGTCTTGGAGAGAAAAAGACCTAAAAGTATGCATACAATGGAGTTATGGGAGAAGACTTCAGTATCAGTTGTAAATGGTGAAGAGCTTGATATTGGTGTTATACTCGTAGTGAGAGACTTTGTAGAAGTTTTCCCTGAAGAATTACCTAGGTTACCACCAGATAGGGAAATTGAATTTGGTATTGAAGTGATTCCGGGAACCACTCCTATATCAAAGGCTCCTTATAGAATGGCTCCTGCGGAATTGAAAGAATTGAAGATTCAGTTGGAAGAATTACAAAAGATTGGTTTTATACGACCAAGTATTTCCCCATGGGGTGCTCCTGTTCTCTTTGTGAAGAAGAAAGATGGAAGTTTACGAATGTGTATTGATTATAGAGAGTTGAATCAAGTTACAATTAAGAACAAGTATCCTTTGCCCCGTATTGATGACTTGTTTGATCAATTAAAAGGAGTGACAGTTTTCTCAAAGATTGATTTGAGGTCAGGTTACTATCAACTTCGAATTAAACCAGAAGATATACCAAAAACGGCCTTTCGCACTCGATACGGACATTTTGAATTCTTAGTTATGCCGTTTGGTTTAACAAATGCTCCTGTCGCCTTTATGGATCTTATGAATAGGGTATTCAAGGACTACTTGGATTGGTTTGTGATTGTATTTATAGATGATATCCTAGTGTGTTCGAGAAGTGAAGAGGAACATAAAAAGCATTTAAGTTTGGTTCTTCAAAGGTTAAAGGAAAGGAAGTTATATGCTAAGTTTAGCAAATGTGAGTTTTGGTTGAAAGAAGTTGCATTCTTAGGCATATTATTACAAAGGATGGGATATCTATTGATCCTGAAAAGATTAATGCAGTATCGGAATGGCCAAGACCCACCAATGTTACTGAAGTGAGAAGTTTCTTGGGTTTAGCAGGTTATTATCAAAGATTCGTTCAGGGATTCTCAAAGATTGCCACTCCGTTGACAAAGCTAACCCGGAAACATATGAGATTTGAGTGGGATGATCAATGAGAGAAGTTTTCAAGAATTGAAGAAGAGATTAATATGCACCTATCTTAGCTTTACCCATTAATGGGAAAGAATTCACTGTCTATAGTGATGCTTCCATACAAGGTCTTGGATGTGTTCTGATGCAAGAAACCGAGTGATTGCCTATGCATCTAGACAATTGAAACTGCATGAGAAGAATTATCCTATGCATGACTTGGAACTTGCAGCAGTGGTTTTAGCTTTGAAATTGTGGAGACATTATTTGTTTGGAGAAAAGTGTAAGATATTCACGGATCACAAAAGTTTGAAGTATATCTTTACTAAAAAAGAATTGAATATGCGTCAAAGAAGATGGCTTGAGTTGATCAAGGATTATGATGTAGAGATTCTATATCACCCGGGAAAAGCCAATGTGGTAGCCGATGCTTTGAGTAGGAAGAAACAAATGAGGATGGCGACCATGATTATGAGTAAAAAGAAATACAAGAAGATCTACAAAGATTGGATATCGAAGTAACCTTAGACAAAGTGGAAGTGATGATTGCAAATTTAACACTCCAACCAACTTTTATGGATATGATTAAGCAAAGACAACAGGAAGATCCAGAAAGTGTGAAGATAAAAAGTGCGATACGATATGGAAGAAGAAAAGAATTGAGACTTGATGAAAACGATTTTATTAGATTTGGAAACATAATATTTGTACCAGAGACGGGAGAATTGAGGAGAGAAATCTTGAAAGAAGCTCATGCAACGGTGTATTCAATACATCCAGGGAGTACGAAGATGTATAAGGATTTGAAGAAGAATTATTGGTGGAACAATATGAAGAAAGACGTTGTAGAGTATGTAACCAAGTGTGTAACATGCCAGCAAGTAAAGATCGAATATCAAAGACCTGGTGGTGAGTTGCAACCATTATCAATTCCAGAATGGAAGTGGATGATACAACCATGGATTTTGTGAGTGCATTCCCTAAGACCCCTGCCAAAAATGAAGTTATATGGGTTATTGTGGATAGATTGACCAAATCATCGCATTTTATACCATTGAGAGTCGGGTGTTCATTGGAGAAAATGGCATGGATTTATATCAAGAATAGTGAGACTCCATGGTATTCCAGTATCGATTACATCAGACAGGGATACTCGCTTTGTAAGCCTTTTAAGAGTTTACATGAAGCACTTGGTACAAACTTCAGTTTAGTACAGCTTTTCATCCTCAAACTGGGCAATCCGAGAGGACAATACAGATTTTAGAAGATATGCTTAGAGCTTGTGCCTTGGATTTCGGAAGAAATTGGGATGATTACTTGCCTCTAGTCGAATTTGCTTACAATAACATTATCAGTCGGCGATACAAATGGCTCGTATGAAGCACTATATGGAAGGAAATGTCAATCACCTTTCCACTGGGATGAAGTAGGTGAGAAAGCTCTAATTGGTCCAGAATTGATTCAACAGGCAATAGACAAGATTCAAATCATTAAGCGAAGATTAAAAGTTGCACAAGACCGATACAAAAGTTATGCTGATGAGAGAAGAAGACGTTTGGAATTTGAAGTCGGAGATCATGTTTTTCTTAGAGTTTCTCCAACCAAAGGAATAATCAGATTCGGTGTTAGAGGAAAATTGAATCCGAGATACATAGGTCCTTTTGAAGTCTTGGAAAGAATTGGACCATTAGCATACCGGTTAGCATTGCCGCGAATTTGTCGGATGTACACAATGTATTCCATGTTTCACAGTTGAGGAAGTGTATATCAGATCCAGATACTATTATTGATACAAATCAGCCAGAAATTCAACCTGATTTGACCATAGAGGAAAAGCCTATTAAGATTTTGGAGAGAATGGATAAAGTGTTAAGGAACAAGATAATCCCTATGGTAAAGGTTCAATGGAGTAACCAATCCGAGCATGAAGCGGTTTGGGAAGTTGAGAATATGATGAGACAGAAGTATCCCGAGTTATTTGAATCACGATTGAGGTAAGTTTCAGGACAAAACTTCTTGAAGGAGGGGAGAGTGAATGACCCAAAGTTAATTTATAATTAATACATGTAGATTGATTATTACATGTGTGTATGTGTTTGAGTGAATTAGTGTATTTGTATTGTGAATGTGATATAATGTATGTGAATAGATAATAAGCTAGAGTAATATATTTAGCATGATAGCTTATTTATGCTATTCAATTATTATGTTAATGCAAGTGGTTGTTGCAGTAATTAATGTTTGATGAATTAAGTGTGTTTTGAGCTAAGTTTATAGTCTTTAAGCTTAGCAGATTTTTGGCCCAATATAAGCTCAAATCTAAGCCTAATTAAGGCCCAAAGCCTTCCCAAATTTGTTCCCCCCACACACCCACCCCCCCCCCCCCCCCCCACACACACAAAAGTCAACATTATTTTAGATAAATATCGAGCCTATTTGTAAACTTTAAACAATCCAAAACAGAACAAAGGAAAAGAAAATTCGTAACTCTAGAAAGCCAAAAATTTCCAACACCCAAATCAAGTTTTCTTGGACTCAACACACCAAAAATCCTTCCCTAAGACTTATATATACATTGAGGTAAGTTTATTTGATGTTTGAGATGTCTTATTTTCCTTTTAATCCATGAAATACGCATGTATAGTATAATACAAGTAGTTGATATGCTAAATTCTTGTTGAGATATTGTAGAGTGGTTAGGAAAGCTTTAGAATGCTTGACATGTTATAGATAGGTTGTAGTAGGCTCTCAAGTGGTTTGGAATGAGTTGGAAGAGTTAAAATGTAAAAATTTTTGTGTTTGGAAAACAGAGGAAATTTGCAATGTGAATTGCAGTGTACGCCGCCTTGTACGCCGCTAGCATACATGCCAGCGTTAGAGTTTTCATGTTTGATCTTTTGAAAATTATCTTAAATGTTGTTGGCGTTAAAGTCAGAACTTACCGGCGTTAGAACCTTAATTTATGATCTTTCTAAATTTTTCTTAAACGTCGCCGGTGTTGATGTTGACATTGTCGGCGTAAAGACTCCAAGTTTCTATACAAAATGTATATTTCTTAATGCCGCCGGCTTATGATCCTACACAACCAACGTTAAGGTTTGCATTGCCGGTGTTTATGACCAGCGTGAACTTTGTAAATTTCAAATTTTCTAACTTCTTCAACATCTTCCAATACATGATATAAGACTTTTTAATCAAAGATTTGCCTTGTATGATGTTATACATATGTTATGTGATGACTTAGGATTGTTTTTACTTAAGGTTCAATAATTTTCCTAAGTTCTAATCTAGTGAATATAAGCTTGACTTAGGATAGTAATGTGATATTATTGATTTATATGAAACAGAGATAGATACTCAGTTGAAGATTCCCGTCAATTTCCAAATCCAGGTACACAATACTTCGATTGATTGTTGCTTAGGATAGGCATATACCAATTTAGCTTTAATCGAAGATTAATAAGAGAAATTGAAATTGCTTGTGCTTTACATCGTTGAATCCGGAACCGAGGAGTGACAACCTTGTCATGATGCAATGGCACGGTAGTTTAGGCACTTAGCCCAATCCTTTTGCATGATGCAATGACTCAAATCCATGATGCAATGGTTCATCATGATGCAATGGTGGTTTTTTTTATCGGCTAAGTGGGTAGCTAATAGGGTTAACTGTATCGGTAAATTCTCTACTTAGGCTCGAAAGGGAATATGTTTTAGTTCACGGGTTTGAGACCGTTGAATTAATTGATGTTATAGATCGAGATAAGTGAAGTGTATAAAGGAGTGTGAACCCTAAATGATGCTATTAATATTCTTTTTTCGTTAGATATAAGAGATATAGATATCCGGTCTATCTATATCAACCCCCCTGAGCAGCTGCTGTTACTCAGGACACCTAGAATTCCCAAGCTTGAATTGGAGTTTGAATACTCCAGTGTTGTTCTATTCACTTAACTAAAAGATAATGAAGTTGTGGTGATTTATTGCATTGTATAGCATTACATATGTATTTGTTTGTACTATTGTATGGGCCTTTGGCTCATGCTGCTATCTTGCAGGTGACTTTGATGACGAGCCTTATGACGATATGGGTTATTGGACTGACTGGGACGATTCTATGGATGATTAGGAGAGAGAGGCCTAGTATATGCTTAGGATTCCTTTTGATGTAAATTTTGTGAAGTGTTTAGGCTTATTTGTTAAGCCTTGGAATGTATTTTGAGTTAAATTGTATTTGTAATATAGTTGCGTTGTAAGTAAGATCTCTATGTTTATGTGATCCTTGGGAAGCTGTAATGTATATATATATGATGTATGTCTTGTATATAGGTGATGACCCACTACTTATGTAGTGGTAGTGTTTCTTAGTTCAAATCATGTAAATGTTATATCTGTTTTAAACAGGTAGTCATTACAAACATCTCTTTTTAAGATAACCTTACGTATAATGCTTGAATATTGTTCCTAATATTTGGGTATTATGCGAGGTCGAGAGATTTGACACACTTAATATTTAGGTTAAGCGGGTCAAGTCTTTACTGTTAGGTTGTGTTTTATTGTTATATGAACTTGTTTATGGGTTATAGAAGTAGTGAGAAGTGTTGGTGAGGATTGAAGTTGATTTGAGTAATTAAGTTTGAATTGAAGAGCAGGAAAGGGTTTGATATAAATGAAGTAGTTTAATGTGTTAAAATGATGTTCAAAGTTGCTAGGATTGGTTAATGTGGATAGAAGATAGTGTATGAAGTTAAATATGTGTTTGAAGAAGGATTAAAAGTGTTGTAGGTTATAAATTTTCAAAGTGCAAAACAGGAGAAATAAACACTTTTTGAACAAGTTTATTTTTGAATGTATGCCGGCGTCTGGTACTTTAACGCCGCTGGCGTATAGGCGGTGTTGAATGTGATCAGAACCAATTTTTTTTAACGTTGTTTAAAATGCCACCGGCTTTTGTAAAGAAATTGGTCGGATTTTATTTTTTTCAAATTGTACGCCAGCTACTAGGGTTTCAACGTCGGCGGTCTTTAACCAGTGTTGAATGCGAATAGAACTGATTTTCTTAAAGCCACTGGTGTATAATTCCAACGCTGCCGGCGTTTAGCTCAATTTTGCCTGTGTAAATAGGCCGCGTATCCCCTGAGTTTTATAAATTCAACCTTCTTCAATTGTCTTCCTTTGCTTTATATATGGTCTTCTAATGAATCTATAAACTATATAAACATGTTTTATATGAATTAATGTTAAAACTATATGTTAGGTTTATTGAATCTCCTTATATAGTTAACTTAGGATTGTGTGTCATATATATGTTCTACGTTTGATTTTTAATTTGTTTCAGTATTTCTTATTTCAGTTAAAGGTTCTTCAGTTGATTCCCCTTTATGTGAATATAGTAATACCCTATTGGGTATAGATATGTAATAGCTTGCTTATTGTATGCTAGGAATAGACATTATTCAATTTGACTTAATTCAATTCAATTTAATACTTTGATGAACTGGATGTCTATTACGCTGTTTAATATGATCCGAGGAGCAGCAAACCTATCATGCTGCAATGACATGTTAGTTGGGCGCTTAACTTAAGTCATGATGCAATGACTTTACAACATGCAATGGTACGCTATCATGTAATAGCGATTCGTTTTTGGTTAAGCAAATAGTCGATGGGGAGAATAGTATCCGAGTAACGTTTGCTTAAAATTAGGAGGAAATGCCATGGTTTAGTTCAAAGTTTATGGGAACTTGTGAACTAGGCTTATGTTGTGAACTAAGTTTAAGTAGAGTTGGGCAACGGCTTTTGAGCCCTAAATGAAACTATGTTTTTATGGAATAGATATAGGAGATATAAGTATTCAGACTGCTTATATCAACCCCTTTAGCAGCTGCTGTTACTCAGGACCCTTAAATTCCCATAGCGTGATTCCGGAGTTTGAATACCCTACTATTGCTTTGTTAAAAGAAAACTTAATAAGATAATGACTTAACCGTTGATGCATTTCATTTGAATTAAGTTTACTTGATAATTTGTTTTTATATTTGTTATTGCGTACTGGGCCTTTGGCTCACTTTTGCTGCTTTGCAGGTATTAAAGATGAGTTGTATAATGATTTGGGTTACGGGTCAGATTTTGAGAGGTTCATGGACGAGTGGAACGAATAGGACTCGAATGCCCTTAGTTTTTGGGAGAAGCTTTTGCTTAAAGCATATTTCTCTATATATGAGGCTTATTAAATAAGCCTAGGTTGTAAAAGACTTTAAGATTCCTTTAGGTTATCTTTTGTACCAAGAACAAATTGTAATTTTATAGTGTCTTCTATTGACACTAATCCTTGTACATATAATGTATATATGTACGGATTGCTTTTATTAGCAATCTTCTTTTGTTTAAAAGTGTTAGTAGATTTGATCAAACAATTCTCATAAACTGTTAGTTTTAGGAAAAACTTACATATAATATGAAAATGTTATATGTGGTTGGGGACTCGGTTCACTAAATCTCAGGATTTAGTGGGTTGGTCTTTACAATGAATTTATTTTTTTATGATTGTAAAGAGAAGTAAAAAAAAAAAAAATAGAAATTTACTTGAAGAAAGTTATAAATCAGCAAATAACGTCTCATATCATATTAAAATTATATACAATTTAAGAAAATTATATATTTATTTTTCTACTTTTCAATTATGGAGGGAGCATCCATTATTTAAAAAGAGTAGTTATAAGGAGAGTAAAAAAATGTACAATTTTTTTATAATTAAATAATACATATAATAAGAATTTAAGACACACCAAACCCTTCTTTTACTTTAATTGTATAGATAATACTTATATTTTTATCCTAGATAGCAGGCTGCTACTCCATACTTATGTATCTGCCAGTGTGCCCTTAGTTCCTCCCTCCACGTTCTCAAAATTTCTCCCAATCTTTGTCTCATATTTCTCTCTCACTCGTCATTTCATCTGCCCCTCCTCCTTTCCCCAACCCTTTTCTTTAACTGTTCAACACCAAAATTTTAGTGCCCCACCTATTGATCTTCTTTGGCACTTGTTATGGCACCCAATTGTTTTTCTTTTTCATTTATATTTATTAATTAGGGTAAACTATACTGAAAAGTCACAACATTTAGAAATAAATTTATTTGAAGTCACGATGTTTTGTGTGGTTAAAAAGAGATTATAATATTTAGAGAAGTGGGTCAAACTAGGTTACAACGTTTCAAGTCGTTAAAAAGATATCACAGTGTTTAGAAAAAGTGAGTTAATAGAGTTCATCATTTACACGTGCCAAAACATGCCAAAATTTATAAGTTTTAATTTAAAATATTTCTCTTATTGATATGTGTTAGTAGTGATCTTAATCGACCTGCTTCTATAAACGTTGTGACATCTTTTTAACTACTTCAAAGTTGTAATTTAAAATGAACTTACCCCTAAACACATAATATTCCGGTGTGGTTTGCTCTGATCAATTAGTAGCTATTTATTATATTATTTTTCTTTGTAAGTGTTTGATTAAACACTTCATCTATCATCAGTTCGGATTTTACATTTGCTTTGAAAATTAGTAAATTACTTTTTACATTTTAGATATTCCTAATATATTTTCATATAAATTTTAATGTGATTAATTTAACCATGTATTTGTAAATGTAAGATCTATAAGTGTGTGTGTGTTGTGTGTTTGTGCGTGCGCATGTTAGTAGTTTAATAATTCATCAACTTATATATTGATTTGGGCATATCACATAGAAATGTATCAACATTTGAAGGTAAGTTTATTTGAGGTATCAATCGTTTTGATTGGTTAAAAAGAATCAACATTTGAAAATAAATTCATTTAAGGTAATAATATTTCAAGCAATTAAAAAGATATCAATGTTTTATAAAGTAAGTTAAAAAAGGTATTAACAATTAAAAATTAAAAAAAAAATTAAGGAAACTTAATTGAAAACTAATCCATACCTTAAATGAATTTTGTAAAACGTTGATACCTCATTTAATTCACTTTACAAAACGTTGATTTCTCTTTTTAACAACTTAAAATGTTGATATCTTAAATGAATTGATCCTCAAATATTGATACCTTTGAGCATAATTTACCCTATTGATATTGAATGTATGTTTCATGTATTTAAATATATACCATGTGATCCTTTAGCTTATAGAAATATTATACGATGAGATTGATCTATATATATATGTGTGTGTGTGTGTGTAGTTAAGAAAATGATAAATAGGAATTTAATGTCTTGTTATATTTTTTCATCAAATTAAAATATAGTGTTTGTTACGTTGATTTACTGCACTTTACTACTAATTGTACTAATAAATTAATGCTCAAAATGTCATATAAAATGGAAACATAAGATAAAAAAAAGAGAAAATAAAATAATAAATTAGGATGATGTAATTTACTAATTTTTAGTGTAAGATGTTGGTATGATGATAGCACTTGACATGAATTAATATTAGCGCAATATAGAAATGTGTTAAAGTGTTTTTACAAGTTGTAGCGAACCACGTGAGGGTAGATCGACTGAGATAATGCCCATGTAGAGACTGTCTCAACACATCATGATAATTTATTCAAATAATGGAGTGTCACCTCTTTACAAGGGGAAAGATGTGACCCACTCGAGGTGGATTAATCATGTTGAGAAGTTTGATCTAACCATTGATGAAGACAAGGTCCTTGACAATGTAGGCAGTGGCAAAGGGAGTATTCCAAATGTGTACCAACCTTTGATGATCAAGTTGATCAATGACTTTTAGATGATCAGCTGTTAATATAAGTGATCGAGGTCGATGATAGTCGATACCAATAGTGAGGACGAAGGTAGTAAAGTTGATGGACTAGTAGACAAGGATGTTTGAAAGTGTAAAGAGCTTGGTGTACTTAAGCTGTACCAAGTTCTCAATGTTGTTCACGGTAGTTCGGATGATGAATTTAAAAGTCAATGACAAACAATCTATCAAAACCTTCAACAATTGATTTGCTTTTATAAATAGTTTATTACCAGATGATAATTTGTTACCCTCTTCATACTATGATGGATGTAAGATGCTAAAGGCAATCGGGTATGGATGCAAACGTGATCCATGCTTGCCAGAGTGATCGTGTATTGTTCTGGAAAAAATTTCAGAACCTTGATAGCTTTTCCAATATGTAGGGAAACAAGGTGGAAACTTCATTCTAAAAATTAAAAGAACTGTGCTAGTAAAGGTTTTGCATCATTTTCCACTAATTCTAAGATTGCAATGACTATTTTTATGTGTCAAAGACAACTTTGGAGATGAGATAGCATAAGTAAAACTATGTTGGCATGGAGGGCATTTGAGACTTCCCACGGACTTCGAGCAGTAGAAGGGGCTAAATGTCAAATACCTTCTCTTTGCTTTAGATCCCTAGAGTGTACAATTGAGACTTGCTACTTGTGGGCTCAATCCTTATGGAAACATGAGCACAACATACAACGTATAGCTATGGTTATTAAAATCATGATTTTACTATTTATTTGAAAGTAGAAAATTGGTACAATCATACAAAATCATGCAAAACCAATAAAATTGTAAATATGTAGAGTCATACACTTAAATTCATAGTTTTACCTAAATTCTACACCTCAACAACTTTGTGTCTATTTTAATTATGAAAAAAATACATAGAATCATAAACTCGTAGAATCATATATTTGACTCGTGATTTTGACAACTATGGTTGATGATTCTATTTGTGTATAATGTTCTACCATGGAGATGGATGAAAAAGCCATATTTGATGATGTCAACTTTAATTCCAGGACTTAGATCTCCATGTAAAGACATTGATGTATACTTATAGCCCTTAGTGGAAGAGATGGAAAAACTATAGGCAAATGATGTAAGGATGTTAGATATAGTAGAAGGTTGGACATTCCAAATGCATGTTGCACTATTATGGACAATCAACGATTTCCCAGCATATAGTGATGTTTTTAGTTGAATGACCAAGGGATACAAGGAACATCCTGTATGCAATGTAGATTGCATGAGCGATCAAGCAAATAGTAAATTCCATTACATAGGCCACTAACGATTCTTACCAGCTAGGCATCGGGACTTCGTGGTAGCAAAAATTAAGATGGCATGGTCAAGATAATGTCTTAATTAAGGGATTTTAACATTGTTGATAGTTTTATTTAGTTGAGTCAGCTTGAGCATATTATATTGGGAAAGGTGTAAGAGAGGCTAAGTTAATAAAGGAACAGGGATGGTGCAAACTGATGTAAGAAAAATGTTCTTTTTAGATTGCCATATTAGCAAGAACTATAAACCTATAGCGGTTGGACTTTCAAAGCAAACGTAAATTCCAAACACATGGTAGATGTGCACATGAACAAGAGGAATAGACAGTTGATGGATCGATGTAAATTTGAGGAGTCAAGAGCTAATTATATAATAATATTGATACACCCAAGAACCTAATCACTAGCATATCTATGAATTAATACTAGATTAATCCGAAGAAAGCCTAAGACTTAACATAAGTTCTAGGTTTTCTTGAAAATCAAGATAGGTTCTTTACGTCTCTTGGACATGACTCACTAAGAAAAGCAAAGATGATATATTACTCACAAACAACTGATATGATTCAAAAATATTCACTCCTATTTGCAACTTGCTACAATCATGAGATTGATAAGAGTCAGGTTTCCTTGAGAATCCTCTCAAGAAAGAAAATTTTATTTAAACTAATCAAACTTGTTAATGTTTACAAAATAAGCCATTATATACTCTTAGGTAATTAAGGGCAAAATCGTAATTATTCAATCAAATCTGATAAAAGAAACCTAATAAGATAAAAAAAGATATAAAATAAAACAATTTATCGGTGTCGAAATGACCCTTGTCACAGTCTAGATACGTGTTGTGATTCCCTCTAAACATTAGTCTTCATGTAGATCATGGGCGTAAAGTAAGCATGATCTTTATGATCATGGGTGCTATCACGAGCATTTTGAAGACCATGATGTCTTTGGTTATCACATCAGTGTAGATAATAGGCTTCGTTACGGGCGCGACATATAGTGGCATTCATCATGGGCAGTTCCCAGGGTGTGATCTTCACTGGTTTTCTCTTCATAAAAGATCACCAACCTTGTCACGAGTGTGATAGCTCTATATACACGATTACCTTCCACAATACAGTTGTGATGCGCAATTTTTCCACTTCCTTCATAATTATCTTCATATTTCACATAAATTGATACACAATCTCCTAATGATGAATTCATAGCTACAAAAGAGATCAAGCTCATCTTCATAAGGTTGATTCGTCATAATCCTTTGGAACTAAATTTTGTATTTGCTTGGCTCTAAGTCCCATAATAGGCCCCTTAACTTGATTCCCATTAAATACTTTATCATTATTATTATGGTAATAGATTATATCTATTTGTACACATTGCTGATAAAACTACAGTTCCTTTGTTGCAATTAGGCCCTGACACAACGAAATAATTAAGGTTTGATATCACGATCCGTTGATTCTTAGAATACCAGAAAGAGATCCTCAATCATCTATTGATTTTATGAGTACTTAGATGATTGGCATCTAAAAAAAAAAACAATGTAATGATTTGAAGATTTTGGGAAAAACAGAGTGTGATGACTCAAATTTGTATTTTTGATAATAATTGTCTCTTCCTTTGCCATAAGGTGTACAAATATATAGCAAACTCAAAAGCTGCCAAAAAATAGAAACATAAAATACCGCCAAAAATAGAAAAGTCCTAAAACTTGAAGACACAAAGTACATAAAAGGACAAATAAAATTCCATAGACAGTATTATAAACAAAGATGCTATAAGAAGTTATAATGAAATTAAAACCTACCAAAAACATAAAAATTGCCTACTTGAGGGTATAAATGAAGGAATTTGCTCTAAAAAACGATATAGCTCATTGCTAAAGGGATTATTTATTTTTGTTGCTCATTTCTTTGAACATAGGGACCTAAAATCAAGGAACAGTGATTGACCAGTCTCTGTCTCACTCTACTAAATACCTGTTCGTTGTTGCCTCCATCTTATCAGGTGCGAATGGCTGCTAGGAGGGCGGAGGAGGACATACATGCTTCTATGATGGGCTAAGAGCCTATGAGTGATGCTATTATTATCGTGGAGGTTTTAGGCTACAAGTCTGGATATTAACAAGGCATGAGATATGGTGCATCGATCGTTAAGGAGAGGCATACCTACTATGAGTAGCCCTGGGATGAGTTTTGATGCTAGCTTGGATTTTGATATGAGGATGTTCATGCGAAAATTCCATGAGATGGAGCTGATGCTTCAGATGTTAATGAACTGACCACCGATGCCATCTTACGAGCAGTATCCACCATACCTTTAGCCTCCACTACCTACAAGTTGCCTTATTAGAGGCTTCAATTTGAATCGGTCATACCTCACTCTAGCACCATCTACATTAGCAACTTTACATCCATAGTTGTACTTTAGATATCACCAAATGTTGAGCTAGCTATTTGTTTATGCTTAGCCATCCCTTCATCCCCTAGCTAGATCTCTAGGCAAATCCTCCCAATAATAAGGCTAGCCCCATATGTCAAGTGATGTGCAATGGCCACTGGTAGCAATATGAGGAGTACCATTAGTCGACCTGTCCACTTAGCAGTAGCCTTTTTACGGCTCTTACCCATTCCTTAGCATGGCTCAACCACCAGGATAGGGATTGTCCTAGCATGCTCTCCAAACCTCATAGTAGTAGTATCCTTGGTCTTATTATGTGCCCAAACAGTCCCCTACTTATGGATACTCTCTGTCATCATCTCCTATCGCTTCTGCCACCATGTCATAGACGATCTTGGGTACTTTATAGACTTAAGTCCAAGAGTGTTAGGTTCATAGACTTTAGACTTATCTAATGTTGAGGTCTCGGCTTATTATTTTGTTTTGTTGAGTATTATTGTTTCTTGCTAAATTTATGCATTTAGTACCATTTCAGTGACTTGATGACTCCACTTCATATGATTGTTTGTATGTTGACTATTTTTTTGATTTGGTATTACTTATTTATATTTGTCACAATATATAAATTTAAACATATCATAATGCTAAATTTTTCATATTAAAAATTAATAATTTGAATATTAAATAATTATATATTAAATGGTAATATTTAATTCAATACTAAAAAAATGAAATACATACATATATAAAATTTGCCTCTTTATTATAGTTAGCTAAAAAAGTAAGGCTCGTCTCTGACTAAGATAAAGAGGCGAAACTTGCCTTTTCTTTGCCATGAGATGGCAAAATAAATGGGGCGAAATACATGAGGGGAGTATTTTGTCTTAGGAGGTTAAAAGAGGTGATTTTTTGGCTTATATTTCACCTCATATGGTCCCTTTCCTACCGGTTTCAGGTTAACCTCAGAGATGGCCTAGTGTTTTCGCTCTCGGTCCTGTCATTATTATCCCAAAATTATCCAGCATTCTGTCGGCTATATACTTTTAATTGATTTTGATTCTCGACAAATGGTACATTTTAGTTTGGATTTAATAGGAACAATAAATGTGCCTCAGGTTTAGGTATAACAGTAATAATTCAATGAGTATTTGAATTATCATTGGAGAGAGTTGAATGGTGTTAAAAGAAAGATCATTGGATATTTTGTTCTATGTTGTATGCGTGCTGTGTCTTTTTCGAGTTTTGACTTTTACGTCTTTGGGGAGAGGATTAAGTATTACAGTCTCAAAAAATTTCTGAACAACTTAAATGAAATATGAAAGGATTTAATATAGAGGATATATTGCTAAAAAGGAGTTGAACCAAGTTAACATCACATCAAATTTGAGTTTGAACTAAGTTTAAAGTTTTAAAACTTGAGCTTGGAACTAACATGATTAAACTCTTAATTTTAATCTTGAACTTGACTCAAAATGGTATTCCATAAATTGGAGCTTAATTCAATTGAGTTGGTTTTGATTCGACTCTCTAAATTATTATTATTTCAATTAAAATGATAATATCTAATTTTAAACTTGCATCTAACTAAAATTTATATTTTACACGAGATTAATTAAGCTTACCAACTTATACAATCATACATGTGATAAATTATTTAAATAATTCAAACTCGAGCAGGACAATAGCTTTTAACTTTGACCTCAAATATATACCAAGTCGTTGGATTATCGGAGCTAAAGCATGGATCGGAGCTAGAGCTTGATAGATAGTGAGAACATATAAATCTAACAATATAACAGTTCATTCAAAGTGGGAAGAAATGCTATATTGAGGTTCCTATAAGAAAACAAGTGGTTTACATTTATTTAGAAAATAGTGGCCCATCAATAATTATCATCAATTGATTCCGTTATTCATGGCAATAAACATATTAGACACAAATTAGATATAGATAATAAATAGATAATTTTACTCATAACAAGATTAAATAGATCGGATATAGATTAGATACGAATAATAAATAAATAACAAATAAATACGAATATAAATATAAATAAAAAAAAATATCATCCACACGATCCATTATAACTATTTTAATGGCGATTTAAAAGGAACAAAGATACATAAAAATACGAATGACTTGAGCCAATACATAACCTTATTAAGCGATGTCAAGATTAGATGAACTCACAAATTCAAAAATTTCACATTCATTCCTAATGAGATTTAATAATCTAATAGTACGTAATGTACTTAGAATAGCTTTAATATTTGATTATATGTTTAAAAAATGCTAATATATTTTTATTTCAAGCCCCGGCTTGATTATCGGGATGGTCTTTGTGGAGAGATATGAAAACATGACCAAAGAATAATTATTCCTTTACATCATTTGTAGTTCCTTATTTTATGGTCATAAAGAATTCATAAAGTAGCAATTTAAAAAACCAAATATTTCTATTTCGTGCCCATTCCTATAAAATTAACTAAATAAGCTCTAAATCATTTTACAAATTCGATTAATTGTTTGTTGCAATATGGTATTAATAGCATTGACGCAGTGCATCTACAATCATCAATATCGGTGAGTAAAACCAAAAATAAAAAATAAAAAAAATAATGCATAAAAGCAATTCAAACCAAATTGAATTTTTTATTTTTGCTCCGATTTGGTTCTTATTTAGAAGATGTGAAACCAAAATATTTGGTTTGGTTTAACGTGTATAGATGAAACATACAAAATAACCGTGGATATTACAGAAAATCATTTGTAAACATACAATTTGTCAGGGTCCATTTATTTTATTGTATTTTGATCGTTTTGTTATTTTATTTTTATTATTTTTAAATATATACTTGTTAAAAAATAGATATAGATAAAAAATAAATATTTTTACTTATAAACATAGTAAATATATTAAATATAGATAAGATATATAAGATACAAATACAGATTAAAATGCACATAAGATTAAAATAAAAATAAAAATAAAAATAAAAATATGAGCATTTTAGGCTTGGTAAGGTAAAAGAAGGTGATGTTTTAATATTATTGACTAGTCAATGAAGATTCGTTTGTCATATTCCCTGTCTTGTTTAATATTTTGGTATATTGTTGGTTATATCACACCAGAACGTGACAAAGATCATCGATACATGTTCATTATTTTCACGAGAAATTCCATCTTCACCTAACTATCTATTCGAATAAATACATTATCCTCTAGTCCGACATATAATTGAGTAACGATTTCTATTATTTGTCAAAATATTACATAAAGTACATACATGCCCTTTTTCTAGTTTTGTAGATGAGCAGAAACATGATATCCCATCACTTATATTGTATCTATTTTTTTTTCTTTCTTCCTTTTTCATGATCAAATATGTCTTTGAATTTGTCATAAAGCTTGAAATTCACGTTATGATTGCTTTTCCTTAAGGAACTTCTTTAGTTGGAAAGTACAAAGTGCATGAAAATAAAGCTTTTTATAACCCGAATCACAAACCAAACACTCACAATTTCAACAGAAGAAAACACCACACCAAACATCATGAATCATAGGAAGGTCTATTCACAAGGAAGCATACCATTTTCTTGGGAAAACAGTCCTGGAGTGTCCAAATTCGCATGCCAAGACCCTCATATTGATACTAAATCATCATCAGGTGGAAAAATATTTACCCTGTGGAATGTGTTTTCCCAAAGACAACATTAGGAGAAGAGCTTAAGATCCCTCCACCTCCACCATACACAATGCATCTGCCTCAAAGAAGCACATCGGCGAAGGTGTTCCGGTGGCAGGAGGACCCTTTTGTTGTCGCTTATAAGGAGTGCACCAAAAGCTCGAAACCCGCCAAGCTATCTGGTGGAACCAGGAAAGGCTTGCAATTTGGTACGAGGAAGAGCAAGTCAATTTTTTCATGCAAGAGTTCTTGTGATATAAGGGAGGATAGCTATGTGAGATTGTCAAGTCTGCCTCCTCTTCCACGAGATAGGGCTCGCACATTTAGGTGAAATTAAAGTATATGCAGATAAACTTTGTAACTTAAGCTGCTAGCTCGTAGTTCTAGTGTCGTAATTAACAGCTTTTGTTGCTCTCCTATACAATATGTTCCATTATGTTAGAGTTACTCTTTTAAGTATTTTAGTGCAACCATTGGGTTTAATTGACATTTATTACTTTTGTGACATCTCTTCATGTTTATCATATCTTATATGTTACAATTGATCAATTTGCATATAAAAATAGATGCAACTTACTTAAAGTTTCATGACATAAGGAAAAATAGATGTGATTAATGATTAATGGATGTAAGTTGTCTAACTATCCCATGTATAGTTGGATTTTCTAGGTATATATGGATAGAATATTCCATATATTAAATGATTGATGGAAGTTACATTTATTTATTTATTTATTTTTTCTTTTACAATGGATTTTATATTTAAAAATAGATGTGATTGAATTTACCTATCTAGTTATCAGCTCAGCATGAATCATAATGACCTATTGACCTTGTTATTTTGGATGAATTGGTTATAAAGAGAGGAACCTGTAATCATCCCTCTAGACATTTTGGTTTGAGTCGAAAAAGCAAATTCACATTATTATTATGAAATTGAGTACGACTTTTCTTTCCTCCACCTTCGTATCTAGAAAATTTACAACCAGAACATTATGAGCCTCAAATGCATTGAATTCTTTAGGAACTACCAGGTAGTATTCACAAGGAATTTCTGACTAACTACCCAAAGAGTGATGCTCATCACATGAAAGCTGGAGAAAACAGAGTATTTTGTTATTGGGGAGGGCAGGAACATTTTCGTTTTATCTTCAACGAAACGAAACACTACACAGCCTGGTATGATACTATACATGCGATTTAAGAGAATTTGGTTTATAAAATTTAACATCGATTGAACTCAGTCTATAATTATGTCCGGTATCCAAACTGGTTTACATACTTTCTAACAATCACACATCATAAAAGGTCTCACTAATTAAGATTAGGAACTTCAACATTAATCATCATGCTTCATGCTTATATATTTCAAATCTTTGCATTTACATACAAATCCTTGAGATGAGAGGCTTACGTTCTTGAAACCCCATCCCATCAACAAAACAGCAATTTAATATTATTGGTTAAACAACAAAAGACAAGAAGTGTGTTGTGGATGATAAATGCCACTTGGATGTATACGTTATGTATAACTACCGATTATATGCTAACACATAAATAATATAATGGGTAATTTTTAAAATAATTATCATCCATATATATACATATTAAAAATTATTAATTATACATAATATATATATTACACATAATTGTAATATTCACTTAATCTTTTCTCACGCGTTTGAGAAAAAATTTGCATGCAGTCTAGGCTTAATGTTTTTAATTGAAGAAATTGCTAAGCTACATAGTCTTGATTTGCGATACTGTACTTGGGCGGTAAAAACCATTTGACCATTGAGCTTACTCCAAATTAAAATTTTTGTAATTTGTCGGTTGCCATTCAGCCAAAAGATAAAACCAATTCAGATGAGCCAAAAGATCCGATGACCCTTTTGAACACGTAGCACTTTATAATTTATTGCGTTAAAAGATTCTTTTAACAGTATAAACACCTTTGTTACTTTTGTACTATTACCTAATATACCTAATATAGATGTTTAATCGATTGCTTTAACATCACAACAAAGCCACCAGAGGCTAATAGTAACGTGTTCTTTGAATATTTCTTGCTTTATCTTTTTTTTTTTTTTTTCATTCCAATTACGTATAATTAATAGAATAACTTTGTAATCTAGTGATATTTTTTTAGTCTCTTATATACGGTTTCAAATTCGAACCCTTCTTCCTCCATTGTATTTGGCCAAAAAAATTCCACGTAAAAGTGTTATATTTAATTGTGACTCTGTACATTTGTACCATAAGTAAAGATTCAACGTACCATCCCGAGCTATCTTCTCCTAGTATTATGTAGCCAGGTATCAAGTCTATGACATAAATTATGATATCAATCGTTAGATTGAATGCTTATTTATGTATAAAAAATTATAGCTAGTAGATATGTGCATTCTTTTTTAATATATAATTATATAGCAGTTCAAGCATGATGCTTAATTATGACTTGACCGTCTCAAAATCTGCCATAGGAAGAGATGCTGACACTCCCATGCTAATATAAATTTCTTCTAGGTTATAAATGGATTCTAACTAGCTATAAAACATGTATGTTAAATAGATTTAATTACGATTTAAGATTTCAAAAGATTAATAAATAAATTGTATTATCTATGGATGCATTTAAACCAAAATACAAAATATGACCTATGGACATTCTAGCCCTTGGACTCCATCATTAATCGTTATGTATATTAATTAATTAGAAAGGCTTATGACAACATCTATAAATTTACATTATCATTTACTCCAAAGATAATTTTGTCACAAAATAGACGCATTTAGGAAACTGTGTAAATTGCACAAGGGGAAAACGATCTCATAGGCACGCAGCTTTCTAAATTTAGAAATAAATATATATGTTAGTTTCTCATATGTATTTTTATTTATATCGAAACAATATATACATATATAGTTGATTTGCATCAATTTATTATATATTTGATAATTAATTTTTTAATAAGAACTATCGACTATTTTTTATCTGTATCTATTTTTTAATAAATAATTTGTTAGAAAAAAATTTGCAAAAGTTGTCTGTATTTGCTTGAAAATGCTATCCAAATTATACTGACACACTATGCAAAATGATTGTATTAATAAAATATTTCAAATTCAAGAAATACAATACAATACTAGACCTCTATCCGATTTAGGATCACCAATTAAGTCTAGTTATCATGTGAATTTATTAAATAAATTTCACTTCAAATTAATATTGCTAATGTGCTAGAAAGATAATTCGTTTCGAAAAAATGGACCTACTGACTACAAATTTGATGGACCTAATGAAAATATGAACAGTCTATTTCGATCCACATACTCAGTTCACTGAGAAGTAAAGTGATACCTTTGAACCTGTCCTTCACCCCCGCCCCAACAC
Organism: Combretum micranthum; assembly: GCA_024138025.1. Lineage (NCBI taxonomy): Eukaryota > Viridiplantae > Streptophyta > Magnoliopsida > Myrtales > Combretaceae > Combretum > Combretum micranthum. The sequence continues at coordinate 423,861 of JAMXBD010000437.1, forward strand.
ACGGATCCCTAAAACTATATGCAAGGCACTATCGTGGACAGTGATGGTTGGATCCATTTAGCAACGCCAAAGTCATTGAATCCATTTGTTTAAATATAGACACATCTCTATCAATGTTATAAGCATCGGGTAAATTCGAATGATGCTTAATCATTGGCTTAAATTTGGATAAAGGTCATGATTTAAGTTGTAAGTGTGACTTCTTAAATCTATAATTATATATAACAATTTCACTTATATTGTGTTTTAACCAACTTATTTTATAAAACTCTCATAGGTTGTTCTACAAAATCTCTAGAAAACTACAATTATTGTTGAACCGGTGGGTTTATTGTGATTTTGATGAGAAAATATATTATATAGTTATGCATTTATTAAAGTTGAGTTACACTTAATTAAGTAAAAATCATGTGCATTTTTTTTCTTTTGGTATCTGTAAGGTTCATATACACAATAGTCCGAATCAATTTGATTGATTCAAAGCTGTTCAAAGCTTTGTAATGTTGTTGCTACAGGATAGCTCAGCAAGTCCGGACCATTACATAAAGAGTCCGGACCAATTGCAAAAGAGTTCAAACTTCTAACTAATCGTTGAAACATTAAAAGTTTGGATAAATTTGGTGGTTTTGAGGGGGCAACAGCTTGATCTTTATGAAACTTATAAATACAGGTATTTAGGTAGTTAGAGGGGGTTTATATAACTTATTTATTGTTATCAAATTGTTGTACAAAATCTCAAAGCTTTGTGTGTAGTTTGCTTATTTTTTGTGAGTGAGAAAAGTATAGTGCTACTATGTTGTATTTTAATCTCTAGTAAAACACTACACTTAAGTGATTGAGGAATTAATTTCTTGTTTAGGATACTAATTGAAATTAATTCCTTAAATAAGGTCAAAATGAAAATAATTACCAAAATACCACACCAAAATCACATTTTTATCACAGGATATACGAGTGAACAGTAAATGTACGTATATTATGTCTTTAAAACGCGATATACACGAGTATATCGCCACTATAAAACGCGATGTACGGAGCAATATCGCGATTATAATTGATATGTGTACAAAATACGTATATCGCGATTAATAATCGTAATATTGCGACCGTAGTCAAACATTAAATTACGATTCTTTCACATGATTTTTGTATAAAATTGTATATCTTGTTTCTTAAACGCGATTTTGCAACTGGAAATTGCTAATTAATTTCATCCAAACGGTATATTAGTAATTATTTTGTATAGAAACCTTAGACATGTACTGGACTTGGTGATTGAGTGATTATTTTGTGAGTCTTGAGTTATGCCTAGTAGAGTAAGGTACTCATTGTAAAAGCATAACTCTAGTGTGTTCGTGTTTTATACCGAGTGCTCATGGTGTAGCTCCCTTGGAGTACTGTTTTAGTGCTTAAATAAAGTATGTGGAGTCCACCATTGAGAAAGGCATATTGTGTGTCATGAAGATCAGGAAGTGGACCGAACTCCACGTATATTATGGTGTTTTCTTCTTTAACCCTATCTCTTTATTTATTGCACTTTATTTATTAATGTTGTTTACTTGTGCATTTACATCAATTAGATTTTAAGATTGAAAAAAAAGGCAAGATTAGGCATAATTCGCATTCCCTAGGTGTTACACAGGTTTGACAACCATCATTGCCACTTTTATTACTGCCATTACCACCTCCATCATTATTTTATCCTTTTTACAATCACCACCGTGTTTATCGTCAACCCTATCATTGTTACCACTACCAAACACACCACAATCACTTAAAATCTCGTGCAGTAACATAACTATACCATTAAAATATGTTAACATACCTATTGCTGCAATTTCACTTCCACCACGACTATATTGCAATTGATACAACTATTGCATTGGTAACACCTGTAATCCTCGAGTTTTTCCTTAATTCAAGTTTAGAAATTAGAAAGTTAAATCCCCACAGAAATAAAAGATACCAAAGACAAGATTACATGATATAGGTCAAAATTCCACGAATATGTCTATATAACTCTTAAGTGCAGTTTAAACCATTAAATCTTTAGTATATATTGGATGGTTAATGAGGACTCAGAAATAAATTGCGTAAATATAAAATAGTAAATATTAATTTAAAAAATAAAATTTATGAAATTCAAAACCTAAATTTGTCTTTAATTTTATTGTCTTGAAATATTAATAATTTGTTTATATATTTATTAATGTTCATCTGATATCATAAATTGTTCGTCTTATGTACATTATAGACTTTAATTCTTATAATCGACAATTAAATTTCTTTCAAAATTACCAAAATGTTTGATGGTATATGTTTTACCCTAAGTTATAATGAAGAGGGTAAACTTGTTTACTTTTTATAAAGTTTTTTTCATTAATTGTTGAAAATGACATTTTCAAATTAACTACATTTTGCTCTCTCTTACTTGTAAAAGAAGGGGCTCGAATTTGAAAAGTTACACTAGCTAAACGTCATTATCTCTAGAAGATAAACATGATTTAAAAAAAATATGTTATACTAATATAATTTAATGTAATTAGTACAATAAATCATTTATTAAACACAAAATTGGATAAACACAAACTTCTTTTATTGCCATTTCTACAATAAAGCCTTCTTTTTCATTTTATCTACGTTGACAACTAAAGCACAAGCCACTTCTTCAAATTCTCTTTTTTAATATTAGAAAATTTTAAGAAATCACATCCCAAACATTACCTCCAACGTATTTTGAAGAAGTAGGTGAAACAATCACACAGAACACATCAACTAAACTATGGTAGTTTTTATTTTTCTTAAAATTACAATAAGTTATCTTTGTCAAATATACTAGTATACATACATGTTTTACTCTTTAGGAGTAAAACACTAAGTTTAGCAGATGCCTAAGTTAATGAACTAAAACTAAACTTACTAAGAAATAGTAAAAATGTGTGCATACTTACTTTGTGAATTTGATTATGTCTAGAATAATAGTATTTTTGCTGAAAACTTATGAACAGGTATAACTTTACTTAACAAAAACATATATGACAGCTTATGTAGTAGAATGGAGAAAAACTACACTAAATACTCACACTTAGACTTTGGTTAAATGAAAGAATGATAGATTTAAGATTAACTAGTAAATTTGTTAGATATAGTTATGTTTGAAGTAGTTATATTAAATCAATCTTTAGCTACGCTTTAACCCGCGGATTAGTTTAGGAGAAATTGGTTTATTAAGTGAAGTAAAATGAGTTGTTGTTTTGTTTGCGAAACAAATCATAGCTAAAGTTGTGTCCTTGATCCCAAGCCATGGTTGACAGTGAGTGCCTGTGGTTAAAATCAAGAGGAAGCGCAGTTTGCCCATAACTTCAACCGTGGCATGGATCGCACCCGTAGTTGACCTTGTAGTTTAAGCTATAAGATATATTAATAATCGCGATCAATAACCGCGATCACAATAATGCCCACGATTGATCCCTTGATTAAAAATGTAATTTTTTAAAAGAAATTTCTTGAACATAGATTTTCAAATTTGTTTCGCTTTTTGGGGTGCTGCTCCTAAAATCCTGTAATGATGCTGTCCCCTTGACCACTATCCACTAACTGGCTAGCGGAATCGCCATGACTATCTATACATACACTTATAATTTCTTAAAGATAAATAACTAAGGAAATTATGACATCAGTGTAGGACACTGATACAGTAATGGGAATTCTTCTTTAGCTATATCATTAGTGATGTATGTGTTATTTTATAGGAATTATAGATCAAGATTAAGATTCTCCTATAGACAATTGCGATAGTTAAAGAAAAAATGCACATGTGAGTGACTCTAATCTTTTCACATTGTTTGTGTATGTAAATAGTGGCACAAGTTCTAATTAAAATTATAACTGGTTATGTATTGGGGATGTGGATTATACATGTTGTATAATGCTTGAATGATTGGAAAGAATTCCAATAATAAGAGTGATAACTATTTGTATAATAATGACTGTGATATGTGTATTGAGAATTATTTGAGATTTGTATGATCTTTGAATAATTAGACTTAATCTTATTCGACTATTAAATTAAATGGACATACATAACACAATTGCATAAAATGCATTTATTGGTAATCATGTCACGTATTAGCATTTCAATTCTATAGTAATGCTCAGTTTTTCCAGTAAGAAAAATAAAATTTTGGTTCTACATGAGGTTACCACTGTTCTATTTAATTCCATAGGAAGTAAGTAGGCACTTGAAGGAATGTAGCTTGTGGTGTTGATATGAAATGGCTAATATTTAGTAGAGTTTCTAAGTTTTAAGATTAAGTTGAGCTATAAGACACTTAAAGAAAAAAAAAAAAAAAAAAGGGAGAAGATAAATGATACTTTTCCTTCCTTAATTCATAGTCTCTCTTGGACATGAATTACTTATTGACTGGTTTATGAAACCCTGGTGCAAGCGTGTAAATCTACTGGTTATCCAAACTTGTACCTGTTACATATGGTTGGGTGTTACATTGCATATGCTTGTTAAACAAACTTATCCGATTCTGTTTGATAAGTGTTGAAATCTAGCCATTCACCGAGCTGCGGTTGGCTTACCCTCCTATAGATTTGTTTGGTTTTAAGGATCATTAGAGTTGATTTATACTTAAAAGTTGATGTTGATATAAGTTAGTAAAGGAGTCAAGACATAAATTGTTATTTAATATTAATAATAATTTATTATGATTTGTCATTTTTTAATATTATATAATAACTTTACGTTCAATGAAAAAAATGAATAACTGTTCATGCTAACCGCCTGTAAACTTTATCCAAATGCCTTATCTAGGCAATTAGTTACTGTTAACCTCCATGTTTCCTTCAACTTTTGTGGGCCGATTATTCTGTTGTAATACGAAATATTGGAATCCAATGTCTTTTTCGCTATAATTAGACGAAAGCCGGGAATGATAGGGATGTTAAACAAATATCACCGTATTGAGACAAATTCATTAATTAGTATTCCAAAATATTTATTAGGTTTACATATTAAAAGATAAAATAAAATACGATTATTACCGACAAACTAATTATGCAATATTTGGCGAATTTGAGAAACAATTCTTGAGACACCAATTTAAGAAATTACATGCATGCATACATACATATATCGTTTGATGGTTTTTTTTTTCCTTTTTTTTTTCACTTTAAGAGATAAAAAAAGCTACATAGTCTTGATTTGCGATACTGTACTTGGGCGGTAAAAACCATGTGACCATTGAGGTAACACCAAATTAAAATTTTTGTAATTTGTCGGTTGCCATTCAGCCAAAAGATAAACCAATTCAGATGAGCCAAAAGATCCGATGACCCTTTTGAACACGTAGCACTTTATAATTTATTGCTTTTAACAGTATAAACACCTTTGTTACTTTTGCACTATTACCTAATAGACCTAATATAGATGTTTAATCGATTGCTTTAACATCACAGCAAAGCCACCAGAGGCTAATACTAACGTGTTCTTTGAATATTCTTTCTTTTCTCTTTTTTTTTTTTTCATTCAATTACGTATAACTAATAAAATGACTTTGTAGTCTAGTGACATTTTTTTTTATCTCTTATATACAAGGTTTCAGATTCAAACCCTTCTTCCTGTTGTATCTGGCCAAAAAAATTACACGTAAAAGTGCTACATTTAATTGTGACTCGTACATTTGTACCACAAGTAACGATTCAACGTACCATCCCGAACTATCGTCTCCTAGCATTATGTAACCAGGAATCAAGTCTATGACATAAATTATGATATCAATTGTTAGATTGAATGTTTATTTATGTATTAAAGATTATAGCTAGTAGATATGTGCATTTTTTTTTTATATATAATTATATAGCAGTTCAAGCATGATGCTTAATTATGACTTGATCGTCTCAAAATCTACCATAAGAAGAGATGCTGACACTCCCATGCTAATATAAATTTCTTCTAGGTTATAAATGGATTCTAACTAGTTATGAAACATGTATGTTGTAGCTATATGGATTTCATTATAAAGTCTTTAAGCCTGATTTATTATTTGGATTTAACGCTTTGAGTTAAAGTGACAGGGCTTAGAGAGTTAGGCCCAACCAATTGGAATGATCATGGGAGAATTGGCATGGAAGGCTTAGAGTAGGGCCCATTGGAATTGGCCAGCCCAATTCCAACCTTTTTCAAATTAGCTCATACACATTACAATGAAGGCCTCAATGGGCCTGGGTCCATAAGGGAGCCCACATCCATATCCACTTTGAGAAGGACCCATCTTAGCCGTTGATCGTTTGTCTCATCTGACGGACGATATTGACGACCAGATTCTCTATAAAACTGTTAGTCCTTACCTCATTTGGACAAGTGAAAATCTTGAACAAACACCGTTGTCCTGTCGGATTTCCATTTTTTATGAATCGGTTACTTGATTTACTTAAGAATGCATACGATATTTGTGGTACTTAGTGAGGTTGATGCTCTTTAGCTCCTACACTTGTCACACGTGTATTAGAGCCTATTGAGACTGCCTACTAAGGTTTCACTCATGCAGAATTTTATTGTCATGAAGACATATATAATAAAAAAAAGTACACACATTCTTTGACAAATACTAAACTCACTTATGATGGCTCTACAAGACAAGGAATTAAATGGACAAGACATGAAGCACATATACAATTTCCTGATGCAATGACCAAATGCCTAGAAATAGTCTTTCATATTATTTTGGTATGCATAAGCCAATTCAACATAGTGGAATTCATTCTTCAAGTGCTTATAAAGATCAAAGGAGTAATCATGCTTCATGAGTGTCTTAAAGAAATGAATTCAGGAAATTCTTGCGAAATATTTTTAGTTGTGATGAAGAGCGAAACCTGAAAATGTAGTTTGATGTCACAATTGAGGTAGTTACAACACAAGATGTGAAAATATGTGGTGTGATTGGACCTTGTATTTTCCTGCATAAAACAAATAGCTTAGTGAGCGAAAATGTCATTGATGATGGTGGTACATATATATATATATATATATATATGGGAGATGGGTAATATTAGCAAATGCTTGTGATATCTTTAGTTGAACCATGGCTATAAAGACTGCCACGATCCTTGGGTATGATACAACACACGTAACCAGAATTGCCATCAACTAAAAAGGCTTCTAGATTGATCAAACACCACAAGTGTAAAATATCTCAAATAATCAGTAATAGCCGAATTGTGCGTGTGCTGCATATCCAATATCAAGTATAACTTTGGTTGGAACAACCATTATCCAACTCAATATAGCTACTTCTTGGAGGTTTTCTCAATCCCCTTTCCCTCATCAAGAATCGAACTCTTTGAACATCTGGCCATCTCTTTTTTGAGCAGTTTGATGCCATATCTAGTTCATGAAATCATCTAGTCATAAACAGTTTTCAACCAATCAAAACTAGAAGGATTAAAGAAAAAAGGAGCCATCATCCATGAAATGACCAAGAACCAACCTGAGATTGTCAGTGCAACATAAACAAAGGTTTCTTTGGCTACAAGACTATGCGATGCATAAATAGGTCAAATACCTCATCAGTAGATGGGTTGCAATGCTGATACTCTTCTTCGGCATCACATATTACAACACTAGTTGAGGTGATGGAGACTTCAACTCAGGAGTTTCGTGCCATGCATCAAAACCTGCAATAGTACTAAATAATTATTCACTCAAAAATTCCGTAATACTAGAAAATTCTACAACGACTTTTTAATGTAGATACCAAAAGGCAAAAACTCAGGTAAAGATATAGTATAGAGTAAGGATTCTCGAGTGAAATGGCAAACATAGATATTGAAGGGATTTTGAAGGAGCTTCCAAATGATGGTCGTATCCTGAATCCAAGATTGTTTGCACCCTTGGTCCAGCATCTCGGTCAGTACCCATGTTGGAGAAGCTTTTAAGAGTAGGAATGAATGTTGCTCGCTTCAATTAGTCACATGGTACACATGAGTATCATCAAGAGACCCCAAACAATCTTAGAATTGCTATGCAGAACACCCAGATTCTCTGTGCTGTCATGCTTGACACAAAGGGTCCTAAGATTCGAACTGGTTTCCTTAAGGATGGAAAGCCTATTTAATTAAAGGAAGGACAAGAAATAATAGTTAGTACTAATTATACCATCAAAGGAGATAATGAGATGATCTGCATGAGCTATATAAAGCTTGCTGTGGACTTAAAGACTAGGAACACGATATTGTGTGCTGATGGCACTATCACTCTCTCAGTCTTGTCGTATGATCCAGCTGGAACTGTAGGATGTCGCTGCCATAGAAGTAGAATCCCATTGAGAAAGCAGATTTGACACTAGTTGAACTAGACCATTCTTCAAAGTAGTATCTCGTGCCACTGCATCTTCATTGAGTATTAAGGCAAGAACATGAAGAAGAGCAGACAGCAGAGTAACCTTTCTGTTATCAGAAACTGAACAACATCTCCTTAATTAGTCAATAATAAAAGAGATGACACTGGGCCGATATTGACCGTCATTCTGGGAACAAATCATCATAAAGAGGGAGCTTGATCATCTCTGCATCAAGCTACTGGTTGGTATCATTATGTGCATCCTCTTTTGAATCAGATTCAGAATTTCCAAGAGACAATTCATAGTCAACCTCCTCACTATCATCTTCCTCTTCAGTTGTATCAGTAGTAGTCACTACATGATCCTTGGTTTGTAACACATTTCCTTGACCATAGCGACTAGGGAAAGTTTGTGTAATTGGAAGAATAGACCCTATTGTCGAATTATCAACGGTCTGAGTAATAATATCATGACCGCTACTGTGTTTACTCTTAGACGACTGTCCGCCGAAGTTGAAGATGCACCTTTCAAAGTTGTATCCTGTAAATAAACAATGATGAACAAAGGTTATGGTTGACCTCATGATATACATATGTGTGTGTATGTGCATATATAGACAGCTTAAATAACAAGATCTAATACCTTACAAAGGCAAGGACGCTTGATTTGACTGATGACTGATGCAAGAGGCATAGTCCGCCCAATCATTACTTTTCCTGGAATATTGTTCTTGTCATCTTTTGGAAGCTGAAAGTGGAACTCATACCTATAAATGACAAACTCTGTCAAACTATTATCTATAGCTGAAAGAGTGTATTTCTTGAATGTTTCAAGACACCCTGTCCAATACGTTAGCCATCCACTTGATGCAACACCAGAGCGATTGATAGATGGAAAAAACATCTGTCTAACAGCACAATAGAGCTCATGGCATTTCTCAAGACTAATTGCCTCACAACATCTATTAAAATCTGTGTCAATAGCCATAATAGAAGGTATACCTTGATCAAACCCAAACTATCATGCAACTCGATGAGGTGAGTACGACATTACTCTATGCTCCAAGAACTCTGTAGAAGAATCACACCAATCGTGAAGCGCAGGTAAGCCTTGAGGTGTACAGCAAAGAACATATACTACTTTAGCATCAGAAAGTTGCTTGCCACATTCCATCAGGTTCACTAAAGTCTAGAACCCGAAGGGTAATATGTTGTACACCACTCATATCCCTCCAATTCCTTTGTATAAGGGCAAAAGTCAACCTCATGAGCATCACCTATAATATCAAGTAATGAACCCAAAGGATTTCTATCAACCCAGGCCCAAGCTCGAGGTTCAGGAGGATCAGGTTTGTAACGGTAACTTGGATATCTTTTGTAATGTTCGCTAAAAAACAAGTGTAGAAATCCCAAATCTACATTTGATACAATGATATATCGCCCCTTTGATCTAACTGAAGTCTCACTGTAAAGGTCCAAGCGCTGATATAAAGACCCTAAATAAAAAGGCGCCAAGGCAACTCGTTTTCCATGCACAAGACGAATTGCCAAATAAAAAAATCGGGGACTGACACCTTTTCTTGGCCCGCCAGGAAACACGTACATGGATAACCAGCAAGCAATGAAAGTTTCTAACTCATGCCTGAAATGAATTGTAAGTTATAAGTGAAGTAGTTAGATTGAAGTGATGACAATCAAGCATAAATAAACAAAGCAAGGAATGCATACTTACTTGCATCCATACCAGGGGCCTTCGAATCGAGTCCTTTCGTGCTAAAAAAAATGTTTTATCCATGCACAAAATGATGCTTGTCTACGACTGTCTCTTGTTTCCTATTTATCAGCTTCTAATACTTCCACCAATTTTTCATCCTCTTCTGAAATCTCAGCTATGACAATATCAGTTGACCTAGAACTAGGGAAACTTAGCAGTGTGCACACATCTTCTAAAGTTGGAGTAATCTCACCCCATGATGTCACAAAAGTATGTGCACATGTACTCCAGCGTGCCAATATAGCTCGCCATGCTTCAATACTTTGAGAACGAATAACCATTTTAGAAGAAATCCATATAGCAAAATTGATCCCTGCGCTTTCTAAACGAGACCTATAATGAGAATTCTTTACAATGTAATATACCCATGACTGCCACCCTTGCAAGTATCTGTTTTGGGTAACTGAACACTGTCTCTGAAAGGGGAAGCTCCTTTCTTTCATTTCTGAAGCGTAATATGGAATTCTCGTTTATGTTCTTCCTGTCACTTACTCGAGGCTCTAGTTGAATGAAATGAAATTCACCATCTTTAGGAGGATGCGCACACAAATCCCTCTTTTTGATATCTTTCCAGAAAAAATCATTTCGAATTGTAGCATCAAGCCATTACTGCGTGGCAAGGGAACTTTTGGCACATGACTTGAATTCGCCAATATTTCATTACTTTTGTCTGTACGGTTGCCACTGCAAGGTTGACCCTTTTTATTTTCCTTCATCATCCTCAAGATGTCTATTTTATGAACACCTACATGATAAAAGAGTTATATACACATACAAGATCAAAAGAGATGCTAATATCGTGAACTCAAATATGCGACATGAGACATATGCAACAAGTGTATCGGCTACCAGAGTATCTCATTCATTCACCAAATGACTGGATACACAAGATAAGAAAGAGTCTCCTCTTATAGTGGTGTGGTTCCAAGATCGTCGCATGGACAAGTGAGACACAGATAACTGAGGAGAACCTCTCTATAGTGGTGTGGTGCCAAGGTTATCATGTGAGAAATGGAACATGGACATAATGTGCAGTTCCAAGAAATGTCACATGAAACTTAGGACGCGCACGGTTGAGAGTGTCTCATACAGTGGATGGTCTCAAGATTGTCATTTATGCGGTTGGAACACAGATGACAAAGAGCTTTGTCTTAAAAATCATGGGCATCGTTGTCATTACATGAATGAATAGAATACATGATAGACAGGAATGTTTGAAGTTGAGTATTCTTTTGGAACATGTTCAAGAATCATTAATGGTTGATGACACTAATATGACCTTAAGTAGGCAGTCTATAAAGTGAAAAATCATACTTGTAAAAATGAAGTCAAGAAGATACATGATGAAGATTCAACACTTCAATCTAGTCCCTGCATTGCAAGAAAATGAAAGATGAGTTAATTTCATATGGCCACAACTACGATCCTATACTATACAAGAAAACAAAAATGCCAAGAGCTTCGGTACTTCATAATCTAAAAGCAATGTGAGGATAGGAAGAGTATTCAAAAAATTACATACAATACATTTATTGATTCATCTTCAAGATATTGCTAAAAGAGAGTCATTGTTATTTGGAAGGATACAAGAGCTGTGACTAAGGAACTCATGAAATCTAAAGAAACGAGATCTTTAATATCTCAGAAGGGTATAGTTCTCAAGCTCAATTCAGGGAGCTTTATGATGTGCTTGATGAGATATATGGAAAAAAAAAAGGATCTAGGAACAGTAAGATATGAAGCTAGCTATCGACATTGTTTCCTATAATGTTCTAATTAACGGACTTTGTAGAGGTGGAAAGTTGGAAAAGGCAAAAGAGCTTTTCAAATCTTTGGGCGTCTTGGGTCTCAAACCGAATGTTAGGACTCATAACATCATGTTGAATGGTTTATGTAAAAAAGGTCGTGTGATGGATGCTTATCCATTGTTTTCTGAAATGAAAGATCATAGGATGCTCTCCTGATTACTTCAGTTATGAAATTATCATTCGGGGATTTATCAAGAATGGTGAAAAAGAGATGGCAATACAACTTGCTCATGAGATGGATAAGAATGGTTTATGTCCCAATAGACAGGAAAATCTAACTTATGATAGAATGATTGAATGGATTTAGAAACTTGAGAAATGAATATATTGATTATGAAGAAAGGCGAAGATTGGAAGCTCTAGTTTATCAAAATTTTGCATGCTTCTAATCAGCACTAGCCGTGCTGATAAGTATCAACAATGCTGATACAAATAGTGCCGATGGCTTCAGCATTGTCATCATCCATTAAAACAGTAGCAAAGCTGGTATACTAAGTCTAACAACCTATGTGAATTTTATGAAGTTTACTCACTGAAGAAGGAAGAATATGTATTCGATTTTGCTACTATAGGCAGTTTGCAAAATTGATGGGTTGCTATGTTGTAGGTAGTGCTGGTACCAGGGAAAAATTCCTTTGCTCAAGCCATGGACGTTTTATTTTGAGAATGTTGTAGGCAAAATGCTTGATGCAGTACTTGCTGACATGAGAGCACCTGAAGGAAGGCAGAGATTGCATATGTTGGAGACATTACTAAAGGTGGGACTTCTTCACTGGCAGTAATATCAATAAGCAAGTAGTTGCAATTGCTAAGAATTGAGTTTGCAGATAGAGAAGCTGAGAATATATGTGCATTGCATGGTTCCTAAAGTGGTTGCTTTATGTCATTGAGCAGATATGCGGTAGCATTTGGTGAAACAATACTTACTTTTAATGAATTTTTATATGAAAAAAAAAACAGCACAACTCTAACACTATTTTGTAAATTGCGCACATCTCTCTCATATGAGCTCCGTTTGAGGCGATTCAAAATTCCTTGGAAATCTAAGAGGGAGATCTAAAACTTTTGTGTTTTGCATTTTGGTGGATTTGCAACACATAAATACAGTTTTCATCTTGAAATCACTACAAGTGCAGTAGTGACTTCAAAAGTTGCAGATTTGAGATAGTTTTGTAAATTGAGCACATCTCTCTCATATGAGCTCCGTTTGAGGTGATTAAAATTCCTTGGAAAGCTAAGAGGGAGATATAAAACTTTTGTGTTTTGAGTTTTGGTGGATTTGCAACATATATATACAGTTTTCATCTTGAAGTCACTGCAAGTGTAGTAGTGACTTCAAAAATTGTAGATTTGAGATAGTTTTGTAAATTGTGCACATGTTTCTCATATGAACTCCGTTTCGGGTAATTCAAAATTCCTTGGAAAGCTAAAGGAAAGAACTACAACTTTTGTGTTTTGAGTTTCGATGGATTCACAACGTATCAATATAGAATTAGCTGTGAATTTATAGGATACATAGTGGAATGCTCTGATTCACAGATTTGATGGGGTTGAGTAAATTGTAGATATTTCTCCCATTTGTACTCCTTTTGAGGTGGTTTAAAATCCTATAGAAAGCTAAGGGAAAGATATTTAACTTTTATGTGGGTTTTAGTAAAGTTGGAATGAATCAAGGTCGAAATCAACCTTGAAGATACTGCTCTTGCACTGTGACTTACTGACCTACACTTAAGGACAGTAGCAGCAAGAGCAAAGGATGAAGATCCATCAAGAACCAATAAAACTTTCTTAGAATGATCTCAAAGCAGGAACAAACCAGAATATCATTGCAAAAATTGATTTTTACATTTAATATCAGCAAGGACAAGTATCATTCAAGCAGCAAGTTGACAAATCAACATATGTGAAAAAGGGTACTTCTAGTGCAAGTCATAAATGATAAGGACGCTTGACAAATAAACCAAGCATGGTTTTTGAATCCTATGTAACGGTTTGATGACACTTCATTGCTTGACTGGGACTTGGAATCAAGTCTCTACAATATCATAGTTTCACAAGTAGAAGAAGACACATTGTCCACACATCCACACAGTTTTACAAAACAAGTATCATGGGGATGCTCATTCATTCTTTGTAACGAATCAGACTAAAGCAGTTACCATGTCGCAACGCAAGACATATATGAAAAAAAAAATATTTGCATAAACCAGATTCATTACGATGCTTGAGATAGCAAGAACAACATGGAGCTCACATTTGAAATCATGAAACGTAGAATTTTTTTTAACAACGATAGAAGAATCATGAAGCCAAATAGAAAGTGGCACAGAAGCATAGAACAATATTCAAGCTGAAGAGTTACTCAAATGTGGCTATGTCACTATGGATATAGGAAAAAGACAAGCAATACAAGACCTAATCATAGCAGGGGCCAAGCAATAAAACAGAGATGAACGATATTATCATCAAACCAAGCTCCATCCAATCACACATTCTTCATTTAAATCCTCACTCAACTAGACTACAATAAAGAAAATTAATCCATATTGTGCCATATTATATAGCATAAAATAGAGACGATTGATGCAAACCTGAGATGGACGGCGAAGATATCTGGCTACAAATACGGCCTCTTCGACAGCAATGAATCGGGGTTTAACTGAGTAGAAATGAACGAAGTACAATCCAGCTTTGTTGAGCTAAATCAGGATGTTAAATGGCTATCATGAATGAAATCAAGAGGATTAGTTCTTTTTAATTACACCAATAGATTAAAAAAAAAAAAACGAAAAGACAAAAGCTTGGGAAAACAAAAAAATGGAAACCCATTTGAAAGAAGATGAAAAGCAAATGGAAACTCATTCGAAAGAAGTTTGTGCTCGTTGACTTTAACCTGGCAGTCTCGACGAAGAAGATGGAATCCTCAACCGACAATGAACCCGACGTTTCAACAAACAAAGCTATTCAATGGCAGCATTATACAGATATTTAAAAAAAATGGAGATAAAATATTTAAGATGAGTTGGAAAGACCATATGCTTCTTAGAGGAAGAAAGGAATTACCATTTTTTTTCTTTTAGCCTGTGTGAGCGTTGGACTATATATATATATATACATGATCTTCTTGCCTGGTCTCAGAATGAGAATTAAAAGCTTCGCGCTGCAAAACAAAGAGATGACAACCTTAGAAAAGGATGCCATTGCATTTGCCGTTACCTCGCTACTGGAGCAAATAAAGAAAATAAGAATATCGCGAACGAGGAGAATAATGGAAAAGCTGTTCGTTTGTACGCAAGCAAATCAAATTTTAACACCTCTTTAATAGTACAGAGCTTGTACAATGAATATGCTGGCATGCAGAGGGACATGAAAATGATGAAGATCATGAATCGCTTCGGAGAGCGAAAATCATTACAAGTGACCCGTACGTCACTGTTAAAGTACCTCAAGCGACAATGGCGCGTTCGCGCGTGATTAAGAACTCTCAGAACCCTAAGTGGGACCAGAAGTTCAATATTCAATTGGCTCATCCTCTGATCGATTTGGAAATCGAGGTCAAGGATGATGATGTATTTGGTGCTTAGGTCATTGGTGTTGCAAAAATCCCAAGAAAGCAAATTGCTTCTGGAGAGGAGATCTCCGGATGGTTTCCATTGAGTGGGCCTTCGACAAAGCCACACACTGCAATACAGCTTAAGATGATATTCACAGAAGCGGACAAGAATCCATTGTATCGGCATAGCATTGCAGGTTATCCTGATCATTTAGGAGTGAGGAAAGGGATTCATGTCACATTATATCAGGATGCTCATGTGACTGATGAATTGCCTAAAATCATACTGGATAGTGGCAATACTTACAGTCATGAGAAGTGCTGGGAGGATATTTGCTATGCAATATCCGAGGCTCACCATTTTATTTATATCGTGGTTTGGTCTTTTTTTACAAGATCAACATATTTATGTGGACTTCAATGGTTAGTCTTAAAACAGGTGGCCTTGTCTTAAGGAAGTAGACCAACATATTTCAATATACACAGACTTTGAAAGGAAGCATGAATTTATGGGACATGTCATCCAAATACGATAAAAGCTAAATAGCTTACTAAGTGGATGAAATGATGGAATTAGTAATTTACATGATTTTAAATGGCAGACATTAAAGTGGATTTAGCCTTTATTTGGATTGGTTGACCCAACAGCTTTGTAAAGCCATTATTACTATTGTTTATTCATCAAGCTCCCCTACAAGCAGAGAACAAAGTCCTCTCTCTCCAATGCAAAGTCTATCTCACGATTTTCTCTGGGAATATAAATAGAGCTGGGATTTCCTAAAGCAGTTTTAGTTTGCTGAAGTTGTTGGAACAAGTTATCAACATCTGGTATGAGATGAGGTTTCTTCCGAACAAAGGCTTAGGCAACAAGTGCAAGTGCTGGCCCATAAACTTAAAAACTTTTAGTAGGAATATTACTAGGAATTGTAGTAAACACATCAACCTGCTCTGATGCTGTCATTCGAAAAAAAAAAAGCCTCATTCATGAAATTTTCACGAGTGAACTTGCCAGCACTTGCATGTTCAGCTGTCGCTCCATTAATTGGCCAATTGTCCTTTTCTGCTTCAATATCCAACAAAATTCCTGCACAATTGCTGTAGCTTGCTACTCAAAAGGGCCATTTGTTCCTCCAGACAATTTATTACAGAGTAAAGCAGAACTTGGGTGGAAGGGATCGGAGTCATCAAGCATGACAAATTCTCCTCAGTCTTCTCACATAACTCTTGCAAAGCATTGTTGCCCTCTATTGGATATTGATTTGAATGCCGTTGATGAAAGATTATTTGAAGATATAGCTGCTCAAAATTCAACTCCAGCAACGACTTTATCTACTAATGGCCTGTGCTCGTTTAGGTGCCTTGAAGTTTGACAAATAAATTCATGCCTATATTATCCGAAACAAATATGAGCCTACAATTTTACATGTTGACGACTGTCTTATTGATATGCACCCAAAATGTGGTCTCATGAATTATGCAGTGCAAGTCTTTTGCAGTATGAAATCTAGGGACTTAATCTCATGGACTTTGACGATTATGGGATGTGTTAATCATGGATGCTTTGATGACGCCATTAGTACATTGAGATTGATGCAAAAAAAAAAAAAAAACATACATCTTCACATCCCTTGAGGAACTTACAAATTGTTCTCACGTTGCAAAACAAGGAAATCGAACTTTCAAAGCTGGTATGCCTAATTCTATTGCCCAAAGAACTAATCTTTACTTTTGTGTCATTCACATTGCATCCAACACCATAATTTGGATTGCTAATAGGGATTATCCTGTCTCAAATACTGGTATGATATACCTTACAGCAAATGGTATGTCCATTATAGATCAGAATGGCAATGTCAAATGGTATGCCACTAAAATTCAGTCATCTGTTTCAACAAATTCAGCTTCATTCATGTTCAGCTCAGGTAGAGTGAGTCTTGTCAATGTTGATCCTGTTTATGTTGAGTTACTGTTGTTGGATGCTGTTTGGACAAGGAGTTAGGCAAAATTAGAGCGCTCCACATGGTTGGTACTTTGTGTTCTGTTATGAAGCACTGTGCTATATAGGTGCTCTGACTTGACCAACATGGGCGCTTAATTGCTGTTGCTGTGGGTGTGGTCATTCCGATGCCGAGCAGCTACAACATTGATTTGCTCTCCTCTTTAGATTGCTATAGATTGCTGCATGGCATGGAATTTGATAAATTGGCTTCTGGCCAACAACATAGGTGCTCCAGAGTTGGTGTTGAACACTCAACTTGAAGACTTCAATTTTCACTTGGCTTCATTCAAGTCTGCTCTAGGAAGATTTGGTCTCGAATTGGCAATGTGAAGCTCAAATTCATTGTGTAATCACGTTCAATCAAGTGCAGCGGCTTGGTTTATTGGAACTGGCAGTAGCTTGGACTTCAGACATGAGACATTCAGCATATGCTCAAACTCTTCTCAAGTGGCTGTTTCGTACAAACTTGCATCCTTCTTTGCTAATGAGCCGGAATACATAAATTTTTAATTATAATTGTTAGCTCATAAGAGTTTATTCTTGGGAACATTCAGACTCATGCTATGCTTGCTTTGGATGTGCAATTGGCTACTTACATATCATCTCGTGAGCAAGCACGCAATCGAATAAATGATATGTTCCTTACACGAGCTTATAATCATATTAATTGATGAAACTCTGATGTTGTATAAATAAGTTAAATCTATTTACAAACGTTATTTAAGTGTGGCTAAATTTGGACTCAGATTTGGTTCAACCATAATCAAATTGAATCAAGCCTGAATTACAGAAGCTTAGTCAAGGCCTGCCTTGGTACTCTGCACTTTAGGAATGAGCACTCTGGCTTTGCATTAAGACACTCAGATTGGCCACAACACCAAGATCCTGCAACACAGCCTATTGGTAAAACAACCTGCTTAATTGTGAAAATTTATTCAGCAACAATGCAGTTATGTTATGGCACACACATACGCCGATGGAAGCCTTATTTCTTTATCAAAGGCTGAAATAATGCCCAAACCCCTTCGATGAAACCCGATGGACTTTGGTTAGGAGGCAAAATGTAGATGTATGGATTTCATTATAAAGGCTTTAAGCCTGATTTATTATTTGGAGTTAACTCTCTGGTTAAAGTGATAGGGTTTAAAGAGTTAGGCCTAACCAATTGGGATGATCATGGGAGAATTGGCATGGAAGGCTTGGAGTAGGGCCCATTGGAATTGGCCTGCCCAATTTCAACCTTTCTCAAATTGGCTCACACACATTACAATGAAGGCCTTAATGGGCCTGGGTCCATAAGGGAGCCCACATCCATATCCACTTTGAGAAGGACTCATCTTAGCCGTTGATCGTCTGTCTCATCTGACGGATGACATCGACGGCCAGATTCTCTATAAATACTCTTAGTCCTTACCTCATTTGGACAAGTGAAAATCTTGGACAAACACCGTTGTGCTATCGGATCTCCATTTTTTATGAATCGATTACTTGATTTACTCAAGAATGTATACGATATTTGTGGTACTTAGTGAGGTTGATGCTCTTTAGCTCCCTCACCTGTCACATGTGTGTTAGAGTCTATTGAGACTGCCTACTCCTTCTCCCTACACGATTCTCTCTTGATCATCCTTGCACGTGTTGTTTCTCTAAGTCACGTATAGCGCAATGTCACGCAACACGCATGTGATCATTGCATCTGGATCCATACCCACACATATGTTAAATAGTTTCAATTACAATTTAAGATTTCAATAGATTAATAAATAAATTGTATTATCTGTGGATGCATTTAAGCCAAAATACAAAATATGACCTATGGACATTCCAGCCCTTGGACTCCATCATTGATCGTTATGTATATTAATTAATTAGAAAGGCTTATGACAACATCTATAAATTTACATGATCATTTACTCCAAAGATAATTTTGTCACAAAATAGATGCATTTAGGAAACTGTGTAAATTGCACAAGGGGAAAACCATCTCATAGGCACGCAGCTTTCTAAATTTAGAAATAAATATATATGTCCGTTTCTCATATGTATTTTTATTTGTATCGAAACAATATATGCATATATAGTTGATTTGCATCAATTTATTTATATATTTGATAATTAATTTTTTAATAAGAACTATTGACTGTTTTTTATGTGTATCTATTTTTTAATAAACAATTTGTTAGAAAAAAATTTACAAAAATTGTCTGTATTTGCTTAAAAATGCTATCCAAATTATACTGACACACTATGCAAAATTATTGTATTAATAAAACATTTCAAATTCAAGAAATACAACACAATACTAGACCTCTATCCGATTTAGGACCACCAATTAAGTCTAGTTATCATGTGAATTTATTAAATAAATTTCACTTCAAATTAATATTGCTAATGTGTTAGAAAGATAATTCGTTAGGAAAAAATGGACCTACTGACTACAAATTTGATGGACCTAATGAAAATATGAACTGTCTATTTCGATCCACATACTCAGTCTACTTCACTGAGAAGTAAAGTGACACCTTTGAACCTGCGTCCTCCACCCCCGCCCAACACACGGATCCCTAAAACTATATGCAAGGCACTATCGTGGACAGTGATGGTTGGATCCATTCAGCAATGCCAAAGTCATTGAATCCATTTGTTTAAATATAGACACACCTTTATCAATGTTATAAGCATCGGGTAAATTCAAATGATGCTTAATGATTGGCTTAAATCTGGATAAAGGTCATGATTTAAGTTGTAAGTGTGACTTCTTAAATCTATAATTACATATATCAATTTCACTTATATTGTGACTTTTAACCAACTTATTTTATAAAACTCTCATAGGTTGTTCTACAAAATCTCTAGAAAAACTACAATTATTATTGAACCGATGGGTTTATTGTGATTTTGATGAGAAAATATATTATATAGTTATGCATTTGTTAAAGTTGAGTTACACTTAATTAAGTAAAAATCATGTGCATTTTTTTTCTTTTGGTATTTGTAAGGTTCATATACACAATAGTCCGAATCAATTTGATTGATTCAAAGCTGTTCAAAGCTTTGTAATGTTGTTGCTACACGATAGCTCAGCAAGTCCGGACCATTACATAAAGAGTCCGGACCAATTGCAAAAGATTTCAAACTTCTAACTAATCGTTGAAACATTTAAAGTTTGGATAAATTTGGTGGTTTTTAGGGGGCAATGGCTTGATCTTTATGAAACTTATAAATACAGGTGTTTAGGTAGTTAGAGGGGGTTAATATAACTTATTTATTGTTATCAAATTGTTGTACAAAATCTCTCAAAGCTTTGTGTGTAGTTTGCTTATTTTTTGTGAGAGAGAAAAGTATAGTGCTACTGTGTTGTATTTGCAATCTCTAGTAAAATACTACTACACTTAAGTGATTGAGGAATTAATTTCTTGTTTAGGATACTAATTGAAATTAATTCCTTAAATAAGGTCAAAATGAAAATAATTACCAATGTACCATACCAAAATCACATTTTTATCACATGATATACGAGTGAATAGTAAATGTACGTATATTACGTCTTTAAAACGCGATATACACATGTATATCGCTACTATAAAACGCGATATATGGAGCAATATCGCGATTACTAATCTCGATATGTGTACAAAATAGGTATATCATGATTAATAATCGCAATATTGCGACCGTAGTCAAACATTAAATCGCGGTTCTTTCACGCGATTGTTGTATAAAATTGTATATCTTGTTTCTTAAACGCGATTTTGCAATTGGAAATTGGTAATTAATTTCATTCAAACGGTATATTAGTAATTATTTTGTATAGGAACCTTAGACATGTATTGGACTCGGTGATTGAGTGATTATTTTGTGAGTCTAGAGTTATGCCTAGTGGAGTAAGGTACTCATTGTAAAGGCATAACTCTAGTGTGTTCGTGTTTTATGCTGAGTGCTCATGGTGTAGCTCCCTTGGAGTACTGTTTTAGTGCTTAAATAAAGTATGTGGAGTCCACCATTGAGAAAGGCATATTGTGTGTCATGAAGATCAGGAAGTGGATCGAGCTCCACGTATATTGTGGTGTTTTCTTCTTTAACCCTATCTCTTTATTTATCGCACTTTATTTATTAATGTTGTTTACTTGTGCATTTACATCAATTAGATTTTAAGATTGAAAAAAAAAAAAGCAAGATTAGGCATAATTCGAATTTCCTAGGTGTTACACAGGTTTGACAACCATCATTGCCACTTTCATTAATGCCATTACCACCTCCATCATTATTTTATCCTTTTTACAATCACCACCGTGTTTATCGTCAACCCTATCATTGTTACCACTACCAAACACACCACAATCACTTAAAATCTCGTGCAGTAACATAACTATACCATTAAAATATGTTAACATAGCTATTGCTGCAATTTCACTTCCACCACGACTATATTGCAATCGATACAATTATTGCATTGGTAACACCTATAATCCTTGAGTTTTTCCTTAATTCAAGTTTAGAAATTAGAAAGTTAAATCCCCACAGAAATAAAAGATACCAAAGACAAGATTACATGATATAGGTCAAAATTCCATGAATATGTCTATATAAAAGTGTAGTTTAAACCATTAAATCTTTAGTATATATTGGATGGTTAATGAGGACTTAGAAATAAATTGCGTAAATATAAAATAGTAAATATTAATTTAAAAAATAAATTTTATGGAATTCGAAACCTAAACTTTGTCTTTAATTTTATTGTCTTGAAATATTAATAATTTGTTTACATATTTATTAATGTTCATCTGATATCATAAATTGTTCGTCTTATGTACATTATGGACTTTAATTCTTATAATCGACAATTAAATTTCTTTCAAATTACCAAAATGTTTGATGGTATATGTTTTGCCTTAAGTTATATGAAGAGGGTAAACTTGTTTACTTTTTATAAAGTTTTTTTCATTAATTGTTGAAAATGATATTTTCAAATTAACTACATTTTGCTCTCTCTTACTTGTAAAAGAAGCGGCTGGAATTTGAAAAGTTACACTAGCTAAACGTCATTATCACTAGAAGATAAACATGATTTAAAAAAAAATCTGTTATACTAATATAATTTAATGTAATTAGTACAATAAATCATTTATTAAACACAAAATTGGATAAACACAAACTTCTTTTATTGCCATTTCTACAATAAAGCCTTCTTTTTCATTTTATCTACGTTGACAACTAAAGCACAAGCCACTTCTTCAAATTCTCATTTTTAATATTAGAAAATTTTAAGAAATCACATCCCAAACATTACCTCCAGCATATTTTGAAGAAGTAGGTGAAACAATCACATAGAACACATCAACTAAACTATGGTAGTTTTTATTTTTCTTAAAATTACAATAAGTTATCTTTGTCAAATATACTAGTATACATACATGTTTACTCTTTAGGAGTAAAACACTAAGTTTAGCTAATGCCTAAGTTAATGAACTAAAACTAAACTTACTAAGAAATAATAATAATGTGTGCATACTTACTTTGTGAATTTGATTATGTCTAGAGTAATATTTTTTTTTCTGAAAACTTATGAACAGGTATAACTTTACTTAACAAAAACATATATGACAGTTTATGAAGAATGGAAAAACTACACTAAATACTCACACTTGGACTTTGGTTAAATGAAAGAAAGATAGATTTAAGATTAACTAGTAAATTTGTTAGATATAGTTATGTTTGAAGTAGTTATATTAAATCAATCTTTAGCTACACTTTAACTCGCGGATTAGTTTAAAGAAATTAGTTTATTAAGTGAAGTAAAATGAGTTGTTGTTTTGTTTGCGAAACAAATCATAGCCAAAGTTGTGTCCTTGATTCCAAGCAATGGTTGACAGTGAGTGCCTGTGGTTAAAATCAAGAGGAAGTGCAGTTTGCTTATAGCTTCAACATGGCATGGATCGCACCCGTAGTTGACCTTGTAGTTTAAGCTATAAGATATATTAATAATCGCGATCAATAACCGCGATCACAATAATGCCCACGATTGATCCCTCGATTAAAAATATAATTTTTTAAAAGAAATTTCTTAAACACAGATTTTTAAATTTGTTTCGCTTTTTGGGGCGCTGCTCCTAAAATCCCGTAATGACGCTGTCCCCTTGACCACTATCCACTAACTGGCTAGCGGAATCGCCATGACTATCTATACATACACTTATAATTTCTTAAAGACAAATAAACTAAGGAAATTATGACATCAGTGTAGGACACTGATACATTAATGGGAATTCTTCTTTAGCTATATCATTAGTGATGTATGTGTTATTTTATAGGAATTATAGATCAAGATTAAGATTCTCCTATAGACTATTGCGATAGTTAAAGAAAAAATGCACATGTGAGTAACTCTAATCTTTTCACATTGTTTGTGTGTGTAAATAGTGGCACAAGTTCTAATTAAAATTATAACTGGTTATGTATTGGGGATGTGGATTATACATGTTGTATAATGCTTGAATGATTGGAAAGAATTCCAATAATAAGAGCGATAACTATTTGTATGATAATGACTGTGATATGTGTATTGAGAATTATTTGAGATTTGTATGATCATTGAATAATTAGACTTAATCTTATTCAACTATTAAATTAAATGGACATACATAACACAATTGCATAAAATGCATTTATTGGTAATCATGTCACGTATTAGCATTTCAATTCTATAGTAATGCTCAGTTTTTCCAGTAAGAAAAATAAAATTTTGGTTCTACGTGAGGTTACCACTGTTCTATTTAATTCCATAGGAAGTAAGTAGGCACTTGAAGGAATGTCGCCTATGGTGTTGATATGAAATGGCTAATATTTAGTGGAGTTTCTAAGTTTTAAGATTAAGTTGAGTTATAAGACACTTAAAGATAAAGAAAAGGGAGAAGATAAATGATACTTTTCCTTCCTTAATTCTTAGTCTCTCTTGGACATGAATTTCTTATTGATTGGTTTATGAAACCCTAGTGCAAGCGTGTAAATCTACTGGTTATCTAAATTTGTACCTGTTACATATGGTTGGGTGTTACATTGCATATGCTTGTTAAACAAACTTATCTGATTTTGTTTGATAAGTGTTGAAATTTAGCCATTCATCGAGCTACGGTTGGCTTACCCTCCTATAGATTTGTTTGGTTTTAAGGATCATTAGAGTTGATTTATACTTAAAAGTTGGTGTTGATATAAGTTAGAGGAGTTAAGACTTGGAATGGAGAAATAGCATAGTATTTTGTATAAAGAACAATCTAAGAACAATATTAGCATAGTTTTGATATAATATTTGAGAACTCAATGTAAGTGGTATGTAATGCTATTCTTATATGTGATCTATATGTAGACATCGTTACGGTTTAGGAACTGAACCAAACCGAACCTTAACAGCCGGTTCCGGGTCTTGAAATAGAAGAACCAGAACCGAAATCGTCTCCCATGGTTCTAGTCCGATTCCTGATTCCAGTTCGTGGAATCGTCTTTTTAAAAAAAATAAAAAAAGAATTTTTAATTTTTAATAAAATAAATTTTAAATTCAAAACAATTATTGGATTTAAAATTATTAAATTATTTAACTAAAATTTTAAAAAATTATTTAGAATGCATATTTATATGTATACAAACACATTTAATATCAATTATAGTTAGTATTTTGATATTATAAAATACTGTAGAAGATAAAAAAAAATTATAATTGAAAAAATAGTCTCACATTATTAAGAAAATGAATTTTGCTTTTAGGAGAAGGTTATTTAAACTAATTATATATGATTTTAAGTTGTGTTTATTTGTGTTGTTGATAATAACATATTAAATATTGTGAATAAGTAGTAAATTTTACTATTTATATGAAATAATTTAAATATTAATAATTATATATTCAATGTTATTTTTATTTTTTATTTTTTCAATAAAACAGCTTAGGAACCGTGAAACTGGTGGTTTCATAGCTGGTTTTGGAACTGGTCAATCTGTTCAGTTCTAGTTTTGGAACCGCCTATGACGATTTCGGTTTGGAACCGAACCATGCCTATGTCTATCTATATGCATGTAATATTTCTTATTCTAAACAACCTTCTTGTCTTATTATAATTGTTCATGCCACAGAGCATTCTAGTTGTACAAATGTTCATATCCCTTTCCGGAAGTCTCAGATGGTTTAATACAAATGTCAGTGACTCCAATTTATTACATGACACATCGATATTGCTAAGATACCATGTGGGGATGTGACAACAACTCTATTGCACTAACCATCATTGCCACTTTTACCCCTATATAGCTACCATTCAACATCATCATCACTACTACTAATAGATCAACAGATATCATCATTATCATCACAATAGTGATAATAAAATGTAAAAATACAATTAATTCAACTAGTAATGTAGCATACTATAAATATAAAATTGCTATTCTAGCATAGCACTTGTGTATAGCCAATGAAATATATGTATGTGTATATATATATATATAATCTTTAGGGAATTTGCAAATTAACCCCTTTAACTTTTTCTAAGGTGCAGATTTACCCATTCAACTTTCAAAGTGAACTTTTTGACCCTTTAAACTTAAAAAAATTGGCATAGTTAAGAACAAATAATATTTTTCATGACTTTGGGGGATAAATCTACACATAAATGAAAACTTGGAGTGGGTTGGGTGGGGGGTGGGGTGGGTGAATCCACACATAGGTAAAAATTAGATGATTTATTTTGCAATCCCTCTACTTTGAAAGTTCAAGGAATGAATTTGCACTTAGGTAAAAGTTTAAGAAGTAATTTGCAATTTCCTTGTAATATTTTATATTGTCCTTAATGTACCAAATATGGTAAACAAACTCTATGTTATATTATATTGTTTTCTTTATTCCTTATATTATGTTATATAATTTTCATTGTATCATGCTGCTTTCTTTAAAATGGAATAAATGTAAATAATATATTTCATATTAAAATATGGATTTTAAGATGAATAGTTGAACAATTTTTGATTTAAGAATTCATTTGACAAAATAGGTATAAATAATGCTTCATAAGATGATATAAACCTATTAAGAAGCTAGTTTAGGTTCCTTTGCATAATTTTAGGTAAAGTTAGATTATTAAGGGTATAAATGGATTAATTACACTTAAAATGAAATGCTTTACTTAATAAAATTTCATTAGATTAATTATCAAATGTGTTACTAAGAATATCACTTTAAGTATGTAATTCTTATATAATGAGTTTAGGTGGTTAGGTTAAGTATAAAATGAAATTTAATATATAGAAATGGCTTAAAACTAAATTTAATTGAAGAACATGATATTATATTATTTTAAAAGGAATTAAGTGAAATCTCAATATAAATATAACTTATAATTGATTAATAACTAACTAACGAGAATGGATGATTAGGTTAGAAACTCAAAAGTTGTTTGGAATACTTTTCTTATATAGATTCTTGCTCTAAGGATTATTTACCATATGTTTTGAGATAGAGTTCTTACGTGAATTCAGGTTTACAGTGACTTGATTGTTGCTTGTTAGGGCATGTATCCTAAAATAAAATAAGACTTAAAGACAGCTTAATTAATTACTTTAGTGTGCTTATGCCATTTTGAGATTCAGTCCGAGAAGCAACAAATTTGTGTGGTGAAGCTAGCATGGTAGCTTAGGCTACCAAGGGTGACTCGGTGGGTATTTGATAAGGTGAATGATAGTAGGGTAATCCTATTGGAAAGAAGTTGCATTTATTTAGCTTAGGATAATGGGCTCTTAGACTAAATAGTGTGATGGACTAACGAAGGTAAGGATGAGTAATGGTTGTGACCCATAGACGAGACTACTTAATTAATATAGAGTTAAGAGATAAGGCATTTGAATTGCCTATATCAATCCTCTAGGCAATTACTTCTACTTAGGACCTCCAGTTCTTAGTCGTGTTGCCGAAGTGTGAGTGTTCCACTATTAATTTGCTCCACCTAAATTAAAGATATAAATTGATGGATATTGTATGTGCATTTGCATAGGAATGTATTATTTAATTGTATGTGCTTACGTTGCCATTGTACTGGACTTTGGCTCATTTCTCTTTTATTCAAGTTATAAAGATGATTGATTTAGATGCTATGGTAGCATGACTGATGGGTTGGATATTGGTACATGATATTGTAATGTTGTCGTATAAGAGTTAATACTTGTATTGTGGAAATTTTCTTTGCATTATTAAGAGATTATTTTATTTTTTTTTTTCGTTTTAGTTCAATTGATTATTAAATCTAATTAATGATTTTTTAATTAAACATTTATTAGAAACTCATTTAATTAAAAATAACTTTTACATATAATGTTTAAGTACCATACGTGACAAAATTATGGATGCTTTAAACCTTATTTGGGACATGATACTCTTTATTTTGTTTCATCAAAAACACCAAATGTTTTCTCACGTATTTTAAATAAAGTCCATCTACCATACATTTTCCCAAAGAATATTAGTGGCTACACGGTGTATTTAATGATCTTATCATACCTCAAGTTTTTTTTTGGCCATTATCATACCTCAAGTTGGGAGGTAATTTTTGTTTTGGATGCAGATACGAAGAAAGTCAATATTGGGTAGTGACTTCGTGTAAGTAAGATCCTCATTACGTGTCATGTTCTCAAAAGTTAATCCATAATTTTAGTACATTGTCTAGGACTTCGGGTAAAAATTTTGCTATGGTGATGAAGAAATGTACAACATGGTTTTTCAGTTTTGGCTTTAATGTCTTTAAATTCTATTCATATCAAATCTTAACTCATTTCATATGAATCCTTCATTAAAAATTAAAAGAGATTTAATTTAAAGAAATTTAGAAGTTCCCACTAATTGAGCTTTGAAAAAGAAAAAAAAAAAAAGAAATTTGAATCAATAAGCTAGCCGCTCCAAAAATTTTGATTTTTAAAAATAAATTTTAATAAGTCACCACTAAGTGAGGCTAGAAAAGGAAAATAAATTAAAATGAATGAGTAAGTTGATCTAATTTAATCACTAATAACTATGTAAAACGATTTTAGAACTAGAGTTTTATGAATTCAAGGCCATCCTATTAAAGCAGTATGGTTATCATTTTAAACATTTAAATTAAAGTTTATTTTTTTAATACTCTAAAGATTGTTATTATTTGTAAGATAAAGTAGAAGGGTATTTACTAAAAAAATAAAAATAGTAATCGACATGATAAGGAGAATATTTTTTTTTTTCATTTTCTTAGTTTATCCCATAGGTGCCTCATACTCGCTAATTACGATAAGACTATGTAATTCTTTCTATAAAAAAATTAGTATGTTATTTTCTTTTTTGATTTTTGAATTCTTTTCATGAAAGCTTAAAATTTTTTATTATTATTGAAAAAGGATTTTCTTTTTTTTTTTATTTCCTTTATTTGAAAAATCCTAAGAAGCATCACTAATTTTAGAAAACTTGCAAATTCTTATTTTTTGTTAGGAAAGACATTTTTTTTTCTATATTTCAAAGCTTTTTGATGGAAGAAAGAGATACTTTTCAATTATTTTTGTTGCTTTTTATAATAATAATAATAATAATACAATAATGACTTATTAAGAAAAGTACCTATTCCCGTTTTATTTTTATGTCCTTGTTTTTTGCCCATGTACACTTGTTCTAAAAATTATGTCTATACTATCATACTCTGCCTAGTACAAAGAAAATTTCACCTCTTTATATATATATATATATAATATTAGTTTTTTTTTAATTTATTTGAAAAGAATGGAAGAGGGCTAAAGAAATAATACATATGCATATTTAATTCTATCAAAAGGAAAGGAGAACTTTTATTATTATCACTACGACATATTATGGAAACAAAAAAAAGAAGAAACAACTTTTTTTTTCTTTTATTTTTATTTGTATTTTTGTTTTCATATATATAACCTTTATTATTATCACTTTATTTTTATGCCTATGCATATATTATCTACCTAACTATAAGCAACAAAAAAGAAAAAGTCTCTACATTTTATATTTAATATTTTATTTATTTACATCTTTTAGTTTTTGTTATTATTACAAATTTTTTTCCCTATTGATTTCGTTGTTGTTGTTGTTGTTGTTGTTTTTTATTTTACATTTATTTCATTGTTAATCGTTATTTTTTGTTATTATTATTGTGTTACATTCTTTTAGCTTTTTTATTACAATTTTTTATTTTACCTTTTTCTTCTTCTTTTTCTCCTTTTTATTTATTTATTTATTATTATTTTTTAATCTTTCGAGTATTAAAAGAAATAATCCATCGGAGTTGGTGAAAAACTCATTTTTCCGTTAGATGTTGGTGGAATTCTGGAACAATGCATTCAAATCTAGGTAGACATGTTCACATGAATGACAAAATCATCGGATTTACAAACTTGATGACTCATGGTGGAGGAACACGGCCAGAATTCACCCCTACCGTGAAACAATGGGAACGGGAGTTGTGGCCGTAGGCGTTTTAACTCTATCTTCTCTTTCCTGAGGTTACACTGAGAAAAAATAGACAATTTTAGCTGCACTCTCTATTGATGATGTGCTAAACAAGAATGTGAAACTCTTGAGGTTCCACATGCAATATTGTATGGAGTCCCACAATCTTATTATTAGATTCTATATTTCCTTTTAACTAATTTTTTTTGGCCGAATTCCTTTTATCTAATTTAAGATTCGATCCGATAAAAAATATTTTCTAGAATTTCTATTAATAGAAAGGCCTGTAAATCCTTGCCAGTAATTTGATGACCACAAAAAATGTAAGCTATGTGCTAATAAAATTTTCCAACTTTTAATAATTGTAGGTGATAACATGCCTACATAGATGGTTTTATGGTCTACTTGCCAATGAAAGTGGACATTCACCCATGATCTTTGATGGATAATTCTAAGGCGCCATTAACATGGTGGAAGCCGTCCTAGAAGCTGGAGGCCACCATCCACCAATAAAGTCACCTGAGAAACCATGAAATGTCTAATAGTTTTTCTCCTGTTGTATTGTTTAATTTTTATTTTTTTTTTTGAACAATTTTTTTTTCTTTTGCAATTTTCATTTTTTTTCTAAATTATTTTTATAAGAGGCAAAATGTCAATTGTGGGTTTAAGGTGATACTCTCAAAGATTTTAGGGTGCAAAGCCTACTTAAAAAGGAAAAGAAAAAAAAAATTAGTATCACTAAGCATACATCAAATAAAAGATAAAAGGAAGGTTTTGCAAGTTACCTCTTTGTTTATATACAAATTCGGTTTATCAAAACATATTTCGTTAAAACTTTCATAAATGATGGTTTAGTATGATTAGCTTATGTTGGATGGAAAAAAAAAAGAAAAAGAAATGCCCTTTTAAACAAATCAATGCCAAGGTATCCGTGCATCCAATCAAAGGAAACAAGTTACACGCTTTGAGATATCTATGATTGTTCCAATAAATTTATGACCAAAAAAAAAAAAAAAAAACAACGACTTCGGGACTTCATCTATGTATAGGCCAATTATCCTATATTACATAAAAAATATTGATATTAAAGTGATGCTTTTAATCAAGATAAATGTTGGCAAAAAATCAAAAAAGAAAAAATTGGAAGAAGAATAAATGAAAACGAAAAAAAAAAAAGAAAATATTAAAGAAGGAAAGAAAATTTTAGCGTACTCAAAAATGAATGATGGAGCAAAATTTTGGGTACCAATAAGGCCAAGGCCCAAATGCATTGATGTCTAGTTTTGGGCCTGCATCTTTATTCGTATACCTCCATACTCTTCAACTTTCCAAGTGGCACTTTATTTCCAGTCCCAAACTGATGGGATAAATACATTCGAATTATTGTAGGCTTCTGCCAAAATTTAATCAAATTATTTATGTTTTGAGTAAATGATTTAAATAATTTATATTTACACGAAAATTTAATTAAACCTTTCATGTGTTAAATAAATTATTTAAGTTATCTATATTTATATTATCATACAAATAATCTAAGTGCCTGCCTCTTTGTATGTAGTCACACATCACTGAAAAATAAGGAGGGATTTAGCTGGTACAGTAATATCAACTTAAAAGATTTATATGATTTACTTTAAAAAATTAAAAAAAAAGAAGAAAAACAAAAGACTTGAATAGGATTTAACTGGTCTCGTCGAAGTATAAGTGACTTGATTATTTACTTATGGCAGAAAAAAAAAAACGCAAGATTGATTTTGAGTTACTATATACAGCGAATTAAAATGTTGAAAAATTGCGTTTGCGAGTGCCAATTGTATGGCGACATCAATTTTGAAATCTCGAGTGTGGGGTATCATATTCGAATATTTTTTTCTATTATAACAATAAAAGATATGTTATCAAGCCATAATAATAATAATAATAATAATAATAATAATAATAAATAATAATAATAGTGACATACGCATGAACATGGATAATCTACAAGGTTCACTTCAACATATTGAAGCGTGACGAAAATTTTTTGTACAAAAACAAAATCCAAGAGTGGTCCAGCTTTATCTTACAATATATCCAGAAAAAAGAGACGATCTGATTATAATAATTTATACAATAGCACATCAATTACGACAAAGTGCACTTCCCTCTTTAGACTTAGACTAATAACATTATAATTAATGATAATAATAAATTATTATGCGCATGCAACACTAAACTAACACGTGAGTGGTACATAAATAAATATAAATAAATTGTGGACCATGTCGTGCTTTATTTGATTTGACTTTTTTTATTTCTAAAGTGGAAGTGATTCAAGGTTAATATAGAATCATATAGTCAAGAAGTATCCGGACATATCCATAAGTTGTAATTATTCATGATATTATTGCGTTTGGAAGATTGGGACATTAACGATGAGTGGGCATGGACTGTGCTACTAACTCAGGTGATTGAAAAGTATGAAAGCTACTTCTTCACTTAAAAAATTCTGGTCTTTTTAGATGTTTGATTCGATTTGGTTTCTTGTGGTTACCTACCTGGTGAAAAATGACGATCTACCCACAACCACAAACACCAAATACAGGCCGCCAGCAGTGCAAAATCAGGGTTTTTTTTTTTTTTTTTTTCCTCTCCCTATTATATATTCTTTCATTGATTTCGTGTTAAATGATACATTAATGATGTAAATATCATGTCCTTATTCACCACATGGCAGATATATATGTATATATAGTACGATTTGTCCTTTGAATTGAATAAAACCTAAAATTACGGTTCGGTTATTTTTATAAAATTCAATCTATCCATATGGTTCGGTTCACTAATTTTTTGAACTTAAAAAAATGGTTCGATATATAGTTCAAACCATATATTGAAGGATTTTTTTTTTCACTTCAATAAAAAAAAACTATGAATTATTTTCTTAGATTTCAAACATCAATAACAAATTGACAAGTTGATTTATAAATTTATCGAAATCATTAACAATACATTTGTCAATTTATGGAAATCAACATTTAACTATAGTGAGCCAAATTTTTTCACATCATTAGTATACGTTGTTGAAATAAGAATAACTAAACACAAGAATAAATTGGTGGTGTAGTCTCTTTTTTAAGACTCAAAATTAGTTAAGTGCTATTACAAATATTTATATGTGTGTGTATAAGGGAAGAAGTAAGATTGGACTTACATCACCGATGAAAGAGATAACCAATATAATATTTCTACTTTCTAATACCCATTAAACTACAACAATTTTTTAACCATTGAAACTCTAAAAGTATTAATTATAAAGATAAAAAATTAAAAATTTTATCCCAAAACACAATTAACTATAAAATAAAAATAACATTAAAAGGATTTTTTTAAAAGGTGAAATGGTTCGGTTCGGTTCGGTTCGGTTAATGACTCTGAACCAAACAGCGAACCAAATTTCCACTACTAAACCAAACCGTTTAAAAAAAAACCAAAAATTCGATTCGGTTCGGATTGTGTACATACATTTCAAGTCGTCGCTAAAGACTTGAAATCATTGCTACTTATAGTGTTTTTTGAAACAATTCTCTTTCTCTAGGAACGGCTCTATAGCGGGTATATGCATGATTTTAAAGGTTAAAGATGAAATGAAGTTACATATTTGAAGTTTAGGAATTTTTCTACTTGTGGCAAAAAGAAAAGAAAAGAAAACCCCATAACTTTTCGGGCATTTACAATTATTAAAATGCAATATCAATTTAAAAAAAAATCAGGAATGTTTAACAAACAAAACGTAACTGTCTTTTCCGTTCTTTTCCCATCGTTTCATAATTTTATCCATTTCTTTCTTATCAATCTCCACCAAGCCCAAGTGATCTTTTATAGAAAACTAAGTAGTCATTTTCACTTCTTCTCCCTTTTTACGTGTAATGTTTCTAATGAGTAAACAGTGATGATCAATATGTTTGAATGTTAACTATGGGTTTTTGAGGAGAAATGACAAGTTTATGTGTAATTAAGGAGGAATTTCCAAAACAAGAATATAAAAGATTGTATAAAGATGAATAGCAAAGGTTTTGACAGAATCTATAACAAGGTAACAAAGTTTTATATAAAAGTTTGAATCTTTAGTTTGCAAGAATTGTTGGAAGCGTGTTTGGGCATGTGGATAAGACTTGGATTTGGTTATTCGTAATGTTTTGATGTTAGGAAATGAGAAAATGTTGAAACTTCATGAAAATTCATAAAAGGAATCAAGCGCTTAGGCTCTGTTTCCCACACGAACGAGTACATAAGTCGTGTTCGGGTTTGTGTAGGACTTTATAATGCATGCTTTTCACATTTTGAATGTTTTGTTTCCCACACGAGAGAGTACACAAGAGGATATATGAGTTGTGTTGAGATTGGTGTTCAAATAGTGGCCTTAAAGTTTCGAAAATCATGCTTCTATTTTCAACACGAATGAGTATATGAGCTTAGTCGTATAGAGGTAAAAGTACATGAGTGGAAACACAATTGGTGTTGCTATTCGTGTACAAAATAGCTTTTTAACAACTTGTGCTTTCTTTGTTAAATACCTTTGAAACTTACTCAAATTTATCCTTAAAGGTTTAAAAAAACTTTAAAAAATTGGAACTAAACATTAACAAATTAATTATCTATTTTCATTTTATTTCAAATTTAAATTCTTATCTCAAAACTGAAGGGGTATGTAAGTGTCGATAAGTTTTGGGTAAGAGCGAAAACTATAGGAAGCAACACCTTTAGAAGGAATTAGATAGGTGGATCAGATACTAAATGCTTTATTTACTTTGTAACTCAGGTTTACAATATTCTAGAATAGCGACGTATCTTCATTCTAGGTACATGTATACTTTATTTATTGCTTATGGTTGTTAAAGTAGAAATTGAAACAGACTAATTAATTATCAGGCTATGAACATATGTTTGATGTTTGTGCATAGCTGCTAGTAATGGGTGGAGAGTATTCACGCTATCACCACAACAACCCAATGATCCATGTGTCGCGTTGTCCGAGAGTGGAGTTGCATATGGAAATGATCTGGGTAGATCTAGGTGTTTCGATTTCGAGAATATTGGGAAGTACCCAATATTCATGTTTGGAATTTGGGATGTTGGGGAGTATCCAACGTCATGTATATGTATGTATTATTATATATGTGTGGTGGGATACTGAGTTATTCTTGTGTTGCTTGTTTAGCTTAAAATGAAGACAATAAAATGTTAGTTGCTGCATTAGAATTAGTTCTACCTATAAATGTTTGTATGCTTGGTCCTGTGTGTGTGTTCATTGCATTAGAGTATCGTTATGGACCATGAGAAGGGCGCTAGTTTTGAAGATTACCTTGTTGAGTGTGAAGTCTTAGATTATTTTTGGAAATAGAGATTCTAGTAAATGATATGTGTTTTATTACTACTTGTGTGTCGGTTTTTAGTTAAGGATGAAGATTTTAATGTTAGTTTTTGGTAAACTTAGTGATCTATATGAGTCACCTAGCATGTGATGGTTTGTATGTGAGGTTGATGTTGCTTTTATGATATGAATAGAGTATTACTAATTGTAAACATAAACCATCCTTAAGAGTGTGAATTAGAGTTATAATTGTTTAATTGTGGTTTATAGTAGGAATCTAAGCCTTTGCATAGCTTACCTTATAAGGACACGTGGCGAGTTGTAAGTGTTCCTAAAATTTAGGGCGTTACAATTCTACTCGTAGGAATTTGGGTTTAATCCAATACATTTTGAGATAAATTCCTATGAATTTGGTGCTTTTGTCGTTTAAATGTTGTTTTTCAACTCTTAAAATCAAAAGAAGTAGAAACAAAGTGATTTGAATTAGACTGAAGTGAAACAACATCAATTGTGCAAAACATAATTGACCGAGTCCTACGAAAGTGCTTATTGAGGCTAAAACAGCAAGGCAAAATAAGGTAAAATGGTTCGTCGCACCCTACATTGATCCCTCGATGTGATCTTTAACTTTTGTTTTGAGGTGATCGAGCCTGAACTTTATGAAAGAGCTTATGTCGCGCCATAATGTCAAGCCCTAAATATACCCTACGATTGAAGTTGAACAAAAATCATACCTTTACTTAGAAGAAGCACAGCTTGAGTTGAGCTCATGTCTTGAGACCTCAATGCACTTGATTTACCTCATGGTTGAATCTGGACAAAGACTTGATCCTTTTTAGTAGAAAGCCATAGCTTAAGACGAGCCCTGATCTTCAAGCAACATTTGAGTGCTCGACCTACCATGCAAAAAGTAATCCTGTGAGCTGATATTTATGATGCGTGCGTGAGAGTAAATAACAAATTCTGTTATAAAGAATTTTCCATATCAGTAAATAAAATCGTCATGATTTCTGTGCCTCTAGTCTATAAATAAACGTGCATAGACATGCGATAAATATAGGTAGCATATGTAACAAATTCCTAAGATAGTATAGAGAGAGAATTCTTTGGCAAAAG
This sequence comes from Combretum micranthum, assembly GCA_024138025.1. Lineage (NCBI taxonomy): Eukaryota > Viridiplantae > Streptophyta > Magnoliopsida > Myrtales > Combretaceae > Combretum > Combretum micranthum. The sequence continues at coordinate 460,286 of JAMXBD010000437.1, forward strand.
AATTATTCCTTCTTGCTGAGAAATCTCGAGTTTTCTAGGTAAAATCATTTAAACTCATTGTTTGTATTTTTGTAAGATTTAAACTTAAATTATAATATTCTTTGTTAATTTCATATTATTTCTTCACAATTCGTGCTTAATACTTATATTCATGGAGAAATAATCTCCTACAGCTTAAGGTTTGTGAATTGAAATCATGATTCATGTGATTTCAAATGCATTTTCAAGTAAATATTGACTGGGTATTTGTAATTAGTAGCTTGGATTTATTTTTGTGAGTTTAATTGCTGGTGCACCTTTTAGATTCATGCTTGATTTCAATTGAATAGATTGAGAGATTATTCAAATGAATAGATCTGGGCTACCGATGGAGTTGATCATAATTGCATTGAGAGAAGGATGGTGAAACTTTCTATCATTTGCTTTTGAAATTCACTAGGTTGGTTTTGAAATAAAGGATTCTTAAGCTTAATGCGGATCTAAATCGTTGATAACTTATGAAGAGATTTTGGTGGTCTAGTTTAGATCTAGAGTTACTGACCTTAAGAGAGGCTTTAACTGACCTTAGTAAATCTGACGGTACAAACATACCAACAAACAACTCTTTCTCTGAGTTTATCAAGAAATCACATCATAAGGAATTGATGAAGTAAACTTTGGGCTTCTATCTTGCATTTTTACAAACTCATCCTTAATTTTGCCCTGAAAGCATGTGTATATCAACTAACCATAGCTTAGCTTCTGTTTTTATCATGATTTTCTAAATTTTCTTTGGCTAGATAATAAATAAAATATGAATAATATAGTTGCTAACAATCTCTTAGAATATGACCTAATATTTTCTATGCTACTTTGGTAGGTGCATTTCCCTGATGTCAGTAGTTTCTTCCAAAATTGAATAGAATATATTAGTTTTATAAATTTTCAAAAATTCAACTTTATGTTCTTTAAAAATTGGTTTTAATCCGAAGAACTAATTGAACTCACAACCAAGTATTCTAGCACCATTACCAGCGAGATCAGTGTTGGATTCAAACATTTAAGCTCAACAGGGCACTACTTGAAAGCGTTTCATTTATTAGTCTAGTTACTAATTTTGTGAATAGTGTAAATAGTTTTTTCTTGCGTTTTGTTTTCATTTTTGTAAACATCATTTTGTTCATAGATTTTTTTTTTTTTTTTGTAAATATTTGCTTCTTTTTGTTTTTGTAGATAAGTCTAACCCTCTTTTGTTTTTGTTGTATATGTGTACATAATGTATATACCTATTTTGTTTTTATTTCATTTCTGTATATAGCATCTTACCTGTTTGTAAATATTTCTACTTAGTGCTGTTTTTACATTTTTGTACAATTATTTTTATTTTGTTGCAAGATTCTTTAATTTCTTTAAATTCTTTTATTCCTTAATTCATTTATTTGTTCATTCTTTTATTCTTCTGCATAGTATGTTGTTTTAGTTGTTATTTGTTTGTTATAATAATAGCTCTATTATAGACTAATTCTTTCAATATAAAAATGCAAGTATATGACAAGGAGTCAAACTCACCCTTTATTTTCATTTACTCTAGAGCCACAAAGAATAGGACGTATTAGCTGAAGGATGGCAAGAGAGGAATGAGGATTGAGTCTAAAGAATATGACCACTAGAACTGAACACGAACATGATGGTAGGGAAGTTCAAGAGGAAGTTGTTCCTATAAGAGTAAACCAATGCAGAACCATGTTAGAGTTCTATAAACCAACCTTGGATGGGGCCAATGCTAGCATAGCCAGGCCCAGAGTTGCTGCTAATAACTTTGAAATCAAACTAAATGTCATACAAATGGTCCAACAATATGTTCAATTTGATGGACTTTAGGATGAAGATCCAAATACTCATCTACAACAATTTTTAGAAGTTTGCAATAGCTATAAGATTAATGATGCTTCCGACAATGCCAGTAGATTAAGATTGTTTCCATTCTCCCTTAGAGGTAATGCAAACAAATGGTTGAATAGTTTGCTTAGGAATTCCATTACAACATGGCAACAAAGGGCTGAGTGTTTTATGAGGAAATACTTTCTTCCATCTAGGACAGCTAAACTTAGAGCTGATATAGCCTTCTTTTACCAGCTTGACTCTGAGACTTTATATGACTCATTTGAAAGGTGGAAGGAACTACTAAGACGTTGCATACATCATGGACTTCCTAAATGGACCCAGGTTCAAACATTTTATAATGGGTTGAATTATGGAACTAAGCAGCTAATTGATGTAGTAGCTGGAGGGAGCTCGAACAATAAATCTCCTATGGGATGTTTAAACTTCTTTGAGGATATGGCTAACAATCATTACCAATGGTCCTTTGTCAGAACTAAGAAATAAAAGAGTGGGGGAGTCTTTTAGCTTGATGTAGTAGCCAATCTAACCTCCAAGATAGAAGCCCTGAGTAAGAAAGTAGACGGTATGACCATTAGTAGAGGCCAAGCAAACATGATTGATAGGGGTTCTGGACAAAATGTGGAGCGAATGATCTTTGAGAATGTGGAGTACGTGAACAATTTTAATGGTCCTAAAAATGACCTTTATAGTAAAACCTATAACCTTAACTAGAGGAACCATCCAAATTTTAGGTGGATCAATAACAATTTTCAGCAATCTGCTTTGAACCCATCGAACTTTTAGAAGCAGTAGGGTCAAGGGTTAAGTGTCCCCTAGGCTAAAAAAAGCTATTTGGAGGAATTAATTCCTCAATTTATCAAAGCAACTAAGGCCAGACAGTAGACTATTAATACAACTTTAAGAAATCATATAGTTGCAATACATAACCTGGAGATACAATTAAGATAGATCCCAAAACTCTTCTCAAAGAGACCCTAAGGATCTTTGCTAGCAACACCGAAGCCAACCCAAGAACTGAAAAAAGAAAGACTCTTAGGATGATTATCCTACCTTTCTTTTGCATGTGGAAGTTGCTAAAATATTTGATTTTTTGAGGACAAGTGTTGTCCTGAGAAGGAATTTTTTCATTTATGATTGTTTTATGGGTTGTAAAACTCTATTTAGGTTCTACTAAAACCTGATTTGATTTTATCATTGAATGATGATGTTTTTCATGGATTTTTTGTTTGAATGGATGAATGACATGAACATGAATGAATTTGTGGGTTAATCCACGTTTTAAAGATGTTTTAAGTATTTCAAAGGTGATCTATTTGATAAGTTTGGCCTCGAGCGAAGACCACGACATGGAGATTTGAATGGATTTTGATCACAAATTCAGTCGAACCTTATGGTCGAGTCCTTGACTTAGGCCATGACGATTCTAATTCTTTATTCTTTTTGCATGATTTAAATAACAGCCTGGATCTAAGCCTCGATTCTTTTTTTTTATTAATTCTTTATTCTTTTAATAAGCCATGACTTGCATTAAAGTCTCGATTCTTTAATTCTTTTATTAATAAATAAAACTACGACCTTATGTCAAGCCCAAAATTTTGGCCCATGACATTTTTAATATAATAGAATAAAAGTTGTTCATTCTCTCTTTTCATCACTGCATTTAAATTTTTTATGAACCCGATAAGCACTCTTTAAACCCTCGACATTCTTGCATTTTTGAAACTTACTAAAAATAAATCCATTTCATTATTTCAAGCATCAAACTACTAAGATAAGCTCATTTCTTTACGTGTTCTTTATTTTTACTATTTTATTTGTGCATAAAAATGTTAGGTTAATCTGCACATTTTAGGGTTTCAGTTTTTATGCATTTTTGCTATCCGCTGTCTTTGATGGAAATTAACTTGCTTGATGGTAGGAATGAGTTTATATAGTTGTTTTAAGATCCTTTGCAAGTTAATATTTTAGGATTGATAAGTAATCTATTACAAAGTTTTGTTGTAACCCTCGAGCTTCATTTGAGGTTCTGTATACACTTAGTTTATCTCAACTTACTCAGAAAGAGTAATTTTTAATCTTAACAACAACAAATACTGTAGATAATAGGTGTGTAGTTAAAAGTAATTCAAAATTCCTTAAAAAGAAATTGTTATGCACAAAATTAATGTAACAGTTCTTCTTAAAATTAGGGTAACTTTCAATTATAATGTATTTCAAACATTGTATTTATGTTACTCATTTTACTTTTGCATAAATGGCACCCAAATGATCTGTCACGCCCCGAAGGGTACCCTAAACGTGGCAGTCCGCCACATATAATATCAAGGCTTAAGAATGGCTACCTTAGTCATGCAAAAGCCTTAGTATTATATGTAAGGCGTCTAACAAGGTAATAGGAGACGCTTTTGGGAAGCATAGTTTAAGCAAGTAAAGATAAACATACAAGAATTCAGAAATAAAGTACATCATATCATAAATAACCAAAGGTTTGTTACAGAATCTCTTAGGGGCATACCCCCGATAAATCCAAGGATCGAGATAAACTTCATAACATCCAAAATTAAAGATTTCGAAGGAATTCTAATCTAAGTCTTCGAGTAGATTTCCTCCAAAAGCTTCAACATAAAACGTATACGGATACTGGAAGACCCCGGGCACAAAATTAAGTGTTCCTGAGAATACAAATATCTATAGGGGTGTAAGCTTATAGGCTTAGTGAGTAGATCCCAAAGTTCATACTCAAGTAAATTATCAATCAAGTTTATTATTCAGACATATGAAATGCATCAACCACATGAGCATACAAGACATATGACTTTCCGGGAATCATATGTTGAATGAATTTACGCCCTTCATTCGGGGTTGGGTATTCAGGCCAATTACAGCCACAACTTTTTTTAAAAACACTTTTATAGATCTTACCGGCTCCTATACGCCATCAAAAATTTGTAGTTATTACAGGCTCCTACTAGCCACCAAAATCTTGTAGTTATTACAGGCTCCTACTAGCCATCAATTTAAGTAGTTCTTACCGCTTCTACTCGCCACTTACATGATATACCGGTTATGTCTACCACCACTATTATACACTTGTCCCACCAATTGTATAGTAGTGAATGCAATGTGACTCAACGTATGAAATGCATGAATAATTTCTTTAATTAAAGTCTAGTAATTACATTTAGCTTCTTTCAAGTGATCAACCAATTTCAAACAATTCAAGATATTAATGCACATACGACTTTATTACAAACAAATCGAGTTCCGATATACTTAGTATTCTTTCAACATATTATCATACACTCCCGTTTTCTTTTTCTTAATTTCTAGTGCAACTAATTTTACAAGCACAATCAAGAGTATGAAAAATAACGGGGAAATAACTCACTCGGCCATGATGACACCGTTCTTGAATTGGATGGGTCGTTCGGAAATTCCACTTAATCGTAGTAATCCTCGGGATATGGACAACCCTCCTCGTGATTATCTAATCAAGAAGAATGCCCAAAATGAGTATTTCATGAAATTCTATTTTTGAAGATTCTAATCTTTTCTTAAAAATCGTAGTAAAATCGTATAAAGGGAAATTCCAACTTAAAATGGCCATAACTTGCTCAATTTAACTCGGAATTTCGCGTATAGTATACCGTTTTCTACCTACTCAAAACGATCTACGCATTTCTAAGCTTATCTCCATAAAACTAAGTCGTTTGGGTTCCGAAAAGGTAGCGATCAGATTTGCCACGAATTTGTAAACACTTGCTTTCCTTCTTGTAAACAAAGCTCATTTTGAAAAGATAACATTTCAATTATTTTGTAAACTTTTGAGAGGTATATATATATTTGTAATGACTCATAACAAATGTATGAAGTAAATGAAGTTGTCTCAACTTAAAAAGTAAGGTTTTAAAAGTCTTTGATTTTGAGATTCTATTTTACTTTTGAAAGATCTTTTAGTTATTAAGATAAAGATTTTATTTCTAAATGAAATCTCTTGTAATTTCTTTGATTTCCTAAAGTGTGGTTTTTATTTTCTAAACTTGGATTTCAAAAGTAGCAAAATGACATTTTTAATGTTCCCAAAAGAATTTCTACTTCTTGATAAAAGATGAATTTTCATAAAACCTTTTGTAAGAAAAAAAAAATCATTCCCATATATGTTCATGGGTCTTTAAGAAATCCATTTTTTTTTTCATATTTATTTCTTTTAGAAAGAATCTTTAATTTCACGAAAACACTTTCTCATTGATTTTTGTTGAGACAAAAACATTATGTTCATGCATGAATATGAATCATAAGCTATGGAAATGTAAAATAATAACTTGAAAGCTTTAAGTAAATAATCAAGCATTGGGACCTTAGCTTCATCAAGGTACCCCGAGACTAAGAAAAGACTAGTCTCGAAAAGAAAAGAAATTGTTTTGACTTGATGAGGACAAGTCTAAGACTAGAATGACTAGTCTTAAAATCAACTTGAAATTAAATAACTTGAAATGAAGTAAATAAATTGCATGAAAGATAAATAAATTGTAAGACAATGAGCTTATATGCTCTAAATAATATGTAGTTATATAGATATATTAGATAGTAGTAACATAAAGGAAATATAGAGAACATAAAGGAAATATAAGGATCATAAAGGAACATAACGAGATTGATATTATGAACAAAAACAAAGTATGAATCTAATGTTGCTTTCTTAACCTTCATGGTTTTAGAAAACATACACTAAGCTCATACTAAGTAGATGAACATGAAGAATTCTTGAGAATTTCTTACCTAAAGGAAACTAAACTTAAGAAGACTTCTTGAGAGAACTCTTGAAAGAATTTGAGAGAGTAACTTTAATATAGAAGTGGTGTGAAAGAAGTGAAGGTATAAGGGGGTATTTATAGGAAAATGTGGAAGATAATTTGTGTTAATTAATTAATTGAAAAATAAAATAATTGAGCATAAAGAGAGAGGGAGGCCGGCGCTATTTTGAGGGCATGGGGAAGAGAAAAATTTAATTTTTTTGTCTTTTGATTAATTAAAGTAAGAAATGAAAGATGTGAAGTTGTATTGGAAATGAAAAATGTAAGAAATAGGTGTATGGTTTGTAAGAGTAGGTTGTAAGAAAAAGTAGAGATAGATGAATAGTGTAGAATAGTAGAAAATAGTGTAATGTAAAAATAGACATGACAATTTAATACCGGTAGTAAGAAAATACGAGTATAAAAGCGATAATGATATTTTTAGCTACCGAAAAATTACGAAATTGATATTTTCGGAAATCTTATACTTTTACGAGTCTAACGGTGTATTCGGAATATTTTTCCTATTTCGGGCTTCCGGACTCATTTTTCAAGAACTGTGTCCGTTCGAGTTCGAAGGACATCCGAAATTCGCGAAACTGAAACTTTTATAAAACCTATGGTTGTTACGAACTATTCGAGCTAATTATCCCAACTTCGTTTTCTAGGGCTTGAGAAAACGGCAATGCCGGAGTTAAACGGTTACGGTAAACTAGGGTTTTGTTTGACCTAAGAATCCGTTTGACTTTCGTTTAGGGTTTAGGTCTTTAGTTTTGGGTCGAAAATTTCGGGGATTTACAACCTACCCCCCTTAAAGAAAGTTTTGTCCTCAAAACTTGAAATTTGTAACTTGAAATCCGTACCTGATTCTTCAAAGAGATTTGGATATTTCTTTCGGATCTCATCCTCGGCTTCCCAAGTAGTCTCTTCTCACGAATGATTCCTCCATAATACTTTGACATATCGGATTTCCTTGTTTCTCAGCTTTTGAACCTTTTGATCCAGAATTTGAACTGGGTGCTCCTCATAAGTCAAGTTCTCTTTTAGCCTGACTGGTTCAAGTCCACAATCCGATCAGGGTCGGGGATATGCTTTCTTAGCACTGAGACATGGAAGACATTATGTACTCCCGACAGGTTTGGTGGTAATGCCAAGCGATAAGCCAAATCTCCTACCCGTTCGAGGATTTCGAAAGGTCCGATATACCTTGGGCTTAGCTTCCCTCGAGCGTACACGATGATACTCTTTATCGGATTCACTTTCAGATACACATGATCACCAACGTTAAACTCAAGGATCCGTTCGTTTTTTATCCCCAACTTTTCTGTCTATCTTGGGCCTCTTTCATCCTTTGTTGAATAATCCTGACTTTATCTGAGGCGTCTTGGATGAGATCTGGTCCAATTGTTAATTTTCCACATCATCCCAAAATAGAGGCGATCTACACCTTCTTCCATATAAAGCTTCGTATGGTGGCATCTTGATTGTTGAATGATAGCTGTTGTTGTAAGCAAACTCTACCAAAGGTAGGTGTACTTCCCAGCTTCCTTGAATTCCATAACACAAGCTCTTAACATGTCTTCCAAAGTCTGGATAGTTCGCTCTGATTGTCCATCAGTTTGTGGATGATAAGCTGTGCTGAACTGTAACTTGGTCCCCATACATTTCTGAAGGCTTGTCCAAATTTTGACACGAATCGAGGATCTCGATCCGATACAATCCCTGCTGGAACTCCATGCAGTCTCACAATCTCCCTTACATATAGCCGGGCCAACTTTTCCATTGAGTAGGTCATGTTGATGGGGATGAAGTGTGCTGACTTGGTAAGTCGATCCACAATTACCCATATGGCATCATATCCGGCTGATGTTCGGGGCAATCCACATACGAAATCCATGGTAATTTGGTCCCATTTCCATTCTGGTATGGCCAATGGTTTCAAAAGTCCTCCTGGCCTTTGGTGTTCAATCTTTACTTGTTGACATATGGGACACTTCATTACGAATTCAGCTACATCCTTTTTCATTCCATTCCACCAAAAGCGACTTTAAGGTCTTGGTACATCTTGGTACCACCGGGGTGCATGGTATATCCCGAGTTATGCGCCTCATCCATTATTTCCTTTTTCATCTCCTCATCATTTGGTACACATAATCTTCCCTTCATTCTTACTACATCTTCCTCATCTATCTCAAAATCGTCATACCTTCCTCCTGTATCTCACTTTTCAACTTTTGTATGACTTCATCATATCGTTGAGATTCTTTGATTCTATCGATCAGGGTTGGCTCCATTACCAAATGGGAAATTTCCATTTCCGCACTTTGCCCCACAAATTCGATGCTCAATCTCTCGAATTCCTTTATAGTTCTTTTTGAGTTGTGAGCATGGCTGCAACTTCTCCATGGTTCTTTCGACTCAAAGCGTCTGCTACCGCATTCACTCTTCCAGGGCAATAATTTATTCCAAGATCATAGTCTTTGATCAACTCCAACCATCTCCTTTGCCTCATATTCAATTCCTTTTGTGTGAATAAATACTTGAGGCTCTTATGGTCCGTATAAATCTCGCATCTCTGTCCATATAGATAGTGCCTCCAAAGCTTGAGAGCGAAGACAACTGCGGCTAACTCAAGATCATGCGTCGGGTAATTTTGTTCATGCGGCTCAACTGCCGTGAAGCATAAGCAATCACCTTCCCTTCTTGCATGCACACATCCTAAGCCATTTCTTGACGCATCACTATGGACGGTATATGGCTTTTCTGGATCGGGTAAGGTTAAAATTGGAGCAGATACCAATCGTTGCTTTAATCTTGGAAACTTTGTTCCTTTTCTCATTCCAAATGAATCTTTCATTCTTCTGGGTCAACTGAGTTAGCGGCTTAGCTATTTTTGAGAAATCTTGCACAAACTTCCTGTAATAGCCAGCTAATCCAAGAAAACTTCTAATCTCAGTCACCGTCCTTGGTTGTTTCCATTCCATTACGGCCTTAATCTTTTCAGGATCTACGGATATTCCTTTCCCTGAGATAACATGTCCTAGAAAAGATATTTGATCCAACCAAAAGTCACACTTGGATAATTTGGCATATAACTTGTGCTCCCTTAAGGTTTGTAATGCCATTCTCAGATGTTCTTTGTGTTGCTCCCGTTTTAGAATAAACCAAAATATCATCAATGAAGACAATCACGCATTTATCCAAGAGCGGTTTATACACCCGATTCATCAAGTCCATGAAAGCAGCTGGTGCATTTGTCAATCCAAATGGCATGACCATGAACTCATAGTGTCCATACCGAGTTCTAAAAGCGGTCTTGACACATCTCTGGTTTTATCCTCAGCTGGTGGTATCCAGATCTCAAATCAATGCGTGAGAATACACTTGCTCCTTGTAGTTGGTCAAAGAGATCGTCAATCCTTGGCAATGGATACCTATTCTTGATAGTGACCTTATTGAGTTCTCGATAGTCAATACACAACCTCATCGATCCATCTTTCTTCTTCACGAATAATACCGGAGCTCCCCAAGGCGAGACACTTGGTCTAATAAATCCTTGGTCAAGCAATTCTTGTAATTGCTTCTTAAGTTCCTTGAGCTCAACAGGTGCCATTCGGTAGGTGCCTTGGATATAGGTTCTGTTTTGGCATCAAATCGATCTCAAAATCGATTTCTCGTTTTGGGGGTAACCCAGGCAATTCTTCTGGAAAAACATCAGAGAATTCATTAACGATGGGGATGTCGTCAATGTTGGGTCTTTCCTTTCTTCCTCCGTACTTCCCACATAACTTTCCATCCTTCTTCAACTTCTTCAATTAGCTCAAACGAACTTAACTCCAAACTTTTTGCGGATTCTCCCAAAAACGTAGCTTTCTTTCCATCTTGTCTCCTGAATTCCACCCTTTTATTTCTACAATCTACCTTTGCTTCCACCATGGACAACCAACTCATTCCAAGAATCACTTCGTACTTGCTAATTTCTATTACTATAAGATCGGTAGTTGCTTCATGGCCTTGTATCTTCATGGGGCAATTCCTTATTACTTCTTTGGTAGTCACCACACTACCGGTGGGGGTTTTTATACGAAAACTTGTTGTGATTGTGGTGATGGGTAAACCGGTCTTCAAGGCTACACTAGTGGCAATAAAGGAATGTGTTGCGCCGGTATCGAAGAGGGTATAAGCGGTTAGGTCCCTATTTGTATGGTTCCTGCGTTCAAGAGCGCGTGTTACTAGTCTTATTGTCTTTAAAAAGGTTTCCTAAATCTATTAGCTCAACATACATCATAACTTTATACTCAACAGATATTAAAACAGACATATAAAAGGTTGAGGCTAACCTGTAACCAAGTTATAGTCGTACTCCTCTCCATGGTCCAGGGCAGCCAACTCTAATCCTTCTTCGGCATCCTCCTCGCAGACCCATTGCCCTTCAAGGTTATAAATTCTCAGCCCATGCATAGATGATGCCGAGCGACTTCCGCTTCCATTCCCACTCCTTGTCGGGGCAAGTCCTCCGAGGATCCAACAGGTCGGTTTGCTGTGAGATTCCTTTGGGGACACTCGTTAGCAAAATGTCCCAATTGCTTACATACGAAACAAGTCGTAGAAGCTTTCTTTGGGCAGTCCGGAATCTTATGGCTCGGGTCACCACAGAAATAGCACTTGTTCTGGAGAAGGGGGCATCTCTTCGGGTAATGCGCTCCTTTGCATTTCCAACAATTTGCTGTTATCTTGGAATTATCCTTCTGTCCACTAAAATTTCCCTTAAAGTTGCTAATTGGTTTAAACCTCTTAGAAGGGAAATTGGAGCTCGTTCCTGGTTGAAATTTCCTTCCAAAAACCTGCACTTTTTCTCAAGTCCCAGCTTTCCTTTTCTTGGCCCCTTCAACAATTCTGCTCTTTCAACCAATTCTCTGAAGGTGCGAATGTCAAACTCTTCTAATCGCATCCTTAAGTCCTCATCTAACCCATTCAGGAACACTTGTCGTTTCAGCTCCTCACTATACTTATAAGAATCCGGAGCATACTGCAGGAGTCGGCTAAATTCCGTCTCATATTGTTCTATGGATTTCCTCTCTGGGATATGTGCAAGAAATCCGCACTATACCTTACTCTTAAACTTCCAGGGAAATAATTTTCCAGAAACTCATTCCGAAACATATCCCAGGTGATAGGCGGCGGCAATTCCCTACTCTTGGACTCCCACCAGATGCGGGCGTTGAACCTCAACATATAAGTACCATAGCTTATTCGAAGATGATAAGGAACTTCATAAGCGGCAAAAGATCGTTCTATCTGTGCGAGCCAATCTTCTGCTTCATCTGGTTTCCCAAAAGCTCCGTCAAAGTAACGGTTACTTTTGATAAAATCTGGGAGTGAAGTTCTGTATGGTCGAGGTGGTGGCGGAGGCGGCAGGGTGCTGTATGTGATTGAGCATCAGGTGCTGCTGGTCCATGTACAGATGCTTGGGGTGCTTGCTGGGGTGGTGCTTGTGCTGGTGCCGGAGGTGGCACATTCCTTTGTTGTTGCTGAACTAACACATTAAGAAGTTGTGTTAATTGACCCAGAGTGGCTTGGAGATTGCCTTGCTGGTCTGGGGCAGGAGCCACAGGGGGCACTTCTGGTTGGTTAACTTCTTCAGGCGGGTTATTTGATGCCTGCCTCATCCTTGGTCGTCCCCTTCTAGGTCGGCTGTTTTAATTGTTTACGTAAATACTAGATTATTAAGGCTTTTGCATACTAAGTTACGGAAATTGCGGAAGCTTTTAAGAAATAAACATATGAAGGGAAATATCACATAAGAGAAATTTAATCAACTAAATCAAGAGATGAATTTGTTAAACCAAAATAATTAAAAATCATAATGGAATTTTCATAAAGAAATCAAAGAAATACAACATATATCAAACATTTTTCTTTTGAAAACATAAATTAATCTACCAATCGATCCCATATCCTAAGTCGATCTGGTTACAACATTCTTGTTGGACACATGGGGTTGCTCGTGTGGATCCTTCCTTCTTTCTTTGATCATTCCTTCTTGGTGAGGAAGTTGCATTGGTTGGGTTTAGAAATCGTTCTTAGCCATCTTAGTTACAAATAGCTTCAAGTTGCTTTGGTCCATCATTTTCCTTTGCGGGAGGGTTGATTTCTAGATGCGCTTGGCTCCCGTTGTTCAAACTTCGTCTGCGCTGCATGCTCCTCATCGGATACTTCCGTCACTTCTTTCTGATCAGGTTTCTTACACGAGATCGTTTCGATTCGGGATATTCTCATCAGGTCATTTGAAATCTTGACTGGCTTTACGTTGGTTGGAATATCCTTATCTCGTCCATGATCTACTGGCTCATCGTGGGCTTAGATATAATAATCGTCCTATGGATTCCAAATCGAAAATCGGGAAAACTAACATCTATTATTTCGGAAAAAGAACGTAGCTTTTTGGAGCATAGGTGTGGTTGTAATGGTACGTAAACATCATATCGTAAGAAACTTCTAAGTCTGTCTTATAGGGAAAACTCCTTACAGGGCTTCCTACTTTTAATCGGTAATCCACAAGGGTTCTTCATTTCTTGAGTTCAACATATTGGGTCTTAACCCTAACTTCCCAAGGTAAACTTTAAAGGACAAGGGAGGTCATGAATTCTCCCTTTTTGAGAATTTCTAACTTGTCTAAATCTTATCTAAGTCCTTTCTATCTTTTTCTATTCTAGATTTATTCCTATTACCTTTATTTCTATAAACTTGTTGCTCTGATACCAACTTAAACTGTCACGCCCCGAAGGGTACCCTAAACGTGGCAGTCCGCCACATATAATATCAAGGCTTAAGAATGGCTACCTTAGTCATGCAAAAGCCTTAGTATTATATGTAAGGCGTCTAACACGGTAATAGGAGACGCTTTTGGGAAGCATAGTTTAAGCAAGTAAAGATAAACATACAAGAATTCAGAAATAAAGTATATCATATCATAAATAACCAAAGGTCTGTTACATAATCTTAGGGGCATACCCCCGATAAATCCAAGGATCGAGATAAACTTCATAACATCCAAAATTAAAGATTTCAAAGGAATTCTAATCTAAGTCTTCGAGTAGATTTCCTCCAAAAGCTTCAACATAAAACGTATACGGATACTGGAAGACCCCGGGCAAAAATAGGTGTTCCTGAGAATACAAATATCTATAGGGGTGTAAGCTTATAGGCTTAGTGAGTAGATCCCAAAATTCATACTCGAAGTAAATTATCAATCAAGTTTATTATTCAAACATATGAAATGCAACAACCACGTGAGCATACAAGACATATGACTTTCCGGGAATCATATGTTGAATGAATTTACGCCCTTCATTCGGGGTTGGGGATTCAGGCCAATTACAGCCACAACTTTTAAAAACACTTTTATAGATCTTACCGGCTCCTATACGCCATCAAAAATTTGTAGTTATTACAGGCTCCTACTAGCCACCAAAAACTTGTAGTTATTACAGGCTCCTACTAGCCATCAATTTAAGTAGTTCTTACCGGCTCCTACTCGCCACTTACATGATATACCGGTTATGTCTACCACCACTATTATACACTTGTCCCACCAATTGTATAGTAGTGAATGCAATGTGACTCAACATATGAAGTGCATGAATAATTTCTTTAATTAAAGTCTAGTAATTACATTTAGCTTCTTTCAAGTGATCAACCAATTTCAAACAATTCAAGATATTAATGCACATACAACTTTATTACAAACAAATTGAGTTTCGATATACTTAGTATCCCTTCAACATATTTTCATACACTTCATTTTTTTTTGACTTAGATTCTAGTGCAACTAACTTTACAAGCACAATCAAGAGTATGAGAAAATTAACGGGAAGTAACTCACTCGGCCATGATGACACCGTTCTTGAATTGGATGGGTCGTTCGGAAATTCCACTTAATCGTAGTAATCCTCGGGATGGACAACTCCTCGTGATTATCTAATCAAGAAGAATACCCAAAATGAGTATTTCATGAAATTCTATCCTTGAAGATTCTAATCTTTTCTTAAAAATCGTAGTAAAATCGTATAAAGGGAAATTCCAACTTAAAATGGCCATAACTTGCTCATTTTAACTCGGAATTTCGCGTATAATATACCGTTTTCTACCTACTCGAAACGATCTACGCATTTCTAAGCTTATTTCCATAAAACTAAGTCGTTTGGGTTCCGAAAAGGTAGCGATCAGATTTGCCACGAATTTGTAAACACTTGTTTTCCTTCTTGTAAACAAAGCTCATTTTGAAAAGATAACATTTCAATTATTTTGTAAACTTTTGAAAGGTTATATATATTTGTAATGACTCATAACAAATGTATGAAGTAAATGAAGTTGTCTCAACTTAAAAAGTAAGGTTTTAAAAGTCTTTGAATTTGAGATTCTATTTTACTTTTGAAAGATCTTTTAGTATTAAGATAAATTTTATTTCTAAATGAAATCTCTTGTAATTACTTTAATTTCCTAAAGTGTGGTTTTATTTTCTAAACTTGGATTTCAAAAGTAGCAAAATGACATTTTTAATGTTTCCAAAAGAATTTCTACTTCTTGATAAAAGATAAGTTTTCATAAAACCTTTTGTAAAAAAATCATTCCCATATATGTTCATGGGTTTTTAAGAAATCCATTTTTCCATATTTATTTCTTTTAGAAAGAATCTTTAATTTCAAGAAAACACTTTCTCATTGATTTTTGTTGAGACAAAAACATTATGTTCATGCATGAATATGAATCATAAGCTATAGAAATGTAAAATAATAACTTGAAAGCTTTAAGTAAATAATCAAGTATTGGGACCTTAGCTTCATCAAGGTACCCCGGAACTAAGAAAAGACTAGTCCCGAAAAGAAAAGAAATTGTTTTGACTTGATGAGGACAAGTCTAAGACTAGAATGACTAGTCTTAAAATCAACTTGAAATTAAATAACTTGAAATGAAGTAAATAAATTGCATGAAAGATAAATAAATTGTAAGACAATGAGCTTATATGCTCTAAATAATATATATAGTTATATAGATATATTAGATAGTAGTAACATAAAGGAAATATAAAGAACATAAAGGAAATATAAGGAACATAAAGGAACATAAAGAGATTGATATTATGAACAAAAACAAAGTATGAATCTAATGTTGCTTTCTTAACCTTCATGGTTTTAGAAAACATACACTAAGCTCATACTAAGTAGATGAACATGAAGAATTCTTGAGAATTTCTTACCTAAAGGAAACTAAACTTAAGAAGACTTCTTGAGAGAACTCTTGAAAGAATTTGAGAGAGATTTTGAGAGAGTAACTTTAGTATAGAAGTGGTGTGAAAGAAGTGAAGGTATGAGGGGGTATTTATAGGAAAATGTGGGAGATAATTTGTGTTAATTAAATAATTGAAAAAAAAACAATTTGAGCATAGAGAGGGAGGCCGGTGCTATTTTGGGGTATGGGGAAGAGAAAAATTAATTTTTTTGTCTTTTGATTAATTAAAGTAAGAAATGAAAGATGTGAAATTGTATTGGAAATGAAAATGTGTAAGAAATAGGTGTATGGCTTGTAAGAATAGGTTGTAAGAAAAAGTAGAGATAGATGAATAGTGTAGAATAGTAGAAAATAGTGTAATGTAAAAGTAGACATGACAATTTAATACCGGTAGTAAGAAAATACGAGTATAAAGCGATATTGATATTTTAGCTACCGAAAAATTGCGAAATTGCGCAAAATATAGTCTACGAGTGTAATTCGGATATTTTACGAGTCTAACGGTGTATTCGGAATATTTTTCCTATTTCGGGCTTCCGGACTCATTTTTCAAGAACTGTGTCCGTTCGAGTTCGAAGGACATCCGAAATTCGCGAAACTGAAACTTTTATAAAACCTATGGTTGTTATGAACTATTCGAGCTAATTATCCCAACTTCGTTTTCTAGGGCTTGAGAAAACGGCAATGATGGAGTTAAACGGTTACGGTAAACTAAGGTTTTGTTTGACCTAAGAATCCGTTTGACTTCCGTTTAGGGTTTAGGTCTTTAATTTTGGGTCGAAAATTTCGGGGATTTACATGATCTCAATCCTAAACACAAAAGCAATAAAAAAGGGCTAGAATTGAATCTAAGCCCCCAATGCAAGTAAGTACTACTCTATTGACTCTAGTAGAATCAACTGATGGAGATAAGGAGAAGTATAATTTGTGTTTAGTAAGCAAAAAGATTGTTGAAAATGCTATGTTGAATTGGGATCTATTGAGAAGTTATGGCATGGAGAAGTGACCATAGCCTTCATGGCTAGTTTTAGAAGTGGGTGCAATGTGGCACAGATGGGAGATATGGTTAGCTTCTTCTCTTTTAGAGAGTATAGAAAAGTCTCAATGAGGTAGTTTATTACTGCCAAGAAGCTGTATGATAATGAGAAGATCCTAAATAGTGAGGAGTTTAAGAAGCTTCCCATTGCAATGTCAAAGTAAGAATGGAAGCATTTTGCTGCAGAGGATATTGAAGGCACTTTTAGGCCTTCTAAGGAAACTGCCCCGAATTTCAAGAGCTCAAGTGCTAGCATGTTGCACTACCTGCTCATTAGGAGCATTTTCTCAAAGATAGAGGGTGAATAAACTATTGTAGAGGAAGACCTACACTCTTTGATCAGTATGATGAGGCAAAGGAAGATGAATGTTTGGCTAATTGTAGCATGGAAGATCATAATCTAAGCTAACCTTCAATGTAAGGGGATTTTCTTAGAAGGAGTGATCACTAGGATTTTGAAGAATTTAGGTTTATGGCCAGAGTTAGGGCCAATAGATTTGGTGTGTACATTTAGAGACCTCCAGAAGAGGTCTTTCAGGGACTGGAGGTTGAATGAAATAGGAGCCTCATCAAATACTGCACCAGCAATAAGAGAAGAGTCACCACTGGCACCTGCTCTATAACAAGAGTCAGAGCATTTAGAGGTGCCAAGACATCATGATGCTTCTGCACTAGAAGCTACAGCATACCCATCAATAGCTGTCTTCAACAGGCTTGAGGCTGAAGAAAAAAATATGAAGAAGTAGCTGGCTGATATTGAGAAGAAAACTCGGGAGGACATGAATGATCTTAAGAAGACAATGAAACAAATATTAGATTTGTTTGTTGATGGTCCTCCTCAACTCAAGAAATCAAAACTCCCATGACCTGAACCAATCCTAGTAGAGTCAAATCCAGATAATGATGATAATGATGATGATGACGATGGTAATCATCCAAATTTATACAACTCAAAGATGATAATCATTAAGACAATAATGTAAAAATATTGAAGAAGTTTTAAGAAAAGTCATAGAAAGCACTCCTAATTTTTTTTTCACGATATCATAAAAATTTGAATTATTATATTTCAAGATAAAATTCTTTCTTATTATAACTTCTTGCTAAAATTCTACAAATGTAACAAGGATAAAATTTGAAATATATATAAATAAACAAAAAAGAGATTCAACTAAGTGATAGGAATAACCAAAGTTATAAAATAAAATCTTTTGGATGGTTAAAGAAAAAAATGATGAGTAAGTAAATAATTATAAAAGGATGGTACTATACCTAAATAACGTAAATCTGAAGATGCTTTATCAAAACAAAAATATTACAAGAAACACCAAATCAATACAATAAGAAAGAATAAAACAACAAGAAATATCAAACGGACCTGATGATGAATACAAAAATATTATATATAAACTCAATAAATATTAGATTATCATATAATAAAAAAATGATAATTGAAGTGAACATATATCAAAATTTAATCTAAATTAATTGGAGTAACATAATGAAAACATGAGTGAAAGAATAAAATCTTAAAAATGATTAAAAGTTTTTGAATTATAAAATCTAAAGTTAATACGATGTCAAGTATCAATGGATAATTAATCTTAAATTTTGTTTAGAATGTAATTTAATAATTGAGCTTAGATAATTTAATTAAAATGAGTAATTTGAATTATAGATTATAAATGAATATATTAACATAATCAAATTAGTAAATAGACTTAATTGAAATTGAGAATTCAAATGCCCCTTTTCAATCTTTTATCTATTTCAATTATTTATTTCACGAACTAAATTTCTCAAATCTTTCTAGTTATCAAATTTAAACTCTATTTCCTTCAAATTATTTATTTACTTTAATTATATTTCCAATAAATCAAATTTCACTATCATCTCAACCAATTCTAATTTGAAAACCCATTTCTTTTAATCTACAAATGACATAAAATTTCTTAAGTTTAAATACTTAGATTTATGAAATACTAAAATGTAACCCCTTTAACCTAAATTTTATACCTTCAACTCTATAAATTTGGAATTCATTTTCTTGTTTAAAAATATCAATTTCTAAGGCTGAACTTAAACTAGATACCAAGGTTTTACAAAATTAATTTCCAAACTAGATTTTCAATTCAAGTTATCGATGTTAAATTATATATTCTAAAGTTTTCTTTAAATTGTTGTTAATACTTAGATGATGATTTGAAAAGTTTAGAATGAAACCTTACCAATTACTACCATAAAAATCTCTTTATATTAATCCCTATCTCCTTTTTCCCTTTTCAAAATTTGCCCCCTTTTCCTCTTCTTTTCCTTCTTGCTTACATTAACCTAAAATCTCAACTTTAACAAGATTAAAAAGGAGAAATAGGAGATGAAATGAAGATAGAAGTTGAGAAGCATGCATGAAAGGAGCTACAACAACTAGAAAGTAGTAACAATAGTGAAAAACAAGCTAGCTAAATTTGCTGGACAAGTAAGTAGAGTTGTTTTCCTTATTTTACTTGTTGTAAATGCTTGCATACGATGAGTTAAAAGTTAGATATATGTAGAGATTTTATTAAATTTGATGGGTTTATGAAGATTGTGTATATATGTATGAAGTTTGGAAGTGAATGATATGATCTTTGTGATGGGATAGTGGGAATATATTTATGAATGGTGTTTAAGCTTGATATGAACTTGATAGGATGATATTGAAGTGAATTTGACAGAAACAAGATCACAAGTTTTGGTTAGGCTATGTGAAAGTTCAAAATTTTTAAACAAATCATGAACTTTTCATACGCCCTTCACCACGGCCCATGGCAATGGGCGTGGCACAATCTGTGCCTAATTCTAGGTTGATATGCTCCTTAATGCATAATGTAGCATAGGGCGTAGTGATGCATATGCCTTTGATACAGGGCGTGGAGGTTTCAGTTACAAAAAATGTCATCCATACGCTCTTTGATATAGGGTATGGTAGAGGGCATAATACTCTCTGTTTTCAAATGTAATCCATATACCCTTTGATAGGGGACGTAGCATGGGGTGGGGTGGATTATGTCCTCAAATTTTCACCTTACCACCCTTACTATGGGGCGTATGGACTTGTAATCATCTTTGTGTCTTCTTTCTCTTGTCAAATTCACTTGAATTGAGCCCTATTCTTATAAGTTAGATGTTGGTAGTTGAGAATAACCTCCTTTAATCTCTTAAAGATCAATGTGTTAAAGGATTTTAATACGAGTTTAGAACTTTTAGCTATAAGAATGTGATTTAATATTTAAATTAAATGACTAATTCAAATCAAATTGATTAAGATTAAGTATATATAGATCTAAATTGATATGAATCATTAAAATAACTAAGCTTAACTTGACCTAATGAACTTCACCAAGCTAAAATAAATTAGATTGGTTAAATTTAATCAGTTGACTAAGTTAAGCTATTAGACTTAAAATTTGTAAATGGCTTAAAGATAACATATTAAAATAGGGTAAATTACACCAGTGGGTCATAACGTTTGTGAGTAAGTTTATTTTGGGCTACAGCATTTAGAAAAGTTTATTTTGGGTCACAACGTTTAGAAAAGTAATTCAATTCAAGTGATGATGGATATGTGTCACCTTCTCCTGTCGACACATGTCACCCTTCTCCCATTGATACGTTTCCGCTATAACCTAGATTGAATCACTTTTCCAAACATTGTGACCCGAGATGAACTTACCCCCAAACATTGTGACCCAAAATAAACTTACTCCCAAATGTTGTGACCTACCGGTATAATTTACCCTATTGAAATATGATGAGTTAGATCATATCTTGTAATGGGAATATGTTGCTTCAAATGTGTGCTTGCTTAGAGAATGAGTATTTTGTATCTGAATGTTTAAATAATGTTTTCGTAATTAATGATTATAAATAAAGACAAAAGAAATATTTTGACAGACAATAGAGAACTGTCCGTGTATTAGCGGGGCGGTTTTCACAGCTATAGCAAGGTTCTTACTTAGTATTTGATCAAATAGGATCTTAAAATGTGTTTAAGTTGACAGATAGATGTTTACTTTTTTTTTTTTTTTTTTGCATATACTCTCAGAAATAGCCTCTAGCCAACCTTCTATTTCTATTTAAATTTCAATGTGAATGATGATGATGATTTGATGATGATGATTATGTTGTTGATGATTGGATGATTGATGAGGATGATGCTTTAGCTTTCCTGGGGAATTGTTAAGATGTGGCTTAGATGACAAGTAGATAATATTAACTATACCACACTATTTGTGTTTGTAATTTTGTTGCATTTGTACTATTTTAAATGTAAATAGTCATGCATGAGGAATTGGGTATTCGTGTGTGCTTGGTGAATGTTTTGTTTTATAACTCACTAATTTAAAAGAGATCATACCTTGTTTGTAATCATTGAGTTGTACTTGTTTACCATTGTCTATCAATTGATTGGTCACTATAATACTAACTTACTAGTTAAATTAAATAATCATGTATTGCAATATGGTATAACTTGCATTAACATTTATAAAGTATCCACATCACATGTTATCATTCCTATTCTATGGTAATGCTTAGGAAATCCAGTGAATTTGGTGAAGGTTACCATTGGGTTGCTAGTTCTACAGGAACTAAGTAGGCTTAAAGGACGTCGCTTGATGAGGGCTACTATGAAATGATAATGCTTATGGGGGGTTTTTAAGGTTCTAAAGTGAGGTGGTGGATGTTGGATGTTTTAATGGTATGTATATATGAGAACAAATGAGTTTAAAAAAGAAATCCTCCCTCTTTAGTATTCTAAGGAGAAGTTTAGGGTAATGTTAATAATAAATATGTCAATGACAAGAAATTTGAGAAAAGAAATCTCCCTTCCTTAGTTTTTAGATTCTCCTGGGCATGATACTTGAGCTGGTCCTTTAACCCCTAAGAGAGGGTGTAAATCTCCATTGAGTTGGATTTCGGTCATCCAAATTGTGCATGTCATATGATTGAGTATTGCATTGCATATGTTTGTTAATAAAACTTGCTTGACATTTATTTAATGTGTGGTTTAGTTTTGTTATTCACTGAGCTATGGTGTAGCTCACGTCCCTATAGTTTTTGGTGCAGGAATAGCTAAAGCATCAAGAATGGGCTAAGGCTATGTAGAAAAGATCCCTAGAAGATAGAAGACTATTTGAGATAAGAATTGGATAGATTGTTTTATATTGATATTTTTTTTTGTAACATAAGTTTAGATTATTGATTGGACTAGTTTTATAATAGTTTAAAATCTATAAAATGTAGATGATTTATCCTATTTTACTATTTGATAGGGAATATCGATTCTCTGTGGTTCTGGTAGACTGTAGGAAATTGTATTTTCTTTATTTATCAAAAATGTAATTATATATTAGAAGTTTACAAAGTAATTATTCAGGTAGAGTTTTGCAAACATTGACTTGTAAGAAGGTTCTCATATTGTGGATGTACATATGATATGATAACTTTAGATTATCCTTCTAAGCCCCTTATGAGAATCGTGATAACAATGATGCTAGGACACTCTCACCTGCCACCTTCATTCCATCACCCCCTCACGAAACATAGTTACTATCCCCACATACATCACCAGCCCATATACATTCCCCATCTCATATACACTTACTCTCTCCAACATACACAAAACTTCTAACACAATCCCTACCCCAAATACAAACCTTCTACCGATGGCTGAGTTGCCTACTCACATTATATATGAGGACAATGAAGCCATGTTTGAACTACAACACAACCCAACCCATTAATCCAACCATACACAATTCCAGTTCCATCTCTTCCCAAAACATTCAAGAAGAAAACAAAAGGTGCTCCTAAGTCGGAAAGAAGAAGGCTGATCCTACAGGACGAGCCATTTGATGACGAGCACAACCCAACCCTTTTGAGTAATTTAGTGCGATGAGTTGTTGGAGAAGAAGGAGTGGAAGAGGAAGGAACTGCTGATGATGAAGTGGAGCAAGTACAAAAAGATGCTTTGATTACACAAGAAGAAGGCAATGCCATAGTCTTTGGAGGCATTGACCTAAATATGGTACCCCCAACTAAAGAAGAAATGGATGAACCTGGGTGTTTGATAAGGGAAGTAGAATTGTAACTAAGAAGTCTTCAAGAGCGAATCAACAAAAGAAATCAGAAATGAGAAGATGCTCTTCTTGCAAGGACCTTATCAAGGATGTGGTGGGAGGAAGATGTAAGGAGTAAAGGCAAATATCCATTAAAATAAAAGGTTACTTTAGATGAAGAAGAAGAAGAAGGCAATGCCATAGTCCCAGGTGGCATTGACCTCAATGAAACACCAGTTGAGGAAGGGCCAGTTAAACAAATAGCCCAACTGTTGATGAATGAAGATTTTTATAAGCTAGAAGCAGAACTAGTATAATTCGAGTTACTGGCAACTGACAGAGAAGTTGAGTAGCAAAAGGAACTGGCAATGGAGGAAGAATCCATGAGACCATCTCCAATGATGTTGCTAGAGTAGTGTTGGATGTAGAACACTCAGTCCCCCTTGCTACTTCTCATGAAGCACTAAAGTAACATGAAGAGGATAGACATGTGTTCTCTTTTCCCCATGCTCCTGCTCAAAGAAAATTAAGGAGAAAAGTGGCTACTAAGAGGAAGCCCTTTGGCAAGAACAAGATTAGAACTCAAGAGTAGGAGTTTGAGGAAAAATCAATTCCACCAACTCTTGAGGTGGCTATAGTAGATTCACATGAACCTATCTAGGTCATTTTTCTAGAACCCACAATTGATGCTCTTAAGCAGCCCCATTGGGTTGGTAAGCAGAAGAAGGAAATGGAAGAAAGAGTACCTTCTACCTTCCCACAAAATGATGTTAAATGCGATGCTGCACAAAAGGAAGTGAGATAAGGAGCTGCAAAGACAAATGGATGAGGAGATTAAAAGAGCAAGGAAGCAGAAAAAAAGAGAGAGCATATACAAGCCAATGATGAGTTGGCTAAAAAATTGTCTACTCCCTTGGAGAAAGAAAAAGCAAGGAAAAGAGAAGAAGCCAAAGATGCTAGAAGAAATAAGTAAGTAGAGCTTAATAAGCCATCTCAGTCAGAGCCTAATGAAACTCAATAAGGTACATTCGAACAACAAAAGGATGGAGGGTATTGCTGTAGATGAGGATTTTTTTTTATGATAACTTCCTTGAGAGTGATGATGAAGAAAAGAGGAAGAAGGGGGTGGAAAAGGACAAGATTGAACAAGAAAATAGTGATTTTATTTTGGTCCAAAAGCTCCAAAGGCAGCTTAATATAGAAGCTGAGATGGCAGAAAGACAAAAAGGAGTTGGCCCTTCCTGGATAAATGAGCAACAAGTAGTGGCTACCCAAAGTTAAACACCTCCTCCAATACTACACCCCAATAGCAGAAGTGGTGTAAGAAGACTACCCAGAAATAATAGCATTAATAGAAGCAGAGGAGGTGTTAGGAACAATGAACCTAGCAGAGGAAGAAGTGAAGGAAGATTTGACGCTCCTAGATTTAGAAGGGTTAGAGGGAACGAATTCAACAAACCCTGGGGATATTGGCTAGGAGAAGAACACTAAACCCTTACCCCCACTCGATTTATTTCACTTACTTGATGCCAAACAATTCCTAATTCCTTGCATATTCTTTATTCTTTATTCTTTCATGACATAGTTTCATATTCTTTGTATTTGTGATTCTTATATTCTTTTATTCTTTGTTAATAAAATGTTATTCTTTGTGGCAAAATAAAATTGATTTCATGCAGGGTCAAGTCTAATAGTTAGAGATAGAGGTTTTGGTCCATAATTCAATTGTGGCTTTAATTGAACCATGGTTATTACTAATAATTTACCATGTTTTGCCTCAGTCTTTAAAATAGAATCAATAAGACAATGAAGTATGTGACCAAAAACTCAACCCTTGAGCTTTAAACAAAGAAGTTTTCTTAAACTTCTAATTTTTTAAATCTTGCTATGAAATTGTACTATTATTTATCCCCTGTTTATTTTATCACGATTTTAAAACATATAGGAGAATAATTAAATTAAGCGTAGGGGAAGGGATTTAGCAAGATTTAGGTTGAGCATGAATTTAAAGTTCTGTTAAAAAGTAGAGTGACTGTGCTTTAATTGATCAATTTTTCCACAAACTATAGGAAATTATTGAAATGGCCAAATTTGACCAAAATTTTTAAAAAATTTGAAATAAAATAACCAATTAACTCAATAGAGTAAAACAATGAATATCATTATAAGATTGAGTTAACTTTACTTTATGTAAATCACTTTGTAGATATCCATGTTTAAATTAAATGTAAAACGTTGAGGACTATGTTTAACTTATTTAGCAAGATTTGGATTGAGCATGAAATTGAAGTTCTGTTTAAGAATAGAGTAACTATGCTTTAATTGATTAATTTTTCCACAATCTATAGGAAATTAATGAAATGGTTAAAATTTAAACAAAATTTTTCAAAAATTCGAAACAAAATCACCAATTAGCTAAGTAAAGCAAAATAATGAACATCATCATAAGATTGGGTTAACTTTAATCTATGTAAATCACTTTGCAGATATCCATGTGGAGTAGTTTTACTTGTTATATAATTAGAGTTGGAATTAACTTAAGGTCCCCATAAAGGCTTCTCAATTTACTTATAAAAGCTTAAATGATCAGTATGATTTTCAATTTAGTCATTTTGAGAGCCGTATGATCTCTGATGAGGGTTCAAATGATGAACATAACTCGATGATTTTTCGTTATGCTCTATTAAAAACAAAAAAAAATGAAAAAGAAAACAACCATGTGCTTTAGATTGAAATGGGCAAGGGTGGGTCCCTTAGAAGAGAAATTTCTTATCCCCTCTTTCAATTTAAATAAGCCATAAAAAAAGCGAAAAAAAAAGCGGGCTAAAACCCGTCTAGAGGAAAAGTAAAGAAGACAGCAAAAACCTTCCCCTTTATAGCTTTGAAGTATATAAATAATTGATAAAAATGAAATAAAAAGCACAAATAAAGAAGAAGGTTCAGGGGATAAATTGATGTATATGCCTTCACCTTTGATTATGATGCTTATAGAGATTATTAATGAACTACATATTTATATGTATAAGGGGATAAGGTTGATTAAGTTCTTATTACTTTGTTTGATATTTTGAATCATTTTTTCTTTAGAATTCTTAACTATACAATTAGGGTGAAGGCTGATCTACTTGGATAAGTTATGTGATTTTAGCATAAGTAACTTTAGCATAGTAATAGGGATGATTGAACATTTAAAGTGCTGAGATGATTTGAACTCTGTCATGCCTCAAAGGATACTCTAAACGTGGCAGTCTACCACATACAATATTAAGACTTAAGAATGACTACCTTAGTTATGCAAAAGTCTCAATATTATATATAAGGCATCTAAAACAGCAACAGGAGACACCGGTGGAATATGTAGTTTAAGCAGTAATATAAAACATATAAGAACTAATAAGCATATAGTCACTAGATTAATCATAATAAGGTCTTTACATAAACTTAGGGGCATTCCTCCGACGAATTTCCTAAGGATCCACAATACAACTTAAGTCTTATATACATAAATTTCTATAGCCAAAAGATTTTAAGCAAATTTCTATCTAAAGCCTTTAATCGAATTTCCCCAAAAAGCTTCCCAAAAGCGTAGTCTTACCTGGATATAAAGTGACCTTGGGTAGAGCAAAAGATGTTCTTGTGAAAATAAAAATCTGTAGGGGTGTAAGCTATACTAACTTAGTGAAAATATTCTCAGGTTATCATATTCAAATCAAACGTCAAACAAGTTATAATTAAATAAACATATGCTATGCATCAAACACATGAGCAAAGAAAACATATGATTTTCTAGGAACCATATGTTGAATGAATTTGCGTCCTTCATTTAGGGATAGGTTTACTGGCTAATCATGGCTAAAACTTTCGCAAATGGATTTTATAGCCCTTACCGACTATTACTCGCCATAAAAAACATGTAGATCCTACTGATTACTACTTGCCACTCTGTAGATCATTTCGGCTATCACTCACCACATGCAGATACTCTTGGTTATGCCGACCACCACTGTTATACACTTGTTCTACCAAATGTATAGTAGTGAATGTAATGAGACTAACTATATGAAGTGCATGAATTAATTTAATTAAGCTTTTGGCATATAATTATAATGTCTTAAGGGCGATCATACAATTTCAGACACTCCAACATAATATTAAAGCATCCATTTGATTATAGGCAATTCAAGACTCTATATGCTTAGTATAAATTCACTAAAATTATAAATAACATGCACATTCCATTTTATCTTTTCCTATTTCTAGTGCCACTAATCTAAAAGCATAATCATAAGTATGAAAAACAGAGGAAGTAAACTCACTCAGCAATGCCTCGGTAATACCTCGCCTAATCAAAATAGTATTATGGATAGAAAGTATCATCCTCCTTATTACCTAAACAAAAGAAATACCCATTATGAGTATTCCATGGAATTTCTACTTTAATTTGCTAATTCTATTTTCTAGCTGCGGTAAAAATCGGATTTGTGATAACTTGCTCATTTTAACTTGAAATTTTGCATATAAGATGTCGTTTTCTACCTACTCAAAAATATTTATCTATTTTTGAGGTTATTTTTTACATTTAAGGGCTTTTGGGTTGAAAAAAAATTTGGCACATATTTGGCACGAAAATTCCAGCCTTCAAATTGTGATTTTCTAACTTTTATTTCATCTAAAAATTTCATAGCAAACACATAGATATTTGTATAGTTGAAAAATCCTTTAATATATATATATATATATAATCGTATTATATGCATGATTTTAGTGTTGCTGTCTCAACAATGAATTTTGACAAAACACTTTATTCTAGAAGTTGGAAAAAATAAAGTTTTACAAGTTTTTCTCTAATTTGTTAGAAGAAACTATTATTTTGAGTATTTTCCTATTATAACTATATTTTCCTAACTTCATAAAATAAGTTTAAAATTTAGAAACTTGATTCTTTAGGTTGTTGGCAAATTTTTATTTTCTAAGTGTGTTTTTTAAACTAATAAGTTGATTT
The DNA here is from genome assembly GCA_024138025.1 of Combretum micranthum. Classification (NCBI taxonomy): domain Eukaryota; kingdom Viridiplantae; phylum Streptophyta; class Magnoliopsida; order Myrtales; family Combretaceae; genus Combretum; species Combretum micranthum. The sequence goes on from JAMXBD010000437.1 coordinate 488,390, forward strand.
TAACTTGACTTGAAAAATTTGTTCTATTCTTAGTGTCTATCAAGTGTTGGTACAATTGTCTAAATAAGTTTTTAAGTAAAATTTGTATAACAAAGAATTATCAAAATTAAATTTATCAATAAATTATTTAGCATTTTGAAAAAAGCAAAATTAAACCAACATCATAAGTTTAGAGAAACTTGCATAATAATGAGTTATTGAAATTTAAAATGAACCTATTAATATTTTGAAAAGAATGTTGTTGAATCATGATCCTAAGTTATAATGGAAGTTTTCTCCTAAGTGCTAAGAATTATTTTTTTATGGAGAGTTTAGTCCTATTTTTATATATAAAAAAAAGAATTCCTTTTTATTTCTTTGAAAATTTAATTAAGACAACAACATTATAATCATGCATAAACATGAACTTGTATCTATGTAGTATGATAAAATAATTCATATAAAGGATAAAAGGCACAAAAAATTAAATAAACATGTATGTAAAATCAAGTATTGGGAAGTCTTAGCTTATATCAAAGCTTCCTAGAACTTAGACTGGACAAGTTCCATAAGGATAAAAGAAAAACATTAAAAAGCTTAAAGAAAAGAAAAAGAAATAAATTGTGGAAATTTTAGATTTTTATTCAAGGCTTCCCGAGACTTGTAATTCATCCAGTCTCATAAAATATAGTAAATAAGAAAAAAGAAGGAAAAGATGAAAATTTGGAGTCTCAGACACCTCCCAAAACATGTTTCGAGTTGATGAGGATAGGTTTAAGACTAAAACATGACTAGTCTTATTTATTATGAGCAATGATCAAGAGCAAAAATAGTAAGAACATAACAAGATGTAATGTTAGCGAGCTTTTAGGCTCTAAAAATATAGATATACAAGTAAGAGCATAATAAGATGTTATGCTAGTAAGCTTTTAGGGTCTAAAAATATAGATATACATATACCTTACATAATACATACAAGAAGTTAGATTAGATCATAAACAAAATATGAACATAATAACAACATAAACAATCGTGGTTATGAACAATGACATGAACAAATTGTTGTTTCCATGATTTCTACCCTAGCATAATACTCATGGGGTTTTAGGAATCATAACATACTAAGTGTTCATGTTATGTTTCATGAATAATAGGAAAATATTTAGGAATTTTACTTAAGGTGGATGAAGGAACAAGTGGGTGAATCTCTTTTCTAGAGAAAAAAGAAGAGAGTTTTGGGAAAGAACTGTTGGAGAGGTTTGTGGAGAGATTTTGAGAGAGTGTTGTTATGTAAATGAGAGGTGTGAAAGAAATGGAAGGAGATGTTGCATTTATAGAGAAATGTACAGAGAAATAGATGTAACAAAATTAATTAGAAAAGAAAAAAATATAGATGTAGAGAGAGGGGGGCAGGCATGATTAAGAGGGAAAGAGAGGGAGAGAATTAATTTGTTTTGTATTATTGTAATAAAAAATAAATAAAGTGTAAGAGAAGTTATGTATAAAATTTTATAGGGAAAAAATGTAAGAGATAGGTGTGTAAATTGTAAGAAATAGATTATAAGAAAAAATAGAGATAGATGAATAGTAGAAATAGTACAATGAATAGTAGACTAGATAAATAAAATACCGGTGGTAAAAAAAATACATGTAAAAGCATTGTATCTGATATTTTTGATACCGAAAAATTACGAAAGTGATATTTTATAAATCCTTATGAAATCACGAATCTATATTGATTTTTGGAATATTTCTACTATCTCGAGCACCGAGACACGTTTTTCAACATATGATCATGTTTGGGTCCAAAACGATCAAATTTTGATGAATTTGATCTTTTTAAGCAATCTTATATTATTCTGATCTACAATCCACCATTAGCTCATTTCTACTATTCTCAAATTTTGAACGTGGGATTATTGGAGTTAAAACTACTAGTATGCCTTGTTTATTGTTGACTTTTGAAGTTCCGGTTTGACTAGAGTTAGGGTTTATTGCAATTTTACTCTAAAATTGACAGGTAAGCTCAATTGATCTTGTCAAATTTCAATTTATGATTTATCTTCCTATTTAAAAATCCTTTTTTGGTTTTGAAATGATGTTTGCTTGAGGACACACAAAGGCTTAAGTATGGGAGAATTTGATAAGTTTATTTTACTCTATTATATTCATAGGAGCTTAATCTGATGCATTGTTAGATAAATTCCTATAAATATGGTGCTTTTATCATTCAAAAAATATTTTTCAGATTTTGAAATTAAAAGAAGTAGAAACAAAGTGATTTGAATCAAATTGGAGTGAAACAACATCAATTGTGCAAAACAGAACTGATCATACCCTGCAAAAGTGCCTATCAAGGCCAAAACAACAAGGCAAAATGGTTTGTCGCACCCTACATTGAGCCCTCAACATGACCTTTGATGTTTGTTTTGAGGCGATTGGGCCCTGACCTTTATGAAAGAGCTTCTATTGCCGCCACAATGTCAAGCCCTAAATCTACCCTGCGACTGAAGTTGAACAAAAGTAACACCTTTACTTAAAAGAAATACAACTTGAATCAAGCTCATGTCTCGAGACCTTGACACACTCAATTTACCTTATGGTTGAATATGGACAAAGAATCGATCCTCTCTAATAGAAAGCCACAACTTAAGTTGAGCCCTGATCTTCAAGCGACATTTAATTGCTCGACCTACCACACAAAAAGTGACCCTATCAGCTAGCATTCATGATGCACACGTGAGAGTAAATAACGAATTTTGTTATAAAGAATCTGCTAGTCAGCAAATAAAATCATCATGATGTTTGTGCTTCTAGCCTATAAATAAGCACGCACAGGCATGTGATAAATGTATGTAGCATTGTAACAAATTCCTAACCTAGTATAGAGAGAGAATTCTTTGGCAAAAGAATTATTTCTTCTTGATGAGAAATCTCAAGTTTTCTAGGTAAAATCATTTTAACCCATTGTTTGTATTTTTGTAAGACTTTAAGTTTAAATTATAACATTCTTTGGTAATTCCATATTATTTCCTCAGAATTCATGCTTAATGCTTACATCCATGGAGAAATAATCTCCTATAACTTAGGCTTTGTGAATCTAAATCCTGATTCATGTGATTTCAAATGTGCTTTCTAGTAAATATTGACTGAGTATTTGTAATTACTAGCTTGAATTGGTTTTTGTGAGTCTGATTTCGTGGTATACCTTTTAAATTCATGCTTGATTTCAATTGAATAGATTGAGATATCATCCTTTTGAATGGATCTGGGCTACTAATGGTGTAGCTCATAATCGCCTTGAGAGAGAGATGGTGAAACTTTTTGTCACTTGCTTTTGAAATTCATTAGGTTGGTTTTGAAACAAGGATTCTTAAACTTTATGCGATCTAGATCGTTGATAACTTGTAAAGAGATTCCAATGATCTGGTCTACATTTAGAGTTACTGACTTTGAGAGAGGCTTTAACTTACCCTAGTGAATCTGAAAATCCAAATACACCGGCAAACAACTCTCTTTCTGAGTTTGTTAAGAAATCACATGATGAGGAATTGGTGAAGCAAACCTTGGGCTTTCATCTTGCATTTTTACAAACTCATCCTTAAATTTGCCTTGAAAGCATATGCATATCAATAAACCATAGCTTAGCTTATGTTTCTCTCATAATCTTCTAAATTTTCTTAGGTTAGATAATAAATGAAATGTGAGTAAGGTGGATGCCAACGATCTTTTGGTATATGACCTAATATTTTCTAAGCTAGTTCAGTAGGTGCACTTACTTGATATTGGTAGTTGCTTTCGAAGTTGAAGAGAACCTATTAATTTTATAAATTTTTGAAAACTTCAACTTTGCATTCTTTAAAAATTGGTTTTAATTTGAAGAACTAATTGAACCCATAATTAGTGATACGTCCAAGTATATTTTGCAACCGTATAGGTAGGAGTTTGGTCTTTAGCTTCAATAGAACTGTGAAACATATTTGGTGGCTTCGTAGACTACTAGAAGATAAGATTGTGACCAAGATAGATGGTATAACTTGTTGCTGAGCAGGAAGTGTCTGGACATCTAGCCAAATCAACATCGATAAAGGTAGTGAGAGAGGCACATAATGTGTGACTTATAGGAATACCTAATGTCAACTAGCCCCGAAGATAGTGAAGAACTTGTTTTGCTTCCTACATGTGAGTAATGGTAGGATTATACATGTATTGGCTAAATTGATTTACCACAAGTTGATATCTAGGTAGGTTAATGTAAAGCATTATATTGCACTAACAATCTCATGATAAGTGGTAGGGTTTTGTAAGGATGTGGACCAATGTGCACTCAGGTGGCTTTTAGGAGATAAAGGGGTTTTGATAGATGCATATGATGACACTTGAGGAGATTAGAGAAAAACTAAGACTGACACAAGTGAATAACTTGAGTTGTGTAAGCGACACGAATACCAAGAAATAAGTATAGAGGTCAAGGTCTTTCATGGCAAATTTATGGGAATGAATCAAGATAATGATTTAGAAATTAATTACTAGTGTTAGTAAAGATGGTGTCATCAACATAGAGAAGAAGTATTAGTGTATCTAGGCACCTAGATAAGATGTACATTAGCTCTACTTTGTCGAAAGCATAGTTGTAAAAAAAACTAGTGAAGTATGGAACCATGCATGATGAGCTTGTTTTAAACCATATAAGAACTTTTTAAATCAAAATACATAGTGAGGATAACATGGATAGGCAAAACTAAGAGTTGTTTAATGAAAATTATCTTAGTGAGATGGCCATGAAGAAAGACATTCTTAACATCTAGTTGATGAATGTCCTATTAAGATGAGATAGAATGAGATAAGACAAAGTGAATGGTAGCAAGTTTGATGACTAGGCTAAATGTTTTTGTGTAGTCGATACCTTTTAGTGAGTAAATCCTTGGGTAACTAGCCAAGCCTTATGGCACTTAGCTTGCCCATCAGCATTACACTTCAAGCAAATTTTCAAGTGCTACCAACAACATTTTGATGTGGTTGGGGAGACATCAAAGTCTAGGTTTTATTTTGAAGAAGCTAGTAAAACACTTCTCCCATAGCTACTGCCCATGTGGGGCCATGAAGGGTAGTGGCATAATGATGAGGTTTAGATGCTAAGGAGTGAGTGTGAAGGTTAAGAATGTTGTGAGGCTTAGTGATGTTGGATTTTGAAGGGGTTTACATAGAATGAATTGTTGAATATATATGTCCAATGTGGATTTTGATGATACAATATAATGCATAATTAATTATTTAATTTTTGTGAACTGCGCTTAATTAGTCAAACATATATATATGTATGTTGTGTATTTTTGTGAAGTTTTCTACAAGTTTTTAGTAAAAATAGTATTAGTTGAGAGCTGGACAACTTCGTTCATCAAAGTGCAATAAGTTCAAGGCTGAGACTCGATAAAGCAAAAAATGTAGAGACATTAGTCGAGGATCATGTTGAGGGGTTAACCAAGTCAATTAGTGAAGGCGCAACAAAGTTAAGACCAAAGCTCGATGAGTTCAGGAAATTCATAACCTTAGTCGAGGAGTTGGTTAAGGGCTTGATAGGTCCAATAGTTAGGGCGCGATAAGTTCAAGACCGAGACTTGATAAAGCTTAAAAATGCACAAACCTTGATCGAGGGTCACATCAATGGCTCGACGTGTTAATGCTTAGGGCACAATAGTTTGACTTTAAGGCTCGATGGAATAAAGACTTGTTGATGGTAAATTTGAGATGCGATAAGTCTTTAGGGCATGACAGTTTAAATACTGGAGCCAATGTGGCAAGAAAGAGCCATTGAAGCACATTAAATGCTTGGCGACTTAAAGACATTATTTTTAATGGATATTTGAATTTTTGAAGGCTATAAATATATTGTCCTTGGTAGATTCAACAAAAAAAAAAAAAAAAGTAGAAAAGAGCTTTTATTTGCGATTTAAGAAATTATTAATTTCTTGTTCTCTTGTTCATTAAATTTGTAATATTTGCAAAGAGAGAGAAAAACATTATAGTGCTCTATTCTTACACCTATATTCTCTTAAAGAGTATCTAGGGAGAGAAAGAAAATATTTTATTTCTTGTGTGTTGTAAAGAATGATAGTTGCTCACTTGATAGTTGCTCCTTGATTGGAGGCATTAGTGGACTATAGAGAGTAGGAAGTAGGCCGAACTCTATGTTATATCTAGACTAATATTTTCTATCCCTATCTTTTTTATATTTCATTTGTAATATGTTGCTTTATTATCTACTGTTGTTAAATATATATTTGATCTTCCCATTAAAATTAGTTGTTTGAATTTATAGGGAAAATACTCAATTCACTTCCCCTCCCTTCCCCACCCCCACCCCCACCCCTACCCCTACCCCACCCCCCCAAAACCACTCCTGAGTATTTTATAGTGCATTGATCACTGGTTCTAAGTGGGAGTAATTACCCATATTGGAAGTACATGATGAAAATTTTTCTTAAAGCTCAAAATAGATTAATTTGGAATGTTATACAAAATAAGCCTTTAAAAATGGAAGGAAAAGAAGAAAGAGATCATAATGAAGAAGACTGAAAAAAATTAGATCTAAATGAAATCGCTATGAATATTTTTCATTGTGGTACAATTGAAAGTGATTTGAATAGAATATGTATATATAAATCTACTAAACGTATATGGGATGAACTAGAAAAGATTTATGAAGGAACTTCTAGAATGATACAAAAATAAGTCTTTTATGTAGATAATTTGAAAATTTCAAAATGCTTCCTAATGAATCTATAGTTGAAATGCATAACAGAGTCTCTAATATCATAAATCCTCTCAATGTACTTAGGAAGAATTTTACTAACTTGAAAATAAATTCTAAATTGCTCAGGTCACTGCCCAAGTATTGAGAAGTGAAAAGAATTGTCATAGAAGAAGCACGAGATCTAAGTGCTATGAGCAAGAAAGAACTCCTTGGTGTGCTTAAAATGCATGAGCTCATCAAGAAGTAAGGGAAAGAATTAAACAAGAAGGCTATTGCTCTAAAAGCCACAAAAGATGATTCTAGCGATGATGGTGGTGGTGGTGATGAAAATGAGAAACTTGTTTTGATAACTAAGAAGCTTAAGAAGTTGATAAGGCCCAGTTTCAAGTCAAAGAGAGTAGATGATGATAGAAGCTCATTTAGACACAAAAAGAAGGATGTGATAACATGCTACAAATGTCAAAAGTCAAGATACATCTAACAATACTATCCTCTTCTCAAGAAAACTTTTAGGGGATCCATAAGCACTTAATTAAATATGGGACAAAAAATTATTTCAAGCTAATACAAGCTTAAGTTGCTCTTAATTAAATATATTAATGACATGTACATCACATAAATTAACATAAGTTTCTTGCACGTTTATCTAGAAACAAGAAGATCATAACAATAATGATATTATATTTGTATACTAGCATAGTAGGTCTAGGATTTGTGTGAATTTCTTCTATATGGTACACTTGACTTGTTATTTCTCATATTAATCTATGTCCTATTGTAGACTTGATGATTATTATTAATTATTTGATTGACTTATTAAATATCACAACACACTAAAGCATAAATGCATAGCCACAACCTGATTTTGTTTCATTTGCATGTACAAGTAACTTAGCATCACTATGCCCTTTGAGCTCAATAAAAGATCCACTATACAGCTTACCAAAATTCATGGGACCTCTCAAGCATCTCATCCATTCTGACCAATGCGACTAGTGGTCACGATTATGGTTACATCTATATATATATATATATATATTATTTACCTAACTTACATCCGACATTAGCTATAATAGCTAGAGAAAAATTCAACAAAGTATACGAGGCTTCACATAATCAACATGCATTCAATTTACGTAACTAAATCTCTATGGTTTTCCTTTCAATTAGAGCTAACAGTAAAGATAGTTCTTCAAGTTCACTTAGAAATTTCCAATCTGCCACTTCTTATGATTCTTATATCTCAAATTAAATTAGCTTCACATGTGTCTTTCATATCAACTTTTCAAAGTCAAAGAAGATTTTGTATGTTCAATTTTATCAAGGCTAACTCTTAAAAAAAAAAAAAAAGAAAAAAAAAGCATATCATCACCTATATGTTTATATACGATCAACAACAATAACGTAGTTATATACACAAATACTTACTATAGAATAACCGAGAGCTATCATGATCTAATTGGCAAGTTACAAACACTATTTATTTATTTTTTAAGGCAAGAACTATACAAATTTTTTTATGCTACACCATATGAATTTCTTCTTATAAGTCACAAAGCAAAAGAAGTTTTAACATCCAATTGCTAAATAAATATTTTATGGGTCAATGGTAAAGTAAACAACTAAAATAGAGGGCCCCTGGAGGAAATGATGGTAATCAAGTTAGGGGAGATGATGAGATATAAATCATGGCATTTATCACTAGGATGTTTATGATGTATTACCAAATGAAGATGATAATAAAGATTTCTTCAAGTATTAAGATGAATTTCGAGGGTTCTAAAGCTTTTTTAACAGTCACAAGTGGCAACACAAATTGTGTTTGGAATAGAAGCACGTATGAGAAGATAGAGCATCCTGTGGCAAACACAAACAAAGCACATGACTATGTTCGGGTTTGTATTGAAGCCAAAACTGCTAAAATTCTACACTTACTAGAGTACACGACCCGACTTGTGTTGGAGTCCGTTCAAAATTCAAATTTGCTATTTTTTCTTTTTTTTTGGTTTTAATTCATGATTATTTTTATTAAAATCTTTGTAGGGGTATTTTATCATTTTTTTTTAGTTTTTATTAGAGTTTTGGACTTCTGTAAATAGCCATTTTCCTATTGCAAAATGATGATTGATTTTTTTGTGGGAGAAATAAATTCTTGAATCTTTACTTTTGGCGACTTACTTACTCTTATTGATCGTAAGATCATAGTGAGTACACACACGATTGAATCTTTGTGCATAATATCAATTATTCTTGGGTATCTCCAAGATCTTCTTTTCTTGGTAAATCATGTCCAAGGTAAGGAAGGCTTCATTTATCTATCAATTTAACCCTAATCTCATCTTGGGATTTGTGATACATATTAATTAATTAATTATTAGTTATATAATCTAGTGATAATCTTCCTAAATGTATCATAATTATCGATACTGTGTTTATTGTGGCTTATTCAATAGCAGAGTTAGAAAGTTTTTTCCTAGGTATATCATATTTTGGTATAGTATGTTTTACACACATCAGACCCAACTCATAAGAGCAAGTAATCTTATTTTATATGTGATACCTCATGTGTGTGCACTTCCACATGGAGTATAAGAGGAAATTCGTATTGATTTATAAGGCTTAGTAGTGAATATCATTTCGAAACTAACAAAAAACTTTAAGATCAAGTAGCTAAAAATGGTTTATTTGTCTTTATTAACTTGACTATTGATTACTTTTAGCTTAAGTTATTACAAATGTATCAAGCCCACCCACTATCCAGTAGGTAAACGATACTATACATTGAAAAAAAAGAGAAAAATAGGCCTAATTGTGAGGTTTCAGTAAAATAGTATTAAATCCACCCCTTATGCAGTAGGCATACAATGAAGTACACTAAAAATAAGAGAAAACCAAGCTTAACTATAAGGTTTCATAAGGATACACGAGGAAGTTTGTATTGGTTTATAATGGCAATGAATAATATATTAATACTAATGAGAAATTTTGTACTCAAGTGGTTGAAATAAGTCCATTAGTATTTGTTAATCGTTACATTATATTTATTTATTCATCCATCAAGATAAAGCTTTCTTTTGAAAAACATTTATAATTAATATGTTTCATTCCTAGAGGTAAGGGGATCAAATCCCAAGTATTATTTTGCAAAGTTGAAATCATTTCAGTTTATTTGCTTCTTTTCACAAACTTAATTGTTAAAAATTAATTCAGGGAGACTAACTGTGCCTTGACAAAGACTGGACATCCCTTAACTGTGCCTTGTGGCTTTGTGTTACTTGTTAAAAATTAAAAAGGAAAAAGAAAAGGTTTAGAGAGTGAGCCTTAAAGGTGTACCTAGGAAGACATCGCTCATCCCCTATCCAGGTTCAGTAATGTTGACTTAGTTGCGTATGTAAACTTTCTTACCCATCGTTAATAATACATGTTTTAGTTTCTTTGAAGGGTCCTTGAGCCAATATAATATGCATTATCTCTTTGAAAATTAGAGGCTCGCATGCCCGAAATTTCAAAAAACAAAGTTCGCTAGCAGGGGTTATGCTTGATGGGATCTTCTACGTATCCATTTCATCATTGATCCTGAAAATTGATATAGAAGCTAATGTAATAAAAGTTTAAATAATCAGATTAAAAATGACCTCTTGATGGGACCATAGTATAATCCCATACTTGGTCTTTTATTTAATTAGGTGTATAATATTTATATAGTTTGTTTGAAATAAATAAGTTGGAGTTTTTTATTTTATGATATATCTCAAATTTAGTACTCAAACTTTGCATGAAAATTCAATTTCATACATAAACTTTGAAGTGGCTAATATAATACTTAAGCACAATTTTTTGTGATTATTTTTATATTTTTAATATTATTTACTGTTTACATTGACGTAAAAATGATAACATATTATTGAATTTCACTACTTTTCTTAACACTGTCTAGTACTGATAAGCTATCTTTTTTTATAAGAAAATATAGTAAATAGTGTTAGTAAGTTAGTAAAAGCAGCTATATTTGACCACTTCAAAATTTAAGTATGAAATTGTATATTTTTTTCTTAAAGCTCAAATAATAATTTGACATTTTTTTTATTTTAAAAGAAAATTTTAAATTTATCTATTAAATACATCTAAAAGATATCTTGATATTGTAAAGGGGTCAAATCTATTTTCAACTTTTTATTAAAATTTAAGTGAGCTATATGCCTATGCCATCCGCCTTTACAAAATCGCTGAATTTATTTGACTTACCGGACAATAGAGGGAAAAAATTTATAACTTACTGAAGAAATACATGTTTGAATTTTACTTTATTATGGAGGATTTAAAGAATAAATTTTCCTTTTTTTTTAATCTTAAAGAAAGATGTCCCTGTCAGAGTGAGGAAAGCAATAATAATTAAGATAATCATTGTTAAAAACTTTAGACATCCGCTTCTTTTATGCATAAATGATTAATTCTGCTAAAGCAGCAACGTCTTTATTTTAAAACCATTGAAACGACTATTGGGTCGAGACCTAATATCTAGGATAACCCCTAGCAAAGGAAAAACAAATTTGGATACGTAGTGCATCTAATGCTAAAGTACATAAGATAAGAATCATGGTATTATATTCCCCGATCAGCTGGTTCGAGCTGGTTTAATAAATAAATCCAACTTAAATTTAAAATAACATTTGTTTAATTAAATGATTCTAGTCCGAGTCATGTTTTAAGCTTACGAGCTGGCTTATAAATAGGTCTGTTATGAGCTCATGGACCTACTTGCAAGTTTTGTTTGAATCAAACTTGTGAATAGACTTGCAAATAAGCTTGTTTAGGAATTTACGAAATATTTTTCTTATAATATTATTTTTTTGTATAATAATTTATAATTAACATATTAATATAATATTATATATTATCATATATATTAATGTAATAATATAAATATATATAATTATTTATGTAAACAAACCCAAGCTCGAGTTTAAGTTCGTTTAAACTCGTTAGCTCACAAATCCTTAATGAGCCTAAGCTCAAATTTACAAACTTTAAGCTCATTAAAAGTTTGGCTCAGTTCGAACTAGTTAATTTATTAATCGAGTTAAGCTCAAGTCTTCAAAAATCCAGTTTGTTATCAACTTTAGTATTACAAGTTTTGTTGTTACATTACATTATGTGTGATTTTTAATAAAATATCAATACATATAAAGCATGCAAACAAATAGTAATTATTTTAAATCATTCTTTTTATTTTTGCATATTAAAATTTTAGTATTGCATATTACTTGTAATTCTAAATAAATTCTACTTATATAAAAGTTCATTATTTTGTTGAAAAAGAAAGAGCTAATATTATGAATGGCACTTTGAAAAAATATGCAATTAAGTACTTAAACCTTAAAATTGATTAATTATGTATACCAATTTTGAAATTGATCAATTAAGTACTTGAAAAAAACTTTGATGCATATCATTAGTACACTCGTCAAGTTTTTTTATATACTAAATTGATCAATAATAAAGTTTTTCAAGTAGTAAATTTGATTAATTTTAAATTTTAAATATTAAATTAATTAATTTTAAAATTTAAATATTTAATTATATATTTTAATTAAATACAAGTACCGTTACCCATATTATCCTGAAAAGTAAAACTAGAAAGCACATAGAAAAGCATATTTTACTTTTTGTGATGGACAGGGTGCCGTGTTCTGATGACCACTATCAGACGCTTGACATAAAGCAATGCCAGATTTTCTTTTATGGTCTTATGAAAGTACCAAAATAGCCCTGCATGAAAGAACCTTGAATTTATCTGTATTTTTTTTAAATGATATGTAAAATATATCGATTTGTATCTAAATTTTATCTATATTTATTCTATTTGATCTTTTGATTAGAATTGTCAACTTTTTTTTATCTATATCTATTTCTTGATAAATAATTTATTAGAAAAAAGTTTGAAAAAATGTCTGTATCTGCCGGAAAAAAGCTAAAACAAACAGACCCTATTTCTAAGGGTAAAGCATACCGTATTGTTTTATGGACATAAAAAATGACTATGCTAAAATGTATTTATTTACATATTTTACATAGAACTCCAAAATAAATGTTCCCTTGCATTACTTAATATATGTGTAAATGAATCTCTTCATTCTTAAAAATTTATTATATAAAAAGCTATAAAGTCTTCTGTTTTCTGTACCAGACATTGGTTAGTATCTTTGGTGCAATATTCTTTATTGCTTTCCTTTAAATGAAGAACAAGTTTGCGTGGATACTTCCTGCCTAGAGGGTTATCGAGTACACTACAACAAAAAGTATGTCTGGATAGGTGCTTGCACTTGAAAGGGGTGTCCCATATTCTTTTGTTTTGTTTTTTTTTATTGGGCCTGAGTGTCTCATATTCCAAGGTACTTTTTTTTATGCCGTTTTATTTCTTGTTGTGCATTATAATTTAGTGACAATCAAAATTTCAACGGTTTTTATATGAATTAGAATATATATATTTATATATATTAACCTACCATATTTCATATACTATAATTAACAACACAAGAAATTGAAGCATATTGAAAATATGTTTAGTTTAATTTGAATAAATTTCTATAAAATGAAATTTCATTTTTAAAAGTGTAAAACTAATTTTTTTTCTTTTAATTTTTAGGTTATAAGATTTAGGCATAAAAAGCCCCCATAAGACATATGTAAATTATGTAAAGGATTTGTAAAATGAAAGCCTTATTTATCTATTATCTTAAGGTTTTAAGTTATATATCTTATCAAGCCTATTAATGTATTTCTTCACAAAGTCTACTCTCCTTAACAAATAGTATTAGAGCTTATGATTTGACTAGAAAACTCCCATGATTGGACTCTCTATATGGAAAGAATAACTTTGTGGTGATGATAACTTGTGTGCAAAAAGAACAACTTTGTGGTGATGATGGCTCGTGCATTAAACTCATGATATAAGGTGAGTAGCTAAATTGCTTGCAAAGCAGATTTCGTAGAGTCAATTTGATAAGCTCTTGATAAAAGTGTTAGGTTTACACTTGAAGGTGAATAAGATCTAAACCCATTGTGAAGACTTACACTTGAAAGAAAGATTATGAAGATAAAGTGTGAGTTTTAAAAAGCCTTAAGTGGGAAATATGTAATCTCCACCTTTTTGCCTCATAATCCCAAATATAGCTCAACCTAAAACTTAACGCACCTAAGGGCAATAAACACTCACAAAAAAAGTCAATAGTAAAATAAATGTACACTAAAATAGCAATCAAAACAACAAAACATTCAGTCTTGACTTACTAAATATGCCATCACAACCTAAATCGTTAAAACAAAAATCAAGTCCAAGCTCACTCTAACCTTGTTACTAGGAAGCATCTTTATCAACATGTCAATTGAATTATTGTGCATGTTGATCTTCTCCACTTGAATGTTACCTTGATTCACAATATCCCAAATAAAATGATAATGCATATCAATATGTTTAATACGTTAATCACGCATGGGATATTGGTGAGATGAATTGCATATTAACTGACACAAAGTATAGTGGTGCTATCATTTAAGGATCTAAACTTAGACAACGAACACTTTGACAATAAGGCCTCCTTGACAACTAAAGCCACTTCCATATATTTAGTCTTAGTAGTAGACAAAGCTATAGTTGACCACAATAAGATTTTCTAGCGTATAGCATAGTTTTCTAGTAATCAAGCTAACCTATTTAGTCTATTTAACTCATATATACATCTTTGTGCGAATCTTTTACTAATTGGACAAGATGCTCATGTTAAAAAAAAAAAAATTATGGGATTTATATATAATATATGTATCAACAACTAATTTTATTATTATATTAATCACTTATATATAAGAATAAGCTTTTAAAAATAATTTATTCGATATTACATTAAGTTTAGACTAATAAATGTATACTTAAGATAGTGTTATGATGCATGTATCAATTCATTTTTCTTTGTTAAACTCAAACCTAAAAATCTTAGGAACAATATCAAGTTAATAGGCATTTTTTCAATAATTTTTTGTTTTTTTACAAATAGGTTAACCAGCCAAATATAGTTGGCTGTTTTTTAAACCAGCTAAAAAAGTCAGATAAAATATATTTTAGAAATGGGTTAAATGTCTATGTTCGTGGGCCACTGCCATTTGCATTGCTTTAGGTACTACCAATGGTTGGATATGACAATCGTAGACTCGTAGCTATGTTATCCCTAGTGGCGCAGCTACTTGTAACGATTCGACAGATTAGGCACTGATATAGCCTCATTCTCGTACATTAGGTTAGTGGGTTACTAGATACGGAAAGGAAGTTGTAAAGAGATAAATAGTAATACAGGAACGGATAAATTCAAGAAATAGGTACCGGATTTGATGTAGGATAGCCAATGAAAAAAAGCATTGTTTTGTTTTATGGAAAAAGCAAAGAAAAAAAACTCAGAAAGATATATTTAACAGCCTCGCAGCACTAAATTGATTTGATAATGGTTCAACAGATCGAATTTTTAATAGAATCATATCAACAAGCTTTTAATGAAATTTCTTAATTAAAAACAAAAAGAAAAGAAAACATCATACTAATTATAAAAAAAAATAAATTTATTGAATAAATATCTCATCCACTCATCACCAAGGCCTATAATAGCTCTCTCTCTCTCTCTATATATATATATATATAGGATAAAATAAAATCTAATATTTATAAAACTAAAAGATTTGTTATCTAAAATAAGATAACAATCCTATTAAACTCTAAAATAACAAAAAAAATATCTAATAAAATAAAATATTATAACTAAATCATATCTATTTTAATTAAATAAAAATCTTCCATTTTTTTCTTAATCTGTATTATGCCTCCAACAATCGAATAACAACAATAATAACAATGGTCAATCCGCAACGACTCTTTGGGAGTTGGATTAGTCCACACGCCATAGTTTTCCATGTGAGCAAGTCACAACCTACTCTAAAGTCATGGGATGACATGATTGTCCACACGCTGCAAGCACACATACTAAAAATCAGGTTTCTGGCTCACCTTTTTTGGAACTGGTTTTCAAGTATAGGAGAATGTTGCTGTTTTTATTTTTTCGGTATTGGGCCATAACAATTTGACCTTATGACTTAAGTAAATATAAAATTGAAAAAGCCAAAGTTTCTTCATTATGCTTGTTTGAATTTATTGTATGGTATTACCTTTATATGCTAAGATTCTAATCTCACATCTTATACTGTGATATATTTTCTTCCTCATGCATGTAATAATTCTTTATTATCATTACAATTGCTAGTTCTTTCCGGCATCAGGTTTAGGAGCTAATGTCCCATCTAAAAGGTGGCCCGGTGTGGATCCTCTGCGCAGCCGAAGTGCTCTGATTTTAAAGTTGTGGAATACAAACGGGTCTGATCTAAACCGATTCCAAACCTAGTTCAAGGAACCAGTGGATCAATCCATGAATCATCTTATGGTTTTTCTTTTTATTTAAAATAAATAATAAATAATAATACTCTATATGTCATTTCCGATCACTTTTGTTTAAGATTATTATATATAGACTACATTTTAAAAAGTTTTATTTGAAAAAACATATTATTTTATCATGGAAATACTTGTATTGTTTATTTTGAAACATTTTGATGGTATGTATTTGAACTTTTAAGTTATATAAAAATGTTATTTATCTTTTGAGGCTAATTAATATAAAAGTGCCTATAAGATTTTTTATTATAGAATTTGTCAATGTTTCGAATTTAGTTGAATCATGTAATCAAGTTGTACAAGTATTTGTTAAATATTTCAACTTTAACATACAAATAAATTATGCATATTACAAAACTTGTGATATTAAGAAAAAATATTTTTTTAATTTGGCTATTTAATTTGCATATATAAAAATATGGTAATTTTATATATCACAACTTGAAATTAAAAAAAAAAAAGAAAAGAGTACAAGTTCCATAGGGTACAGGATCCATTTTAGTCATAGTTATGATAATTATGATTTTATCCATACGATTCTATGAGGTTACAATTTTAAGATACCTTTCGAGTCAACTTGTAAGTAGAATAATTTTTTTTTAATATAGAATCTTACAATTTTAACCTAATTTACACATAAACTCGATAGAAACTTATCTTTTTAACATAGTTGATCAATTTTACCTATTTAAGTCAAATAGATTAAAATATGAAAAATACAACCGCGTTTTTATAAGCTCATCTACCATTAAGATGATATATTTTTCTTGTCATATTTCAAACACTCTTTGTATCTCTTTCTCTCCCTCCTGTGTTTCTTCTATTCTACATTTATATAATTCATTCAAGTCAAGTTATAACCATAAAGTTTACAAGAGAACTTATTTATTTCTTTTATATAATTAAAAAAAATTAAGATAAGTTGAAAAGTTAGATGCTCATTCATTTTATAACTTCTTTCAAACAAAAATATAGAAAAGAAATTAATTCCAACTCCAGTCACTCTTTTTTTTTATGTATATTACACATGGATTAAGGATTATTATAAAAAAGAGAACTTAATTTCCTTATTTTTCTTTTTATATCATTATTTTTCAAAGTGATTTTGTGTAGGCTATATAAACTTATATTTCTAAGTTTCGATTCTATAGACCTTATTACGTAAGTACATAAGACATGACAGTTACATTGCATATATCACTTTCAAATAATATGTGTAAGGCATTTCTTTATTGAGTAGGTTTCTAGTTAAATTTTAATTTGAGAAATCATTATTAATTTTTGTAAAAATTTTGACGAGGTGTCATTTTTTCTATGATTTGAGTTTATTACAACCCATACAATTTAATTTGTTTGAACAAAAATTGATTTGGCAAAAGATGCATTATCCTAATTATTGCCTACATGGTCCATTAGATGACATAACTTATTTGGGAAAAACATTTTGAACCTAATGGTTTATTTTAAAATATAATAGATGTTAATTGTTTAATTATAATCATCCAACTTAGATAAAATAATGGATTTACAAAAAATCCTTTGTAAGAAATACATATAGATTTGTGTTTTGTACACCTCTACCTACTTGAAGTATCCCTTGAAGTTCTTTTCCTAACAGACATTCAACAAAACCAGAAATATTAAAGAATGAGCTGTAAATCTCAGTACACGGTAATCAAACACATATAGGCATGACATGCACACCTAAGCTAATGCAACAAGTGAAAGTTAACTTTGATTAAAATTTTAAGCCAACAAACAATTATTCCCAACATCCTAGAAATATCGACATACATAAGAGTACTTGTAATCCCTGAGTTTTTCCTTTACTCAAGTTTAGAAAGTAGAAAGTTAATTCCTCATAGAAATCAAAGATACCAAAGATAGGATTACATGACATAGGTAAAATTATACTCATATGTTTATAAATCCTAAAGTATAATGAGAACTACTAAATCATTAGTGTATATGTGGTAGTTAATGATAGTCTAGAAATAAACTACATAAATATAAAACACTAAATACCAATCGGAAATAATTTTTATAGATTTATAATCTAAACCCTATCTTTAATTTTACAGTCTTGAAATGATTAATGATTTGTTTGTATTCTCATTAATATTTGTCTGATATCATAAAGTGTTCATCTTATATACATTAATGACTTAATTTTCATTGTCTACACTTAATTTTTTCAAAACTGTCAAAAGTGTCTAATTACATATGTTTTATCGTAAGCTATAAAAAAGAGAGCAAACTTGTCCACTTTTCATAAAGTATTATTCATTAAATGCCGTAGATGATATTATTTTAAACTAAGTTTATCTTACTTTTTCTTACTTGCAAAAGAAGCAGTTGGAAATTTAAAATTTGCACAGCTAACATCCTCATCACTAGAAGATAAATACAAAAGATTTTAAAAATTTACTATACTAATATAATTTAATATACTTAGTACAAATTATCTTTTATTAAACATAAAATTGAATAAACACAAACTTCTTTTATTATCATTTTTATAGTGAAACCCTCTTTTTTCGCTTTACCTACGTTTACAAATAATACAAAAACCACTTCTTCAAACTCTCACTTTCAATATTAGAAAATATCTAAGAAATTGTATACAAGAACTACTTTTAGTGTTTTTGAAGAAGAAGATAAAGCAATCGCATAGAACATACCATCTAGACCGAGGTAATTTATTTAAAAATTACAATAAGCTATCATAGACATACTTATTTTACTATTTAGGAGTAAAACACTGGGTTTAGATGTCTTAAGTTAATGAACTAAAACCAAATTTACTAAGGAATAATAAAAACGTATACATACTTACTCTGTGCTTTTGACTATGTTTAAGAGTTGTAGTATAATTGCTAGAAACTTGTGAACAAATGTAACTTTACTTAACAAACATAAACATGATAATTCATGAAGTGAAAATAGAGAAAAACTACACTAAACATTCATACTTGGACTTTAGTTTAATGAATGAATGATGGATTTAAGCTTAACTATAACTTCACTAGATATAGTTATGTTAAGTTTCTTTACCTATGCTTTAGTTCATGTATTAGTTTAAAGAGAAGTTAGTTTGTAAAGTGGAGTAAATGAGTTTGCTATTTTGACCATTAAGCAAATCACAACTAAGCTATGCCCGCTGTTCTAAACTGTAGTAGATGATAAGTGAAATCAAGGAAAGCATTTTTATCATGGCTTCAATGGTGGCTTGGATCGAGCCTACGGTTTACCATGTGGTTAAAGTTGTGACTGCGAACAAAAATGAAAAATGAAGAGTTTGAACGTAGCTTTAATTGTGACATAAATAGTGTCAATAGTAGACCTTGTAGTTTAGGCTGTAAGTTACACGAATGATTGTGATTTGTTACTCTATCTAACTGCCGACACCGTAGCACAAGTGATTCACCTTTAATTTAAACCGTGAATTTTTCTCAAGATTTCTTAAACCCAGATCTGCAAATTAGTTTTGCTTTCTGGGGTGTTGCTCCTAAAAACCTGCAAGTGATGCTTTCTCCTTGATCGATTTGATAACTGGCTAGAAGAATCGTCGTATTTGTAGCAGCTCATAATTTGATAAAGATAAGAAAATTACAACATGAGTCTAGGATAGGGATGTAACTGGGTTAGCTGTTATAGGGTTTCGACTTACTGATCCGTTAAAAACCCTATAGGGTTGAAACCTATAGAATTTTAGGGTTAGATTTGGATATATAGTAAAAACCTTACATGGTTATAGGGTCAAGTTTGAATCATATAACAAACTCGATAGATACCTAACAACCTGTATTATAATTTAAAAATAAATAATAAAAACATTATTAAAATGATAAGGAAAGGAAAGAAAACATAAATGAGCTACCATTTTTTTACTTCCTTACGATTTTTTTCTTTTATGTCTACTAGATTAGTTATGAATTTTATAACTTTTTATTAAATTTTATTCAAGTGATGTTTGTTGTGAAGATAAATTTTATTTTTTTGTCTATTATGTTGTAGCCCTAGCAATAACTTTATTTTAAACATGTTTTTGAGATATTATAAGGTGACAAAAGTAATATATTTATGTGTTTAAATATTGTATAATGAACGTGGTCTACAATATTTTCTATCAATTTCACATGCATCATTTCATTTTTGAATGTATAGGAAATTTGTGTCAAAAGCACCGCTTTTATTAAGTTTACTATTAAAATTTGAAAATAGGTTTAAAAAAAAAAGGTTATAGGGTTGGGTTTAGAGTTTTAAATTAAACTGTAAACCCTAAGTTTTAGGGTAATTTCAAGCTTAAACCCTAAACTGAAAGTCAACAATTCCTTAGGAAACCCTAGTAGTTTAGATCCGGCAACCCCTTGTTCTTTAACTGAGAAGTTGAAATACGAGTGGAGAGTGTAAATTGGTTCGTAATAATATTAGGATGCCTAAAAAATCAGATTATTGGATTTTCGACCTATTTCAAACCGATCGGATACAGACTCTAAAAAGCATATCCTAGGGCTTGAGATACTAAAAATATGTTATCAGTATCGTTAGATTCATAATTTCATAAGATTCCAAATACATCAGTTATATAATTTTTCGGTTTATAAAAGTTTTAGTTATAGCCCTTTTATCTTATTTTCATTACTATCGGTAATTTAATTGTTTAATTTACTTTTTGATTTCCAATCATACTATTCACAAGTATAACGACCCATACCCTATTCTTATATTCTTACAACCTATTCTTACAATATTACATCATTTTCCTTACATGTACTTTTCCAATATACTTTATTACTTAAATTATTTTTAAATTTTGAATTTTATTATACAAAACAAATATCACACATCTCTCTCTATCTCCTTGTAGAATCGGCGGCCACTTCCCCATGCTCTCTCTCTCTCAATTTATTTTATTTTTTCTTCTTTTATTCTACACAAATCCTAATCCATTTTTCTATAAATACCCTTTTATGCCTATCTCGTTTCTTTCTCACTTTTTAAACAAAACAAAGCTCTTGCAAAATTTTTCTCTCCCTCTCCTCCTCTCTAATGCTGTGACCCTCTCCCTCACGCACACATACACATTTTTCTTCAAGTCTTCTTATTCCAAACCATTAATAGGTAATAGATCTATGCCCTACCACCATGAAATATGTTATGACATGATCATACATGTGTGGTTCCACCAAAAATCCCCATGAGCTTTATGCTAGGGATGTGGAAACATTTAAGCATGAGATCATTGCCATTACAATGTTATAGATCTTGATATTTAAGTTGTTTTGATATTATTTTGCTTTATTATTGTTTTATGTTGTTATTAACCCCATCTACATAACGTTCATAGTATATTTGCATTCATGACTAGCATGGTATACTAGATCTAGTTGTTTTGAGTACATAAATGCCTTAGATTTTGTCTTATGTACATAAAGGATTTGTAGTAGCATAATAATAGTGGGAAAGTGTTAGAAAGTCTAAGATCTATTTTAGTTTCAACAAAAATGATTTTTGGAAATTCGAATCTAAAAAGAACCCTATTTAGAAAGCTATTTTCCAACTTTAAAATGAGTATTTTGCATTAAATATAAAGGGCTTAGGGAATAGGTATCATAAAGGAATGGTTTTGATGAGTAAAGCTTAGAACTACTAAGAGATATTTTCAAAACAAGAAAAGTTTACAAAAGTTATGTTAGCATTATGTTTCAACCCCAACAACAAACTTAAAATTCGCAATAATGAAAGCTTGATATGTGAACACCTATTTTTCAACCCTAAAACAAGAGTTTTATTAAAGAAATGGAAGCCTTAGGGAATAGGTTTGATTAAGAATTAATTTTAGAAAGATTAAATGAGTTTTACACAAGAAACAACCTCAAACATAAATTTCAAAATTTGGATTTTGAAATGACCCCTACTTAAACACCTATTTTCAATACCAAAATGAGGATTTTAATAGAAAAATAGAAGCCTTAGGGAATAGATATGATAAAGACTTAATTTTGACAAGTATAAGTGGATTTGTCAAAGTATAATTCTAAGATAAGGAAATGTTTTAAAATATAGATCAAACAATGTTTTCATTCCTTAAAATTTTGTAAAATTCGTAATTAGATAAAACCCCTAATTAAACACCTACTTTCCAACTGCAAAATGAAGAATTTTATTAAAATAATAAAGGTGTTAGGCATATAGGTCATTAAGGTTATATTTTGATAAAAGCAAGTGTGATTTTGTAAGAAATAAAACTATTTTTCTCAACTCTAGTAATTTCAAAAGTTTTGCAAAGCAAAAGTTTTGTAAATGAATTATTGTTATCAAATATCATTAAGGATATACATATAGATAGCTTATCTCATGACATTCATGATAATAACTTGTAGATATTGAATGTACATATAGTATACTTGGTAAAAACAAAGCTTAAGAAGGTAGTATCTTTCAAACACCAAAAAGTATTGTCTAAGTACATGAGGAAATAGATTGATCAAAGCCCATGAATCATGCATGATATTGAGTTATATATGTATACAAAATATTCTTTCAAAGTATAATGATATTTAAGTATCTATCAAAGCTTGCCAATGATGCTTGGATTGAAATTAAAATTTGATTTATGGGTTGGGAATCTCGTATAGCATTCTATACCCTATTGTTCATGGACCAAATGATTTTTTTTTTTTATGAAAATAACTTTATAAATAGATAGCTCTTGTCAAATAGGTAGAAATCGATATATAATATATGAAATTCAGAGTTAAATCACCAAGTTATGGCCATCTTAAGTTGAAATTTCCTCTTAGACGAACTTTGACGAACTTGTTAGAATAGAATTTAGAAGTTTCATTTAAGCTTCATAGAAATACTCATTGGAGTTATTTCTTTTGATTAGGAGACTTGGGAGACGGATTAGACCTTCCCAAGGATTATTACGATTAAGTGGATTTTCGCGTCATGGCAAAGTGAGTTCACTTTCCTTAAATTACATGCTCTTGATTGTGCTTGTAATGATAGTGGCATTAGAACTAGGATAAGATAAAATTGAAATGTGCTTGGATTTTTGCTTGGTTAAATTGATGATAAGAATATCGAAATGGGAATTATTATAAATATCTGTATGATTTAGTATAGAATTGAAATGTCTGAAATATCTATGATCGCCTATAATTTGCTTAAATAATATGCCATACTCTTATACAAATTGTCCATGCATACCACATGTTGAGCCGCATTACATTTGTTATTATACCTTTGTGGGAGAAAGGCATAATAGCTAGGCAATGGGTTGGCCTGAAAACTCGAATGTTGGCGTGGAAGGGCCTGAATTAAAATGGAAGTGGAGTAGGCACTTGAATTAACTGAAAAATTAATGAGTGGGTGGACATCTAAATCAACCATTATATAAATAATAAAAATTGAAATCTATGGTCGTATGGGCTTGAAACACCTAACCCTGAATGGAGGGCATAAATCGATTCAACATAGGACTCCCAGAAAGTCTTGTGTATTGTATGATCACGTGCTTGTGCATTTCATATGATTGTTTAATATAACTTGCTTGCCCTATTGCTTAATGAAGTATTTAATTTGAAAGTGAAACTCACTAAACTCGTAAGCTTATATCCTCACAGTTTCCTATTGCAGAATAATTATTTATGGCTATCCCCAATAGGTCACTTCTCTCAGGTACAACTTTTGGAATATAAGGAGCTTTTTGAAGAAGTCAGGACCTAGATGATAGGCATAGACTTCTCGTTAAATCTCCTTAATTATATATATCTGTTGTTGTAAGAGACTTTGTGGACCCTAAAGACTATTAATGTTTTGATAGGGGTATGCCCCTTAGATCTCTATAATAATTAATATTGGTCATAACTGTTATGATTTATATTATTATCGCTATGTATGTTTTCTTAAGCTATTTTGATTCAAAGTAAGGTCTCTACATGGAGAACGTAAGCCTTACACCCGGTGTCTAAACTCACGAAATGACTAAGATTGTCATACTTGAGTTTAAATATCGAGTGTGGCGGACTGTTGCATTTAGGATACCCTTTGGGATGTGACACAAATCCTGTATAGCAGGTTTGGATATAGCATCAAAACCCTATAAGGTCATAGGGTTGGGTTTGATAGACCTTATAAGGTAGCGGGTTAATTTCAGATTTATATGATCTATCTGAAACTTGATCTAGTTACATCCTTACTCTAGGTCACTTAGGCACTAATAGGAATTATTGTTTAGTTATATGCTTAGTAATGCATGTTTATTATTTTATAGGAACCATAGATCAAGATCAAAATTTTCCCATAGACTACTACTACAGCTAAGAGAAGAATGCACATGTGAGTAACTTTGATCTTTTTACATTGTATGTATGTGTAAAATAGTGGCACAAGTTCTAATTACAATGATAATTGACAATATGTGGGATCGGAATAGTGCATGCTATATGGTGAATGAATGAATGATAAACCTCAATATTAGAAGTGATAACCATTTGCTTGATACTGATCGTGTATTGTTGATTGTTTGGAAACTATATACTCACTATATAATTTGGTATAAAATTTTAATTTATCATTAAATGACGTAGACAAGTATTGTATGATAGCATAAATTACATTTACATGGCGTTCACGCTATGTATTAACATCTCAGTTCTGTGGTAATATCGAGTTATTCAAGTGAATCTGGTTCTATGGAAGGTTACTACTATTTGTCAGCACCATAGGAACGAAGCAGGCACCAAAGGATGTTGCCTATGGTATTGACATAAAGTAGCTAATACTTAGTGGAGTTTCTGAGTTCTAAGGTTAAGTTAAGTATAATACTTATATATATTTATAAAATAATAAATAAGTTTTACAAAAATTTCTCCTTCCTTAGTTCTTAATCCTCCTGAGCTTGAATTACTAGAGTTGGTCCTTTAACCCCCAAGAGGGTATAAATCTTTATTGATTTGGAGTCTGGTCATCCAAACTATATTTGTCACATATGGTTGATTGTTACATTGCATATGCTTGTTAAATAAACTTGTTTGATTCTATTTTATAAGTGTTGAGATTTGGTTATTCACTGAATTGTTATTTGGTTACCCTCATATAGATTTGTTTGGACAAAGGAGTAATAGGTGGATCTATACTCACAATTACTACTGGTATAAGTTAACAAAGGAGTCAAGACTTGGATTGAAGAAATAGCATAGTATTTTATGTAATGGACAATATTAGAACAATATGTGTATAGTTTTGATGTAATAGTTAAGAACTCAATGTAAGAAATATATAATGTTATTCCTATATGTGAATTATGTGTATACAATATATTTCTTATTTTAAACAACCTTTTGATCCTATTATAATTGTCCATGCCACGAGGTATTCTAGTTGTACAATGCTAATGTACCTTTTTAGAAGCTTCATATGGGTAAATACAAATGTTTGTGACTTTGGTTTGTTGCATGATGCATTTATACTACTAGAGTACTTTGTGGGGGTGTGACACTACTTGTAACTTCATTAAGCAAAAGGGGTAGGTTTCCCTTAGTGGATCATGTACTAAAGAGTGGAGTTTGATAAGTTCCCAGAACACATCAAAAAAGAAAAGAAGAAGCCGTTTTGTACGGATCAATTCCACACTAACAACTATCAATGAGACAATCCATTGTGATGTTTTATGCAAGAGCCCATTCTCTTACATAACTTAATTGTAACTTCATATAAACACTTAATTAACCATTTGGTTTCAAAATGTTCTCGATTGACTACCCAACTGTCCTTACTACGTACTCTGTGGGGGTCCAGATGCCTAAAAATATCGCATCTTCTTGAAGTAGTGATCAGGCTCACAATCTAGTCTGAAAGGTGTCACTTCCACGGAAAGTGGCTAAGCAACAACAAAATACCATTTAGCCAAGTTTAAGTCTTAGTTCGGTTGTTAATACTACCCTAGTAAGTAGCACACAATTACTGCATACCTATCATTTGGTATAAGCTTTCAGATTCCTTTATGAAGCTTAATGTCCAGAAACTGTCATAATTGAAGTCATATATTAGTTGAAGATTAACCAAATTTACTAATTATATTGTTATTAAGATGCTTAGGTTTGGTTGTATACATTGATGAAACTCATCATAGGTTGTTTATACTGAAGAAGGAGTTTACGAAAAGCATGGGCTATTTGCTGACTCGTGCAAACATTCTAAGGAATATACTACCAAGTACATGGCCCATGTGATTGCTCGTGTTCCTTTACATGACCAAGGTATATCGAATCATGCATTACCAAGGGAACAAAAGTTTGTGTGGGACATTTTGGACTTGATGTATTTTGTTGATGTGCATTTGAATGGACTATTAGTACTTGCTAGATTTGTGTTTTGGAGTTCTTGGAAGGTTATTTAATCTTAAGGGAAGAACCAAGTCAAGTTTCTTGTGATTCAGGCGAGAATTGATGAAGTTATGAGGGATCTGAAAGTACATGAGCAAGTCTACGGGGTCATGTATTAGGCTATGTTCTTTTACATGACCATGTATTAGCCGTGGACCATCTTGATTTGGAGTAAAAAAGATACATAGGATGATACATAAGACTGTATATTCCCCATGTTTTTTTTAGAATGATTTAAGTTAAAGATTACAGAGGAACAAGGCATATATACGGCTTCGTGTTTTAGCCGTGTCCTTCTAGGAAACTCAATCCCTTGAGTTTTAAAAGTGAAAGAGGAACACGAGCATATACACCACCCTGTGTTTTTCTAGAAAACTCGATTTCTTCAAGTTTTGAGGTTAGAGAGATACACGGCGAGGTATACAGTCTCACATATTAGCCATGCTTTTCTAGAAATGTAATTTTTTTCATGTTTTTTTAGGTTAGAGGGTTACACGGCTTAACCTACAAGCTTGTGTATTGACCTTATTTTTTAGATTTTCATTATTTTGAACTTAAACTCAAATTTTCTAGCAAAAGGAGTTTTTAGACGATTTTTAGGGTTTAAAAAGGGCTAGATAACTATGTTTAAATAGTAAATTTTGTCCAATATGACTCCTTACTTTTTAGAAACATGTTTAGTCAAAGTTTGAAGGTTCAAAACACTTAAATAACAACAATCCCCAAATTCTCTAAAGTTTTTAGAACTCTTATGCATGAATTCTTCATTTTACAACCTAACATCATCTACAATAAAATCTAAGCCTTAAAACATGCTCAATCCTAAT
Source organism: Combretum micranthum (assembly GCA_024138025.1). Classification (NCBI taxonomy): domain Eukaryota; kingdom Viridiplantae; phylum Streptophyta; class Magnoliopsida; order Myrtales; family Combretaceae; genus Combretum; species Combretum micranthum. The sequence continues at coordinate 515,837 of JAMXBD010000437.1, forward strand.
ACAAAGAGTTAATTTCAAATTCCTAACTTGCTCAGTAATTATCTTTGTTTGCACTGATTGTAAGAGGGGTTTCTAAGCTCCAAAACTTGATTTATGGACACCCAAACATGTATTAACTTACCTAAGTCAATTTCCATGCTTAAAATGTTAAAATACTCACATTACAATATCTTAAAAATCTCATGTTTACCTTGACATAGATTTTGTTGTGATGGTGGGTCTCCTTCCTCTTCTAACACTACTTTACCCTTCTCTTTTTCTCAAATAAAAGATGTCATATCAACTAATTAGTGCTAAGCTTTTGCTAAACCAAATTATTCGATATTGAGAAGGGATTAGGGTTTGAGAGAACCTTACCTTAAGGTTTTAGGACGGATTTTCTAAATGGGTGGTAGAAGTGGGGAAAGAGAGTATTTATATGTGCAAAGGAAATGGTAATATTAGGGTTTTAGACAAGAGAACATAATCCTCTTCTAGGATTATGCCATATGGCACGATCTTGAGTGTCTAAAACTTACACATGCAAAAGCCTTGGCTAGTTTTAACGGTTTAGGGTTTTTAATTTACCTCTTAGGCTATTTGTAAGCCCCAGGTTTTACGGTAATTATAAGTAAACCTAAGAACTAGAAAAAACTGTAACCCTAAAATCAACCTATTTCTATGTTAAGTCTCATGAATCTAGATCCAACAATCTCGTATGCAAAACTTAAAAACAATAAAAATGAGATAATTTCGAATTATAGTTCGAAATTATATAAGAAAGCTTAAAAAGTTCAGATTCACCAAAATTTAATTCGTTTTGGACCCGAATAGGATCGGTTTCTAAAATTAAGGTCTCGATGAGTAAAATAGTGAAAATACTTCGATAACACCATGAGACTCGTAAAAATATAAAGATTTTAAAAAATATTAGTTTTAGAATTTTTGGTATTTAAAAATACCAGATATAGCCCGTTTATGCATATTTTCTTTACTATTGATATTTTTAATTGCATTCTACTATTCATAGTACTATTTCTATTATTCATTATTATTTCACAATCTCTACTTTTTCTACTACCTATTCTTACAACTTATATACCTATTTCTTACAATTTTATTTTTCCATAAAAATTTGCACCACATATTACTAAACTTCTCTTACACTTTTTTTATAAAATCAGCTTTTAATCACTCTTCTCTCTCCCTCTCCTACAACTGCCGTCCACTACCTTCTCTTTTCCCTCCATTTCTTTTCTTTTTCATTTATTTTTATTACCTCTAATTTTCACTCTAAAATTCTATAAATACCACTTCCCTCCTTCATACTTTACACATACTTCTCAAACCATAACAAAACTCTTGCAAATTTTCCTCTCAAATCCTCTCTCTAAAAATCCATTCCCATATTCTTCATATTCACACACCATCATTTTCTTCTAATAACATCAACTTCTATTACTTCCAAAACCTATTTCTGTACCTTAGGTAAACTTTTCTTATGAAAATATTCTTATGTTCATGTTAACATAACATGACCATAATGTGTGTTTCCTAAACCTATGGGTTTCGATGGAAGCAATAATATGTTCATGTCTTGTTTAGCAATGTTCAAATGGTATTATTGTTGTTGTTATATTATTTTTATTTATTTTTCATAATCTAACTTTCATATATATTTCTAAATATATTTATGTACATATATTCTTAGAGCATATAAGCTCACTAATATAACTTTATTTGTGCTCTTGAAATTTATTTATTCCTTGCAATTTATTTATTTCATGTAATTTATTAAGATTAGTCTTTCTAGTCTTAGACTTGTCCTTATTAAGTCAAAACAAATTCTTATTCCTGTTTTCTCTTTTCTTCTTTTGTGGATTTGTCCATAATCTAAGTTCAGAGAGTTTTGATACCAATCTAAAACTCTCATGATTTTCTTGCTTTTATTTTTGGGATTATTCTATCTCTTGTTCGGAAGTCTTGATAAAGCTAAGACTTTCAATGCTTGACTTTATTTACATGTTCTTTTGCTTATTTAATTTTCTACATCTCTTATTTTCCATATAAGTTATTATTCTCTTATTTAATATAATCATATACTCATGATAATGCACAATCACTATGTTGTTGTTTAAATAAAAGGAGTTCTTTTTTTTTAACTAAAAATTAAAAACTAAAATCATTACGAAAATAATTTTTGGCACTTAAGAAAAGTTTCTATTTAAAACTTAGGATTATAAGTCAACAATATCCTTTTCAAAAATTTAAATAAGTTCATCATAGATTCTAAGAGCTAATGTTATGTAAAACTTTTTCCAAAACATAGTTATAAAGTTATTTTACTCTCTTTTTCATAAAATAAATTTATTATTAAATCTTAATATTGATAATTTTTTGTTATACAAGTTTTTCTTAAAAACTTATTTAAAAGAAATTATACCAACACTCTAACAAACACTAAGAATTAGACATATTTTAAGTCAAGTAAAATTAACTCACTAGTTAAGAAGACACTTAGAAAAGTAATATTTTTAAACAACCTAAAATAACAAGTTTCAAAAATATAAAAGCTTATTTTCTTAGAAGTCTATGGTAGTTATGATATAGAAAGTGTTATATAAAATAAACTAAAAATCTTAGTCTTCATTTCAACTAATTACAAGAGAAATTTGTAGATTCCAAACTTTAAATTCTTAAAGGAGATTGTTTTATAAAAAATCATAGTTTGGACAACAACACTTGGATCATGCATGTAATGTGAGTTTATATATGTATAAAAAGGATTTTTCAACTATATAAATAACTATGTATTTGCTATGGGATTTTTAGTTAATGAAAAAGCTTGGAAAAATATGTTTTAAGGGCTGGAATTTTCGTAATAATTATGTACCATACCGTTTTGAAACCCGAATAGCTTTTTATAATAAAAATAACCTTAGAAATAGATAGTTCTTTTCGATTAGGTAGAAAACAACATATAATATGTGGAATTTCGAGTTAAAATGAGTAAGATATGGTCATTTTAAGTTGGAATTTTTTGCCATCCGAATTTTGACAAAAATGATAAAATAGATTTAGATGATCTAAGTAGAATTTGGATGAAATACTTATTTAGGATATTTCTTTTGTTTAGGTGATGAGGATGCGACCTTCTCTTTCTCAAAGATTATGTCGATTGATAGAGATCACCATGGCCGAGTGAGTTTTCCTTTACGTTTATGTATTCACACATATGCTTGTAGATAGAGCACTAGAATTAGGAAAAGATAAAAATGTGATATGCATATGGGTTTAGAGCCATGCATGCAAGGCAGGTTATGTGGATGGCCACATAACCTGCAAAAAAATGTGGGTTTGGCTAAAAATTTCAGCCCTATTTAATATGCGGGCCAAAAACCCCCCGCATAACTGTGGGTTGAAGCAAGCCAACCCACTGTAGGTCAGGTTGGCTCACTAACCCACACTTGAAAAACATAAGAAAAGGAAGAAAGTAATCTAAATCTTATTAAAAAAATCTAATACATTACCCTCTTTATTTTCTCTTCACTTCACATTTCTATTATTTAGTTGTTGAATCTTGATTATATAATTTTTATGAGGGTGATGCTTAAACTTTGACTTTTATGTTTATTATATCCTTAGTCTTTTATCAATGCTTTTTCTTTTTATATTTATTAGATATTTAGACGCTTCTATTTAAAATAAGTGACACATCATAATGTATTTTTCCTTGCCAATCCAAAGGAAAAAAATTGAATGAATTCTAATTTTTACTATTTAAAATAAATCCTTTTATGTTGAAATAAAAAATTTCAAAATAGAAGTCTATAATTTTTCCATACACAATAATCATTTAGGATTTGTATGTAGGTAATGGGTGAGATAAAAAGAAATATCTTATATATTTACATTATTAAAAATTTAAATTTGAATTTGAATTTGAATTCTATAAATTTTTTAATTAAAGAAAATATATTAGCGGGTTTACGGGCCAACTGCATAACCCACCAACTCGCGTGCGGTGGGTTAGGCTAAAAATTTTGGCTTGCATAGCAATGTGGGCCAAAGCGAGCTAGCCCGCATAACCCGCAGGCTAACACAGAGTGAGGTAGGTTAGCCAGCATAACCCGTTTGCACAACTTTATGCGAGTTATCATGGGGACCATGTACATGAATCTTTATGTGTGTGATCAATAAATGATAAGTATATCGGAGCTTAATTGGTTTATTAATATAAATTGCCTCTATGTATATTGCTATGTGTGCAAATATTAATTGATCACCTTAAATGAATTAATATCGAATCGAAAATTCCTTAAAACTAAGTTGCTCATGTATATCATTTAGAATATCATCTTCGCATTTTGCAACTACTCCTCAGCATGGACCAAAAAGGTAAGCTACCTAGATACATCTTGATGAATTAAGACATTCGGGGAATATAGCCTCATGGTGTAGCCGAGCCAAATTGATCGCTTTAGGTAAGAAAGTCCAAGGACTAGTAGTATGGTTGTTTGGAACCCTAAGATGTGCACAAAATTTCAAGGAGGTCGATTATGACCCATTCAAAGCATTCTCTAACCCACAATGAAGGGGTAAATCCATTCTACATACAAAACCGGATAGTCATATGTATTGTTTGATCATATGGTTGTTTGCATTTCATATACTTGCTTAATGGGCTTGCATGACTGCCTTGTTATGAGTACTTTTATGTAAGGAGTACTTTTGTGTTAGGATTATCTCACTAAGTTAGTTATGCTTACTCTCCAATAGATTTTTGATGTTGTAGGGTCGTTATTTTTGCACCCGAGACCACCCTGACCGTTAGGTAGAACTACACTTTTTGGAAGCTTTTGGAGGAATTCTATTTGAAGACTTAGATTAGATTTCTTTTAACATCTTTTAATTTTAGTTATTTGTCTTAGTAAAACTATGTTATTTTGGAGATTTATCAGGGGATGCCTCGTGGAAGTTGTAAGACCTTATATTTTGATGAATTATAATAGTATTACGTTGAATATTCCGCTACCATTATCTTAACATACATAACTACATCGGCCTCCTTTGTCGTGAACGTACGCCTTGTACCAATATGTAAGCTTTCGAGTGACTAAGGTAGTCATTCTCAAGTTTTAATATTATGTACGGGGCTATCACGTTTAATTGGAGCATGACATTAATAATGATTTAAATATCTCAAATAAGTGTAATTTATTTACGATAACTAAATTTTGAACTTTTAATTTGCAAAGTTTTCAGTTTGGAATAAAATTGTAATTTTACAAAAATCAAAGCTTATAGTTGCATTTTTTTTAATTTCATTGTAAAATTTTTCTATTAAAGAACTTTTATTAAATTTTAATTTAATTTATTTTGATATTTGAATTCTTTAAATTTAGGTTTTTGGTTTAGGTAGTTTATGAATTTTGAAAAATTTTAGTTGTTTAATGTGTACATGACTCCAATTAATTATTAACTTCATTTGGTTTTAATTTCTTATGATTGGTGTTTGGATCATTTCAGACCTCTGGTGATTCTATATAGAACCGCGAGTTTAATAACCATGTTGTTGGTTTTATAGAGTACATGATAGATGAAATGTGTTGTGAGGTAGGTTCGAGGTACAATTTTATACCTTGTATCTTACAGGTAGAGTATGTGTAAAACTTCATATCATACGTACTTTAAACTTGTTGACCCCTAATTGTTAGCAATTCCTTAATTCACTACATTTTTATCCTAAAAATTCCCTATAATAATATCAAGATTCCTAACTTCCTTTTAGATAAATAAAAGGACATCGTTATTCCTATCTTCACTTTTGAACCATAGTGTCTCTCTTCAATGTAGACAATTTTAGTGTTATAACATATACAACTACATACAGAATATACAAAGTAATATAACATTATATTTATATAGTATTGCTTCAATATATCTATATTATAAAGGTTGTGTTTTAATACATGATATGTTAAATATGTCTAGAATTATATATGTTTGATATTTTGTGCATGATATGCTTTATATACATATATGTATATATAGCGGTACAATTTATATGATTATATTCATATGATAAATTATATTAATTGTAAATATGTTTATATAAGCTAAAAATTTAATTCTGTTAATTATATATATACTAGCAAGCACTACACTTACGAGCGTGTGTTAATAACACAATTGAAAACAAAAAAATTATAAATTATTTGAGCATATTTTACTTTATTATATCTTCTAATAATTTGAATTATTGAGTATGCAATAACATTTCATATTTTTGCTTAATTAAAAAGAAAAGATTTATAAAAAGATGCTTTTAAATTTCTTACACAATTTATACATTTCTGGAATATAGGTCATACAAGTGAGTATAGGTTGTATAAAAGCTTTCAAACTAAATCTTACACCTATTTAATTCTATATATTTCATATCTATGCTATTATCATTTCTTCGATATACCATATTTAGTCAATATGAGTTTATTCGACCCCATACACATTGATAACATGATTATACTTTTTTTTTCCGTATATTTCATATATTGTGCTAAATTGTAACTTGTGTAATACTCCATTTGAGCCTTTGATTTTGAGATCAATGAAGTGTGTAAAGTCGTTTGATTGGAGGTGATTGTGGGATCGTGGAGAGTAGGAAGCGGGCCAAACTCTACATTAAATATGGGCTTGATTTCTCTATCCCTATCTTTTACTTTTCTTCTTGTACCTTATTATTTCTATATTAGCTGTTATCAAATCTTAATTTAATTAATTGTTTGAAAAATTATTTATTTGCTATCCTCCCCCTCTTAAACATTTTCTAGTGCATTTTCAATTGGTGTCATAGCTTTGCCTCTAATTTTCTATGCTTAATCGCATTTAGAGTAAGGATCATGGTATCAAATGCACTAAGGTTTTTAGAAAGTTAAGCCATTAATAGACCATTGCTTCTAAGTGGGAGAAACTACCCCTATTGGAAGTGTAGAGTGAAAATCTTTCTAAAAGCTCAAAATAGATTAATATAAATGTCATAGAAAATGGGCCTTTAACTATATAAGGAAAAAAAGAAAGAGATTACAATGAAGAAGATTAGAAACGATTAGATCTAAATGAAATAGCTACGAATATATAGCATCGTGGGACAAATGAAAGTGATTTCAATAGAATTTGTACATACAATTCTGCTAAAGAGATATGAGATGAATTATAAAAGACTTATAAAGGAACTTTAGAAGTAAGAGATACAAAAATAAGTTTTTTGCGTGGACAGTTTGAAAATTTCAAAATGCTTCCAAATGAATCTACTGATGAGATGCATAATAGATTCATCAACATCATAAATTCATTAAGTGTGTCACGTCCCAACGGGTACCCTAAACGTGACAGTTCGCTACACTCAATATTAAAGCTTAAGTATGACAACCTTAGCCAATCCTAAAAGTTTTTATATTAAGTGAAGGCGTACTTTCACAAATTTAGAGAACCATATATAGAATTATGAAGCTTAAGGAGATACAAAACATATTAAGAAAGAGAAGGATTCATAATAAACATTTATTCATAGCAAGGTATTACAAACTTAGGGACATTTCCCAGATCACTATTCTATTACAAGACGTTTGTACATTATTTCTAATTCTAAACTTCATCTTAGAATTTTTTTTATCTAAAGGAAATTACCTGCCCGCAGGGTCCGCGTGGCCTTAACCATAAGTAGGGAAACTGCAAAAGATATCTATAGGGATATAAGCTAATAAGCTTAGTGAGAGCTATTTCCATAAATAATTCTTGTAACAAGATTTTAAACAAGTTGATTAAACAATCAAATGTAATGCAACATACACGTGAGCAAACAAGCATATAGTTTTCCAGGAACTATATGTTGAATGGATTTGGCCTCTATTTGGGGTTTGGTGATACTTAACCTCAAACAAGTGCTTTAGTTAAAAGTTTTAAGCTTGCGAGCACTCATCGCCAAGCATTTCGAATCTACTTGATTTTAACTTGCTTTCCGATCTTCCGCCAAGTATTTTCCTTAGCGCCAAGCAATCGCTTTGAATCTCCGAAGTGTTGCTTTTGACATGAGCTTACTATCCTTCTCACCAAGATAATAACCAAAAATGCAATGTGACTCACTTGTGGTATGCATGAATTCATTTATTTATAAAGTCATAGCATAATTATTTTTGAATTTAAGGCGATCAAGGAATTTCACACAAATCAAATGCTATACTAAAACAATCATTTAAAAACATTCCGGCTCCGATATTCTTAAAATTCTTTCAAAGAATTATTTTACATACATATCGATTTATCTTTTCCTAACTCTAATGCAACTAATTTACAAGCACAACAAGTATAGCATTTAATGGAAATAAACTCACGATGCCATGTCGACTATTCCTCTAGGCGGATGAGTCATTTACACACTCCAGGTGAAGGAATCTTCCTCGGGGTCACCTAGCCAAAGAAAATACCACAATGAGTATTCCTTGATGACTTTCTTGAAATTAACAAAACAATGTCAAAAGAATGTTAAAGTTGTATAAAGGAATGTTCAACTTAAATTGGCCACAACTTGGTCATTTTAACTTGGAATCGGCATATAATATACCGATTTCTATCTACTCGAAAAAGATCTATCCATTTCTAAAACTATTTTTGTCAAACTACACCATTTAGGACCCCAAAACAGTGGCGAAAAGATTCACCACGAATTTTCCAACACAAAACAACTTGGTTCAAGAAATCAAAATTTGTTTGATAATACTTAGTTATCTATATAGTTGAAAATTTCTTTTATAACTATATAACTCATATTTAAGCATGCTCAAGTGTTTTGTTGTCAATTATTTTTCTTGAGTAACATAATGTCGGTTTGAGTTTTTAGAAAAATAGAGTTTCAAAAATTGTTTTTTGTAAATTTCTTGAAATGAATACTTTTTTTCAAAAAAATGCTTTATGTTGGTTTCATTATTTTTCCAAGTAAAATTAAACTTTCTATTTTCTAAGTTTTATACTAATACTATTTTGGAGTTTTTAGAAAATACACTATTCTTACTATTTAATTTTTCTTGTACAAATTCCTTTGTCTATTTGTTTGCAAAATCTTTACTTGAAAAATTTCATTCTTTTCTCATGCCTTATGTTTTTCATAGAAATCATCCATTCATGAAGTTTATTTTCTTGATAAAACAAAGTGGGAAATATGTGACTTAAAACTTTTTATAGTAAAGTAGTTTCTAAAATCTTAATAGTTTTTCTTGTAAACTTGAATGAAAAGAGATAACTTTATTTTTGTTTTTCAAACCATAGATTTTCTTCTCTAATAACTTATTTATAATGTGTTAAAATCTTCTTTTGTCAATTTATTTTTTAAACTTGAAACTTTGGACAATAATTTAAATGAACATGATTTCTGAGAATAAAAGTAAAATAAAACATAAATAATAAAGTCAAGTATTGGAGCCTTAGCTTTTTCAAGGCTCCTGGGACTAAGAAGTAGACTAGTCCCAAAATGAAAGAAGGAAAGAAAAAAAGAAAGAAAAACTTGTTTTCACTTGATGAGGAAAGTCTAAGACTATAGACTAGTCTTAAAATAATAAGGAATAAGTAAATAAATTGCAAGTGAGCTTATATGCTCTAAAGAATATATATATATATAATAATAATAATAATAATAATAATATTTAGATACAGTAGCAATGATATGAAACAAAAACAATAATATGAACATAAATAGATTTTCATGAACAAGAACAATACATGAACATAAATGTTGCTTCTATAACTTGTAGTCTTTGAAACTCACACTATGGTCATGTAAAGTTACATGACATGAAGAAGAAAAAGTATAAGGTGGTTACCTAAGAAAGACTTTGGTATGGTATGTGGTTATGGGTTTTGTTGTTGGTAGAAGTTGTTGTAGAAATATTTTGAGAGAGTTTTGAGATGGTATTTTGAGAGGAGAAATTGAGAGATTTTTTGTATGAATTTGTTGGGTGTGAAAGTTGAGGAGAAGTGAAAGAGGAGGGGGGTATTTATAGGAAAATGGGGGAGCGAATTTTATGTGATTAAAATAAAAGAAAATAAAACAAATTGAGAGAGAATGGGGACAAGGGGCACCGACCATAGCATGGGGAGGGGACAAATGATTTTATTTTTTTGATTTTGATAAATGAAAGATGTAATGTGTAAGGTAGATGTGAAATAAAGTTATAGGAAAGGTAAAAAATTAAAGTTATAGGTTATGGAGCGTGTAAGAATAGGTGTAAGAAAAAGTAGAGATAAAAGAATAGTGTAGAATAGTAATGAATAGTGTAATGTAAGATAGATATAACTAATAAAGTACCGGTAGTAAGAAAATACGTGTATAAATGCGATATCTGTTATTTTTACTTACCGAAAAATTATGAAACTGATATTTTTGGAAAACTTATATTTTTATGAGTCTAATGGTTTCGGAATATTTTACTATTTCGGGCTCTCAGACATGTTTTCGAGAACTATGTCCGATCGGGTTCGAAGGACACCCGAAATTCGCAAAACTGATGTTTTTATATAACCTATAGCTATCACGAACTATTCTAGCTAATTATTCCAACTTTGTTTTCTAGGGCCAAAGAAAATGGCAATGCCAGACTTAATTGGTTACGTAAACTAGGGTTTTGTTGACATTTAGGGTTCCATTTGACCTCCGGTTTAGGGTTTTATGCTAAACCGATTCCAAAAATTTTGGGGTTTACAAAGTGTTCTTGGAAAGAATTTCACTAATGTGGAAATAAATTCTAAACTATTTAGGTCCCTGCCTAAGCATTGGGAAGCAAAAGAACTACTATTAAAGAAGCACAAAATTTAAGTGTTTTGAGCAAAGAAGAACTCTTTAGAGCACTCGAAACACTTGAGCTAATTTAGAAGTAAGAAGAATAATCAAGCAAGAAGGTTATTGTCTTAAAAGCTACAAGTCATGACTCCAATAATTAGATGATGATGAAGAGGAGTTGCCTTAATGGCCAAAAAGTTCAAGAAGTTTATGAAGTTCAATAACAAGACAAAAAGGAAAGATGATGATAGTAGTTCATCAAAATACAAAAAAGAAAAGAAGGATGTAATAACTGCTAGAAATGTCACATGCTAGGACACATTCAACAATACTGTCTAATGCTCAAGAAAGTATCCAAGGGATCCAGAAAAGAAGCTCTCATTGTCTATTGGAGTAATGATGATTCAAGTGACTTATATGAGAATGTGTGCTTCATGGCATTAGATGATGAAATTTACGATATGTATGAAAAAGTATATAATAGGTTAACAAAGTAAAGAAAAAGAATAGCATGCTTAAAACTTTGACAAAGAAAGTAGGAGAAGAGTTGGATGAATTTAAAAGTGAGTATGAAGAGGTTAAAATAGAAAATGAAAAATTACATGAAGAAAATGATATAAGATGAATGATAAATGTAAGAAGCTAAAAGGAAAAAATGATGAATTGAGCAAGATTAATGAAAAATTAACAATTGAGAATGATTTGCTTCATATTGAAGTAAAAATCTTAAATGGTGATGATAATGTTGCATGTGTTAATATTAGCAATAATGAAATTTTAAAGGAGCTAAAAGAATTAAGAAATGAAAATATTATATTGAAAGCTAGCTTAGATGATTCAAAAGCAACTATAGCCAAGTTCACCAAAAGGAAAAAGAACTTGAACACACTTCTTGGAAATCAAAGGTGTGATTCAAACAAATATGGGATTAGCTATAACAAAGAAAGTAGTTGCAAGTTCATAAAACCCAATTTGTAAAAGCTGCTCATGAGACATGCGACTACTGTAGCAAAACTGGTCACAGTACACATAATTGTGCAGTAAGGAGAACCATGCATTTGAATCATAAAAGTAAGCTAGTTTGGGTTACTAAGAGAGAAATCCTCGTTACACCTAATCAAAAAGGACCCAAACTCAAATGGGTACCAAAGAAATAATCCTTTATTTTGTAGGAATCTTTAAGGGAAACAACAAATGATACTTGTATAGTGGCTACTCTAGACACATGACTAGAAATGCATCCAAGTTTATAACTTTATACTTGAAAGATCAAGAGAATGTTACCTTCAGAGACAATCGATAGTCAACTGTTCTTAGTGAAGATAACATTCTAGTAAACAAAGATTTAATTATTAAGAATATGCTTTTGGTTGATGGTTTAAAACATAACTTGCTTAGTGTTAGCATAATGGTTTTAAAGTAACGTTTCTTGCCATAAATATTCTATTGAAAGAATTGACAATAATCAAGCTTATTATGAACAATATAGATAAAGAAATATTTAAAAAATCATTCTAGATGATTTCAAATCATCAAATAAAACTTGTCTTTACTCTTAAAATGACAATAGTTGGCTACAGCATAGAAAATTAGGACGTGTCAGCATGGATGTAATTTCAAACTTGTTAAAAAAATCTTTTAAAAATTTTACTAGTATGTGGATGGTATTGTGTGATCGGTTTTTAGATTTAAAACTATTTTAAGACCGTGAAGTTGAAGTTTTAAAAAATTTATGAAACTAACAGTTCTGTTCAACTTCGGATAGCAATTAATGATATCAGGTAAGCGCACCTACCGAAGTAGCATAGAAAATATTAGGTCAGATCCTAAGGGATTGGTGACATCTACCTTACTTTGCATTTTATCTATTATCTAGCCAAAGAAAATTAGAAGATCTTAATTAAAAATAGAAGTTAAATTATATTAATGGATATTCACAAACATTCTTTGGGCAAAATAGAAGATACATCTATGAAAATATAAGACAAGAGCCTAGGGTTTGCTTCATCAAGTCCTTATCATGTGATTTCTTTACAAAACTCTGAGAGAGAGAGAGTTGTATGCTAGTGTGTTTATACTTTTAGATATACTAGTGTAAGCTAAAGCCTCTTTCAAGCTCAGTAGCTCTAGATTTAGACCAGATCAGCGGAATCTCTTCTCTAGTTATCAACAGTACTAAGAACCACAAAAGATCAAGAATGTTTTTAAAACCAACTCAATGAATTTTAAAACAAGTGATAGAAAGTTTTCACCATTCCTCTCTCAAGGTGTTTAGGATCAGCTCCATGAGTAGCCGTAGATCTATTCATTAAAATGACCTCTCAGCCTATTCTAATGAAATCAAACATGAATCTAATTGGTGCACTATGCAAACCCATAAGATTAAGTTCAAGCTACTAATTATAAATACCTAGTCAATATTTACTTGAAAACGCATTTGAAATCACATGAATTAGGATTTGGATTCATGAACCTTAAGCTCTAGGGCATTATTTCTCCATGGGTATAAACATTAAGCATTAATTCTGAAGAAATAAAATGGAATTAACCAAAGAATATTTTAATTAAGAACAGAGTCTTGCAAAAATTACAAATAAGTCAAATTGATTTTACCCAGAAAATACGAGGTTTTTAAAGCAAAGAAACTAATTCTTTCGCCTCAAAATTCTTTCTCTACACTATGTTAGTGCATTTGTTACATATGCTACATTATTGATCATGTACCTCTACATGGTTATTTATAGGCTCAGGGTATAGAAATCATGATGATTTTATTACTGACGTGGTAGATTCCTTGATAACATAATTCATTTTCTTTCTTTACGTGCATGTTTGTATCTCTTGCTCACACATTCGCTTGTCGTGGGATAGGTCGAGTGCTAGAATATTGTATTAAAGTCAAGGTTAGACCTCAGTTATTGCAGTTTGTCAAAATGCATAAGTTTTTGTCCATCTTTCCATCGAGGGGTAAATTGAGGATGTCGAGAGCTCGATACTTTGGGCTCGACTCAACTTGTGCTTCTTAGCAAAAGTCTGTTCTTTATTCAGTCTTTGTCGTGGGTCAAGATTAAGCCTCGATAATATGGTGTGACAGAAGTTGTTCTTCACTTACCAGGGCTCGGTCTCCTCAAATCATTCGTTGAGGGTCATGTCAAGGGCTCGATCTAGGGTATGACAGACCAATTTGCTTTGTTTTGCCTTAACATTTAGGCATCGATAAGAGCTTTTAGGGCTTGGTGAAATTTGTCTTCAATTTTTGCTGCTATTTTGCTCTAAATCTGATTCTAAATACTTTAATTCTTCTTCTTTTGATTCTTGAAGCTGAAAAACAACATTAAACATTAAAAGCACTAGATTCATAGGAATGTTTCGAAAAATGCATCAATTTAAGCCTAAATTCCTATGAATAGAATAAATAAAAGAGACTTATCATTTAAAAAAAAATAAATTTTCAAAAGGACATGATTTGTCAAGCATGTTAACAAGGAAAGTAAACTAAGGGTCTATTTGGATTGTCTGTTTTTCATCTGTATCTGTATCTTTTTTAAAATGATATGTGTAATATATATCCGATTTGCATCTAAATTTTATCTATATTTGTTCTATTTATTCTTTTGAAGAGAACTGTCAACTTTTTTTTATCTATATCTATTTCTTGATAAATAATTTGTTAGAAAAAAGTTTGAAAAAGTGTCTGTATCTGCCGGAAAAAAGCCAAAACAAACAGACCCTAAAACTTCCTTTAAGTCTAAGGATGTTGTTTTCACCTCTAGGCCATTAGAATTATTACATATGGACTTATTTGGTCTACTCAAACTTTAAGTTTAGGAGGCAAAAAATATACCTTGGTTATTTGTTGATGACTTCACTAGATACACATGGATTTTGTTCTTTGCACTAAAGATGAAACAAATAATGTCTTTTTTAGATATTTCAAGAAAGTTCAAAATAAAAAAGGTCTTAATATTGTTATTATATGAAGTTATCATGCGGAAGGATTTGAAAATTATGAAATGGATTATTTTTGCGGTAAAAGTGGAATTGAACACACTTTTCCAGCACCTGGAATCCCACAATAAAATTGTGTAGTTGTAAGGAAAAATAGAACTTTAATTGAAATGGCTAAAACCATGTTGTGTGAAAATAATTTATCTAAATACTTTTGGACTAAAGTTGTTAATAGCCTAAAATTGCATGTTGTGTATTAAATAGAGTTTTTACGAGACCAATTCTTAAGAAAACCCCCTCTGAGCTTTGGAAAGGAAGAAGACCTAACATCTCTTATTTTTATCCATTTGGCACTAAATGTTACATCTTGAATAATGGAAAAGAAAAACTAGCTAAGTTTGATGCTAATAGTGATAAAGGGATTTTTTGGGTTAGTCTTTGACTAGTAAAGCATATAGAGTGTTTAATAGAAGAACCTTGGTTGTGGAAAAATCTATTCATGTTACTTTTAATGATTCTTTGCCTCCTTTATGTTTGAGTTATGATGTGGATAATATTTGTGCTGATTTGAATAACTTTTCTCTTGAAAATAATAATAAAGAAATGGATAAAGGAGATGAACATAAAAAGGATGTTGAGAATCAATCTATTAGCAGTGATCTTCCTAAGTAATGGAAATACGTAAGATCACACCCAAAGGATCTAATAATAGGCAAACCTTCTAATAGGATAAAGGCTAAACCTTCCATAAGAAATATGAGTAATTTAGTTTTCCTATCCCAAACCGAGCCTAAAAATACAGAAGAAGTTTTAAAAGATAAATTTTAGATATAAGCTATGCAAGAAGAATTAAATCAATTCACAAGAAATGAAGTCTGAAACTTGGTTCCTGGACCTGATAGTAGACTAGTTATTGAAACTAAATGGGTTTATAGAAACAAACTCGATGAATTTGGAATAATAACTAGAAATAAAACTTGATTAGTAGCTAAAGAATATAACCAAGAAGAAGGCATAGATTTTGATGAGACCTCTACCTTAGTTACTAGACTAAAAGCTATTAGAATGCTTTTAGCATTTGTTGCACTCAAAAGCTTTACTCTTTTTCAAATGGATGTTAAAAGTGCTTTCTTAAATGGTTTTATAAAACCACCAGGTTTTGAAAATAATGAATTCCTTAATCATGTTTACAAATTAAACAAAGCTCTTTATGATCTCAAGCAAGCTCCTAGAGCTTGATATGAAAGACTCGGTAGCTTCCAAATAAACAAAGGATTTTCTAAAGGAAAAATTGGCACAAATCTTTTTATCAAAAATCACAAGTTAGACATATTGATTTTACAAATTTATGTGGATGACATTGTGTTTGGAGCGACGAAAATGACTCTTATAAATGAATTTGTTGAGTACATGAAGAACAAATTTGAAGTAAGCATGATGGGAGAACTCAATTATTTTCTAGGTCTTCAAATAAAGCAATCTAAAAATGGAACCTTTATAAATCAATCTAAATATACCAAAGAACTCTTGAAAAGATTCAAAAAGGATAATTGCAAAACAAGACCTATACGTATGGGCATACTTGTAAAACTTGACAAAGATGAAAATGGGAAAAATGTTTGTGAAAAACTTTATAGAGGCATGATGGGTAGTTTGTTATGTCTCTAATAGCTTTAAGACCCGATATCATGTTCTCGATGCGTGTATGTGCACGATTTTAATCTTGCCTAAAAAAATCATACTTGAGTGCAGTAAAACGCATACTCAAGTATCTTGCAGGCATTATTGAAATTGGCTTATGATATTTAAAGTTTACTTCTTTTGATCTACTTGGATACCCTGATACTGATTTTGCTGGGTGCAAAGTTGATCGGAAAAGCACAAGCAACACATGCCACTTTCTTGGAAACTCTCTAATATCTTGATACTTAAAGAAACAAAATTTTGTTACACTTTCAATTGCCAAAGCTAAGTATATAGCTATTGGTAGCTGTTGTGCATAAGTTTTATGGATGAAACAAACTTTACTAGATTATAGATTAAAGTATGAAAATGTTCCAATTTATTGTGATAGCACAAGTGCTATTAATTTAACAAAAATCCTATCCAATACTCAAGGACCAAACAAATTGAAATTATATATCATTTTCATTAGAGATCATGTTCTAAATTGAGATATCAGCTTGGAATTTGTCGATACAAATAATCAAATTACTAATATTTTTACAAAACCTTTGAGTGAGGATAGTTTTTATACTTTATGTAAAGAATTGGGTATGATCAAGAATAATGAGTGCTCAATTTCATGGAGCCAAGTTGATTTAAAACTTAATCTTAGGATAAAAAGCTATTAGATGTTCATATATGTTCTATGATAATTGTGAGATATTTTGACAGCTTAAAATCTATGACATTTTCTTTTATGCATGTTTAAGCTAAATTTATGCTATAACCTTATTTTTTTCACACAAGTTTGTTCACTTTTGAGAATCCTATTTTGCAATTTTTTGACAACTTGCGCAAATTTTGCATTTTTTTTTAAATCTTGTAAGTTACTTGTGCATCTCTCCTTATTTGAAATGTTCCAAGTTTATATTCTTGTTTTTGATGAGTCCAAAGGGAGAGAGAAATATTGAATGCACAATTAATATGCATAAATAATGTATTTTAATATGTCCAAAGGGAGAGAAAAATATATTGAATGCATGTCATAGTGTATATTGTGCTTGTTTGTCCACAAAGTATAACTTGCATTTCCCTAGAATTAAGCATCAAGTTTTTGAATCTCAAACTTCTTTGAAACCCAAATACTTATATGAGGGGGGGGGGGGGGGGGGGGGGGGGGGGGGGGGGGGGGGGGGGGGGGGAGGGGGGATGCTTAATTGAAAGGGAGTTAATTGTGCACAATTCTCCTCATAAAAAAGAGGAAGATTGTTGAATTTGTATGTTCAATGTGAACTTTGAGGAGACAATTAGTTGAAAAATCAACTACTCAATTATATTAAATTACACTTAATTAGTCAAACAACTAGGATAAACAACATGCTATAATATATATGTGCTTTGTGTATGTGTTGTTCTCTAGGGATAGTGCATGAATAAGCAATTATAAATTCTTTAAGCATAGCTTTGGCGATTGGTATAATCGAGGGCTCGACAAGTCCATTCATAAGGGCATGGCATGCTAAAGTCTTAGGCTTGAAAAGTTCAAAGAAGCACAGCCTTAGTCGCAGGTTAAATCTAAGGCGTGATAAGTTTAAGGCATGATAAGCTTAGGGCGTGATAGTTCAAATCTAAGGCTTGATGAATCTAAATAAGCACAGACTTGATCAAGAGTCAAATCTAAGGCGTGCCAAGTCTAAGGCACGACAGTTCAAAATATGAGGCGATGTGACATGAGAGAGCTGTCATGCATGTTTAATGCTTAACGATTTTAAGATGTTATCTCCAATGAATATTTAAGCTTTTGAAATGTATAAATACTATTTCCTTGGGAGATTCAGGGCATGTTGAATGGTGAAGAAGTGAAGAACTAAAAAAATGATTTAGAGCTTTTATTTGCAAATAAACAAATAAAAAAACTCCTTCATTGTCTTTGTACTCTTGTTCATAAATTGCAAAGCCTGTAAAGAGAGAGAAAATCAATTTTAGTATTCTATTTTTATTTTGTAACTTTATAAGATAGCACTACAAAAAGAGAAGGAAATATTTTTTTTTTTTTAGTGTTACTTGTGTACTGCTCTATGTGAGCCTTTGAGTTTGAGATCAATAAAGTGTGTGAAATCCTCTGATTGGAGGTGATTGTGGGATCGTGGGAGTAAGAAGCAGACTGAACTCTATGTTAAATCTGGTTTGATTTCTCCTTCTCTATCTCTTTTACTTTCCTTCTTGTACCTTATTTGTAAACCCCTAGATTTTTATACCAAGTTAAGCTCAAACCTAGAACTAAGTATAACAAAATCCCGAAAGTCAACAAAACCTATATCAAACCCTAAGATTTAGATCGACATCTCGCGCTCTTAAACCCTATAACGAATTGAAAAATGATGGATGATGGTTCATAATAATATAGGAAAGCTTAAATATGTTAGATTCACCATTTCTATTATCTTTCGGATCCGATTAGGACTAGTTTTTGAAAATCGTGTCTCGGTATACCGGACGATAAAAATATTCCGATGATACCGTTAGATTCGTAATAATATAAGGAATCCAAAAATATCAATTTCGTAATTGTTCGATAACTAAAATTACGGATATCGTATTTATACGCTATTTTCTTTATTATCGATAAATTATTAGTCTTGTTTACTATTCATTGTACTTTTCTACTATTCATTATTATTCATCTATCTCTACTTTTTCTTACTACCTATACACCTATTTTCTTACTTTTTACCTTTCAATACATCTTATATCACATCATATCTTACATATTACTTACTTTTCCTTACAAAATACAAATTGAACAATTTTCTCCCCCATTTCTTCAAAACCGACGCTACCCTCTCTCTCTCTCTCATCTCTATTTATTTTTCTTTTTTCAATTTATTTTATTACATCTAATTTCCCTCCATCTTCAGCTATAAATACCCCTTTCCCTCCACTTTTTTTACACACTTATTTTATATAACAAAACTCTCTCAAAATTTCTCAACAAATTCTCTCTTACAATTCCTCTACCAAAATCCTTTTCAACCAAATTTCTTCCAAAATTCTTTCCTACACATAAATCATTAATCGCATATCACTAACCACATAATCCACATTCGTCATCTTCTTCCTACCACATAGACACACTCATAGGTAAGACTTCCTATTATTTATCCATGTCATGTAACTTAGCATGACCATAGTGTTGTTTGTTAAGCTCATGTGAGTTATAGAAGCAACAACATGTTCATGTTTTGTTCTTGCACATGCCAAGAATTCCGATTTTATTATTTTGTTATTATGATGATACTATGTTGTTATTATTGTTATTATGCTCCTAACTTAACCTTGTATATATTTCTTAGAGTCTAAATGCTTACTAACTCTCTAACTTGCTTTCATTATTATTATTGCTTTTTCTTTTCTTTCTTTTCTTTTTCTTTTTCTTTTGGAACTACCCTCTTCTTAGTCCGATTGCCTTGATGAAGCTAAGGCTCCTAATATTTGACCGAGATACCTTGAATGAATATAAGGTTCCCAATACTTAATCTTATTATCTTGCTTATTATTTTGCTTCTTATATCTTTCCTATATTTTCATCTTTTCATACTACATATTCATATACATGCATTATTATAATGATATTGTCTCAACAAAATTTAAAATAGAGTTTTCTTTAATAAAGAAAAATGAAACCAAACTCTTTTCATATATACATCCTTGTCACTAAATCAAAATTTTTGCTATCAAATGCATAGAAAAATTATTTTACAACTTATTTTCCAACTCATCAAATTTTTCTTAAATGACAATAAAGATGATTTTATCAAAGAATTAACCAACAAAATAAACATTTCCTTTTTATAATAAGCCACATAAAGCTTATCAAAACATAACATAAATAATTCTTTGATAAATAAATTTTTCATAAAAAACTTACTTGTAGGATTTTACTAACTCCATAATAAAAATTAAGAGCAAGACTAGTTTTCAAAGTTAAATAAAATTAACCCACTAATTTATAAACCCACTAGAAAAATAAAGGTTTCCAAGTTTTTAAATGATACACCCATTCTCAAAGAAACAAAAAGAATATAAACATGATAAATTAAAAAAAAATGAATATTATCAACAACCTAAGAAGATGATTTCTTTCCAAGTAAAATCGATAAAGAGCTTAAAAGACCAAATTTATAAGAAATAAAATTATTTTTAAAGAAGTTAGGAAATAAGAATAAGAGGAAAAAGACTTATTTATCAAAACCATTTTTTAAAAAGGAAAATATATACAACTCAAATATTTATAGGTTATCAACAACTTAATAACAATTTTGGAAACTTCATTTTTATCATAAGAAGTGAAAATTTATAGAAGATCTTAGTTAAGATTTTTATTTATTTATTTTATAAAACAAATTGGAAAACAAAATAAGAATATACTCATTTATATTAAACCAAGAGTTTATAAAGTTCTTTAAAAAAAACTTAGAAAAGAAATTGTTAAGATTCATGTTTTCACACCATAAGATAAAGTTATTTTACGGAAAATAATCATTGAGACAACACTATTAAATTTTGCATACAATATGGGTGCATATATACATATGTATTCAAAGGATTTTTAATCATATAAATATCTATATTTTTACTAAAAGATCTTTGGATAAAGAAAAGTTTGGAAAATTGTGTTTTAAGGGCTAGGATTTTCGTGGAGATTCTGTATCGACCTTTTTGACCCAAAAAACTTTTTATGAAAAAGCTAACCTTAGAAATAGATAGATCTTTTCGAGTAGGTAGAAAACGGTATATGATATGCGAAATTTCGAATTAAAATGAGTAAGTTATGGCCATTTTAAGTTGAAATTTCACTTTATACGATTTTTGATGAACTTAGTAAAATAGAATTAGCAAGTTTAAGTAGAACTTCCAAGAAATACTCATTTTCGGTATTTCTCTTGTATAGGTGACGTGGAGAATGAGTTTCCATATTGGGAGGATTACTTTGACTAGAAGTTTCCGCGCTAATGCCCAAGTGAGTTTATTTCTTACATTTTTTATACTTATGTTTTTGCTTGTAAAATTAGTGGCATTAGAATTAAGAAAAGATAAATTGGAAAGATGCATGTGCTTTACATATATGGGTGAAATTATGTTTAAGTATATCGATGTATGAATTGTTCATAATAAATGTTTGATTTAGTGTAGAAATGATAGTATAAAATTCTATGATCACCCGTAAAATATTTAATCATGCCATGAGTATTTAAATAATTTAATTCATGCATATCATTGGGTGAGTTTATTACATTTATTACTATGCCCTTGGTGGGACAAAAGCATAGTAAGGAGGTTCATAGAGCCCGAAAGCTCTATAAAACGGTAAGAGATCGTCCAAAATAAATTATGGCGAAATAAAACACCCATATGAAAATATGATTTACAGCTAGGTAATGGCTCAAATAATACTACAAAGAAAATTATATTCGATCTGGAATCCCTAACCTCAAATGGAGGGGTAAATCCATTCAAACATATGATTCCCTGAAAATCATATGTATTGTTGCACACATGCTTGTACATTTTATATGGTTGTTTAAATAAACTTGTTTGATTAATTATTATTAGGTGTTTAATTATGGAAATAATTTCACTAAGCGCGTAGCTTATACTCTCTTAGATATCTCTTGCAGTACTCATATCTTTGGTTGAAGCCTAGGAGATACTTCACCCAGATAATGCCTTTTTGGAGCCAAGAGCTTTTGATTAGAATTCAAGAATTAGAAGTAGAAATAGATTTCCTAGTAGAAATTCAAAAGTATAAACGGACTTTGATAGAATTAGTTATTTTATAGGGGGATGCCCCTTAAAGTTTAAGATTTATTATGTATTTTTAGAACCTTGATTTTATTGTTATGATTTACTTTCTTAATTGCTATTATGTATAATTACTTAAACGGCTTAATCCAAAGTTTGGTTTGCTACGATCATGAAAGTATGCCTTACACCCGATATCGAGACTTTTGGGATAACTAAGATTGTCATAATTAAGTTTTAATATTAAGTGTGGTGGGCTATTACGTTTAGAATAGCGTGGCATTATTTATTGCTATATTACCTATCACCAAAGCTTAATTTAATTAATTGCTCGAAAAATTATTTATTTACGAATTTAGGTCAAATAATCAATTCCAATTTGTTTGCCAATTAGAATATTGGGAGAAATAAAAAGAAGGGATAATGTCACAAATGGTACCTAAAAATTTAAATTGATCAATTTAATATTTAAACTTTTAGATTGGTCAATTTAATACATGAACTTTTAAATTGTTTAATTTAGCTACTGAAAGAACTTTATGAAGGTACTATTAGTATACATGAAAAGTTTGATCAATTTTAACGTTTAAGTATTAAATTGATCAATTTTAAAATTTAAATATTTTAATAAAATTTAGATATCATTTATGACATTAGTCGTTCTAAGAGCACAACAATTAAACGAGTGTCAAGATTGTCGCATCAATCACAGTGCTTTCCATTATATGATGGGTTTTGTCTCAAGTAGCGTCTTGTTATAAGCTTTTTGTTTATTTAACCATAACTTTAAAGGGGGCTGCCGACAGCATTGCACATAAATAAAAGCTAAAGAGATTCCCTTTTGTTGTGACCTTATATTACCTGGTTGTCTTCAACGAGCATCTCTTTAAATCAGAGTTCATTGCAGTTATTTGAGTAATTACTTATACAACCTGAACATATGGCGCGTTTGATTCCAACAAAATTACAGTTTCATTTTGCTTAATTTATATTATACATTTAGCAATGAGAAAAAATGGTTATTATTTTGAAGGGAAATATAATTTTAATTATTAATAAGATATTATAAAACATGTTTTAAAGAGCAACAATATGTTTTGAGGGTTTTAAGGGTCTGGATTTGAATTAAGTTGTCTCTTTAAAACTAATGACAGAATCATAAAATTTTTAGTATGCTTTTTACGAACATATACGGATTGAATTTACAGATAGCGGAGTATACTTAAATTATGTTTATATTAATACGGCTAGAAATTATGTCAGATTCGATGGTTTCGGAGCAAATTATGTAAATTTAAAAAGAGACGACGGATTCTTATTCTTTGCTAAAGAGGTAGAGAACAAAATCTAGTATCAGATCGGCGAATTTCGTGCTTCTTTGGCATCTTGTGTTATGTCCTGTACCTAGCTTTAGGCATCTAAGAATATACTTTACCTCATTTTCCAACAAAGCGCACAGGTTCGAATATTTTACCACTAGTGAACAAATATATATGATATGCCCATCCATCCTTTTTCATTGCAAGCCACTCAATATGATTTATATATTTTTAGCCATTTTAAATATGGGTGCCATGATTGTCTTGGTATATAGAGTTTTTTTTCCTCCATTCTTTAAAATATTATATATATATATATATATACTCCTGTTTTTATTAATATTAGTGTTACTTTGTTTATGATGTGATTTTATAGATATATGTGCAATATTATTTCAAAATCAGATAATTAACCGAACAGAATCTTTTAATTGATTGTAGATATCTTATTAGGGTTATTGCGGCCAACAAAGCCCACTTTTGAGCAAAAATAAGAAATTTCATTAGATTTAGGATTCATAATGTGCTCACTTAAGTGGAGAACAAGAATAATCACTCCCAAATACATCTGGACCACTAAATTAAAAGCCGGATACACCGAAAATCAACACACCCCAAAAAATAAAAATAAAAAAAATAACAAAAGATGAAAAAAAAAAAAAAAAAAAAGGAGAGAAGAAGAAGAAGAAGAAGCAAGCATGACAAAAATTTGTACACAATCACTAGACTTTTACGCACCCAAAATGAAAATTTCCAAAAAACCCTAAGACCCCACCAGTAGTAATCTTACTTTTACTTTACCATCTACTTATATAATTACAGAGAGAACGAGAGAGAGAGAGAGAGATAGAGCCTTTCAAGCCTCTTTTTTTAAAATTAACGAGGTCTTCATTATTCCAATTTATAAATATATATTATCGATCCTACGTGATTAATGATGATTGGCCATGTTGCGACATAACATTTACGTTATTATTGCTTGGTCATGCAGAAGTGGACTGTTGGAGCTGCTGAAGTAGTAAAATATGGCGTATGTTTGATAATTTTTGGCGGAGCATAATTTGTTCGGACCGAAGCCGGTCGTTATCGGTCCGGATACGATGGCTGTTATAGATAACCAGGCGCAGCCGGTTCGATAGTTCACGGTTTTCGACTCGCAGTCGGTTCACCTGATTTCTTAGGTTTTCCAAGTGCTTTTGTTTACGCATGCGTGACCTCCTGGCCGACTCCCGGTTCGATATCATCCGTCTCCTTTTACGTTCATCCACCACCGAAGCCGCCTGGTTTGGATGATCTTCGGAGCTGGAATTAGAGTTGGCTTGGGTCCGGTTCGGTTTTTCATCCGAACCAGAGCTTGAAACCACAGGTTTAGGGGATTGGATAAGAGAAAATATGTCGCAAGACGGCTCCACGTCCCATGGAGTGAAGCCGTTCTCAAAGGACGGGAAGTGGGTTCCGAACATGGCGTCGGAGGGAGTGGTGGCCGGAAAAGCAGACAACATGGCCGGAAAAAAATTTTATACAGGGGGGTGTGGGAGGTGAGGAGGGGAAAAGGGAAGAATTGCAGCTTAGGGGTCTCATATTTAAGGGCAAATTGGAGAGTGCTAATGGGGTCCATTTAGGCCAAAAGAAAATAAAGTTGCTGATATAAGCCCTTTTTTTACAAAAATAATATTAGGGCATGATTTAACCAAAATCATTATGTTGGTTCGTGGAGAGGAAGTAACTGTCTTTTCTCCTCTCTCCTCTTTTCCACGGTCGTAAGAGGAATCAGTACGCCTGGCATGCTCTTCTTAGTTACGTTTGCTGGTTTATCTCTGCCTTAAGGTTTGGAGCAACATATCATTAGAAGTGGGGAAGGAATTTGATAGAGAAATATGGAAGGAATAGGATAAAAAAAAAAAAAATTTAAAAGGAAAAGAAGACGAGGGGAGTTGGAATAAGATTTGAAAAAAAAAAAAAAAAAAGGGAAGAAGAAGAATAATTTTATCTAGGTTTTGAAAAACATTTCCTCCATCTTAAGAAATTAAAAAGGCATTCAAATTACAATTATTTTTATATTCAATAAATGTAGGCGAGTACAGAATAAGTAGTGTTAAACACTACTCATACCCTATCAAATAAGGTATAGAATATTAAACTTTGTATTTGAAATTTATCCATGAGACCTTGTACTATTTTATGTTGTCAAATCTAAGATAGAAGGTATCATGTAAAACATATAGATTTTTTAATAAAATCTCTCTCTCTCTCTTCCTATATTTTTTTCTTTCTTAATTTCAAGTTTATAATATTTTACATGGTCTCATATGTTATGTAAAATACTTAAAATGAATTGAAATTTGTTAATAAGACGAATTCTCCAATATGTAGAATCTGTTTAAGTGTAAAATTTTAAAACCTGCAATTAATATTTGTAAAACCTACTTATTTGATATTAAAAAAAGTTGTAAAACATGTAGTTGATTCCAAATTTTAAAACTTTGAAACTACTTCTATATTAATTACACTAAGAATAGAACAACATCTTTTATATAATGTGGGAGTTCAAATACATACATACAACCATAGCTAATCTAAAGTTCTTCCAAAATAAAATAGTATAAATTCTTCAATAATAAAAAATTTCAAGGTTTGTTTAGAAATAATAATTTTTAACAAAAGTGGTTGTGAAATGAAAAAGAAAAGATGGACTATTATTATTTAGGGGTACTATCAAAAATTATGCCTGAACTTTTGCAAAATGTTTAATAAGGTATTTAGAGTTTAGTTTCGAACAATTTGGTAATTGAACTAAGTTTTCGTATACATTTTCCTATCTAAAGTTTGGTTTTGAATAATTTGGCACCTTACATTAAGTATGAAAAATATATGCGAAAATTTGCTTTAAGTAAAACTGTTCAAAACCAAACTTCAGGTACCTGATTGAACTTTTTGTGAAAGTTTAGGTATCAAATTATTCAAAACAAAACTTTAGGTATTTGATTGAACTTTTTATGAAATTTCAGACACCATTTTTGACTAACCCTATTATTTATATGTTATATATAAACATCATTTGTTAATCATTAATACTGTACCTAATTTAACTTTTTGTGAAAGTTTAGGTGTCAAGTTGTTCAAAACCAAATTTTAGGTACCTGATTGAATTTTTTATGAAAGTTCATGGACTATTTGTTAATAATTAATATGGTAGATACTAAATAGTCTAAAACTTGTCACCCATATGCTTTTATTCTAATACAGCAACCACAATCTAGATTATTTAAATTAAAGTCCACAAATAAGGCATTATTAGCGTCCTTAAAGCAACAACATAAGCAAGTGTACCTTTGGCTCCTACCAAACAAAAAGGATAGGATTCCCTCAGCAAATCTTGCACTAAAGGAGGGGGATGGGATTTGATAAGTCCCCATAACTTAATAGAAAAGAGAACAAAAGAAGTGGCCTCGTAGGATTGAATCCATAGACCAGCATAAATGAGTACGGTCCATTGCGATGTTTTATGCAAGTGCCCATCCATATCCTTTCATAACTCCATTGCAATTTCCTTCCAACTCTTCATTGATCGTTTGGCTTGAAATGTGTCCTATTGACTACCTACCTAACCTTACCATGTATTATGTGGAGGTTTACGTGCTTGAGTCTACCATATCCTCTCAAAGTTGTGATTAGGCAAACAACTTAGTGCGAGGTGCTACTTCTTATGGTAAGTAGCCAAGCAATGACCAATACATTATATAACAAAGTTTAAATTTTTAGCTTGGTTGTTAAAATTATGTAGCAAAAATCACGCAAATACTGCGTACCCGATAATTGGTTCTATGATTGCACTTTGCTTTCTAAAGCCTTTTAAAGATTGGTATTAGATTAAGCTTAAGTAGCCTTAATCAATTATACTTTGGTTCTTAACCCTTTAAGCTCTTTGATTTAAGTTTTACAAGTCTAAGGTTCTCATTTAGGGGTTGTAGGCTCAAGGCAAATTGTTTAGAGAAGGCCTTTGACTCTTGTAAGTAATGTTTGCATATACCTTTGGTCAAGGTGCTTGTACATGTTAAGGTATGATTTGGAGTTTTGAAAAGGTAATTTTGGTTGAAGGAGATGCAAGAATTAGATTTTGCATGAGTTAAATGAAGATTGACAAGGCTTTGAGAAGTTAGGAGAGCACATAAGTCATGCACGGGCCCACACAACATCACAAGGGAATACATGGCTTGGTACATGGCTTGTGTATCTCATCATGTTCTTATATGTGACTAAGAACATGGCTCGTGTATTGGGTAGTGTACTTCCAAGGTCATTGGATATGATGAAACACAGGCAAGAACATGAATTCATGTTCTAGCCATGGATTTTAGGGCTAGTTGCTAACTAGTGAGGTACATGGCCTGGCACATGGTTCCATGTATTAGTCGTGTATTTCTGGGCTTGGAATTTTATGCAATAGTAAGGAATATAAGATTGTACACGGATTTATGTACTAGTCGTGTTCTTCTAGAAAAAGTTTGAGAGAAGATTGAGAGATACACGACTTAGTACATGAATTCATGTGTTAGTCATGTACTTTTAAAAAAATCAAATCTTCAAGTTCTCTTAGGGTTAGTGAGAAACACGAGTAGGTTAATGGATTCGTGTACCAACCATATTCTTATAGGTTTGCATTTTCTTGAACTTAAACCTAATTTTTTTTATGAAAGGAATTTTTTGGATAACTTTCAGGGTTTTAAAAGGGGCAAGTGATTATGTTCAACCTTAAATTTTGCTTATTGTGACTTCCCTTCTCTTAAAAACATACCTAATCAAGGGTTTGAAGGCTTAAAACATCTAGTTTGACAGCAACTTCAATTTCTTCATTTTTTTTTTTTTGCAATTTTTCCAATATAGTCGTACAAGTCTTCATCATTTTACATTGTTATCATCATCTACAACAAAACCCATGTTCATTTGATTATTTTCTCTAAAATTTATGCCCATGTATTCTTTTAAACACCCATACCTCAATCAAAAGGTAACTTTTAGCAAAACTTAGTCCCAAATCATGTTCATTCTCTATTTTAAACCATTAAGATAGTCTTATCTTCATTTTATTGCAATTCCTTAACATAAAAAGTTATTCTCAAGGTCTTACCTTACTTTATTGTATTGTCTTTCACTTGTTTCAGTAGGAATGAACATAGTTGAACGAACTATGAAAAAAAAAAATAGTATCATAAGTAAAGTCAGATAGTTGAATCAAATATATATATATATATATATATAATAGTATAGGATTTGACGTATGCTGATCATCACTCATTGAATAATACCATGGAGATATGCCTTTAGAAAAGGTTGACAATGCCTTCCCTCTAGCACCTCCCATGCAAAAGCTTCTAACTCATTAGAACTCTATGACTTAGGGATATTCTTGAGTTGCATAGTCCCCTAGATCAAAAGAATGCTAGTGCTTAGATTTCCATGCATTATCTATTTGATAGAAGCAAGACTGTTTGTATCATATTTCTAAACCAATCTGTGAAATGTCTACTCGTGAGTAGGCGTATATTATGTGCTTCATGCACACTCTGTAATTGCTTGAACTCCCTAATCTCAAATTGGTTAACATTAAGCATAACATATAATGGTAAGTATGCAAGAATTGAAAGAATTGAAAGAACCAAAACTACTTACATCACATTGGGTTACACCTTCTCACAATCATTCAGTAGGATAGTAGTAGATCAAGTACTTGTACTTTCAATTTTAAGTAATTTAGTGTGTCTATTAAATAATATTTGGTGGGCGTTTATTTTGCTGATGGGATAATGGTAGACAATGTGCCTAGTTTTTCATTAGCAATTTTATGGTAGTTTAGTAATACATCTTTAGATTTTGGCAATTTTTAGGCAATTGTTTACCATTATTTTGTTATCAAAATAAATGTTCGTAAATATTATTTAATAAAGACATTAAATAGCACCTACAAACACTAATTTTCCAAAATTTAAAGATTAAATACTAAATTGCCAAAAAAATGAAAGTACAGACACTTTGTTTGCCTTTATCCCGTCATTCAACGCTATCCAATGCATCCTATGAGTTTCACAATTTCTCTTTAATAGCCATGCATGCACTTAAAGGTTGTACTAGCTATGCAAATATTCAAATGATGTAGCTGATCTTTCTTGTAAGGTGTCATTTTGTAACTGTTGAGGCTTGTTTATTCTCGAGTCCTTATTCTTGAAGTAGAGAAAACAAAATTGAATGCTTTCTTTAATAACATATGACTTGGTGATGGAACCTTCTAGTCTTGCCCCGTTCTTTAGATCTCCTTTAAGCATTTCTAAGTACCACTCTATTAGATACATCTAAAGATACTGAATGGGGCTACATACGTGTGCTTCTCTTGGTATATACACAATTAAGTGGACAATGTGTCAAATAAAGAAGGTTGAACCATTATCTTTAGCTTGTAGAATGTTATGACTATGGTTTTCTCTAATGAATCCAATAGGTCCTCATAAACTCTTAAGTGGTCGACTCCATAAAAAAAGGAGATATCACATGCTATGTCATAAATTTTGTTATAAGAAAACCTGTAAATGACTACAGGGATGATTTTTTAAAATAAGACATAGCAATCATGACTTTTTAAACCCCTCAGACTGGCTTTGCCTATACCAAGGCACAATGATATGTTGGATGTAGAGATATAAGTGCACATAACAAGGGTGGCTTGACAATCCAACCACCTTAATTTGTAAGTGTAACATTTGCTAAATGCCCATCTCTTAGAGGGTCAATCTAGCCTTCTTGGTATCCTTTGACTTGCCTTTTAAACCAAAAAATTTTCTAACTAAGTTAATAAATGTTTTTTGACAATGTGCACAAATTAAGGTTGTGATGTACCCACAATTCCTACTAGTATGGCAGCCTAAACAACATGCTCTTTTTGAACCAATTTATTCCATCTTCGTTCCCTCCCTGACTAAGCTTTTCTTGCCCTTTTCCTATAATAAGATGCTTCTACTAACTCAATCAATTTAGGAGATCTTCCATGCTAAGAGTCCATATGATGAGGTCTTATCACAATGATTTCATAGAAACTTTAGCCATCATGGTGTCACCAATGCCTATAAGATAGGAAACATCTATAGCCCATGTATTGGAAATTACTATTTGCATGGTTGCTTATGGGGTCTATATTGTATGCAGGGCATGCCTTGTATCCTTTAATGGTTCATCTAGATTAATGCTGCTTGCATAATTAATGTAAGACCTACAACCATGTCTTATATTCTAACACCATTCCTCCATAGTTCCTTTAACTATTCTTCTAGAGGGTGTGGATACACATTAATGTTTTTACTAGAAGATATGAGGTGTGGTATCAATAGGAACATCATTAGATTTGGCTCCTTCATGAATCTACAAGACAAAACATTATAGATAATTAAGAGCACTGACTAGACGCTATATGTGGTGCTCTTGTATTTATTAAAACTCGACAAGCAGATATTAAGTACAAACATGAACAATTGGACACTCAAATGTAAATTGCTCACAATCATAAAGGGTTATATAGCTATAATTGATACTAACAAAATAGTAATATTAATTATCCTATTCTATGTTGCAACATATATAAAATGCATAAATAGCATTAAACAAAAATCGCATATCTTCATTATAGCTTACAACATGTAGCAAACCATGCTAACATAAATATTATACTAAACTACTCACAATTCATATATATGCTAAGTAATGCTAATGAAACATCTCAATAACTACAATATATCATAAACTCGTGCAACTACAAAACATATATTTTATAAACTTCATAATATGTAAATTACATTACTAACCTTAAGTTAGTGAAAATGCTTCAAGAAGTTATGCTAAAATCCCAGATAAAAGTTTTTCAACATCTATAATATCATATAAATGGAAAAATATTAGTTATTTAAAAAAAAGGGTAAAAACAAGCCAAACCAATGTAAAAATAAGAGAGAACTCCAAAGAGAATGGATAGAAATCATCTACATAGGGGAGAAGGAAAGGCACTATAGGGTATGTATAGTTTTTAGTTGAGGCAAGTCTTACCTTTCAAAATATGGGAAATTTATCACCTTCTAGGGACACTAGGAGCTACATGCATGTTGTAGACAATAGAGACAAGTCTTGTCTCACATGTGCCCTTGCAATATTAGTTTTTTTTTTGCTTATGATTAGAAGGGTCTACCTTATGTCATGATACTCACTTACTTTGTTTGATCTTAGAACAAGACATGTATTCACTAG
Organism: Combretum micranthum; assembly: GCA_024138025.1. Lineage (NCBI taxonomy): Eukaryota > Viridiplantae > Streptophyta > Magnoliopsida > Myrtales > Combretaceae > Combretum > Combretum micranthum. The sequence continues at coordinate 547,664 of JAMXBD010000437.1, forward strand.
GTCATGTGTTGGGCACAAGTTGTGCCTTAAGACATGTTAAACTAGTAGATTCAATGTGGTTCTTATAGATAAAAATAATAAATTAGGAAAATGTTCAATAAAAAAACTATGGTTCTGATGGGTCTCAAACTTATCCTATAAGACTGATAAGCAATAGACTCTTTATAAAAACTAGAAAAAAAATTCTATGTGTTTGCTATTTGTTCTTCAAAAGAATTCAAAACCTTATTGGTCCATTTTGGTCTAGGTTGATAAAGACTCATGCCTACGTCTAAGTACGTTTATCAAACTTAAATCAATTTAAATGAACTTTACAAAGCCTGTAACAGAGCTTTTCTTCAAAAACCCAGCCACTTCATTTTCTTGAAACCTTTCCTTAATATGACTCCATTCTTGCTATTATATAAATGCACAAACCCTAGCCTTCACTCCTTTCTGCCACTTGAAATCAAATAAGTATCTCACTCACCTCTATCGTACTTAATTCTCTCACTTAGGATTTCTTTTCACTATGTAGTATTCTTGATTATTTTAAAGGCTAAACTCTCATTCTCACCTCACTTGGCTATTTTGAGAAGCCACTCTCTAGTTTACTCCAAGAGAGCATCAGGAGGTGAAATATTATATGTCCCCTTTGTCATTTTCATTTCTCTTTTATATGAAATGTACAATATGGATTTGTTGACAACATGTGCTATTCAATCGTTATTTTTGTCACATGCAAATAGTTAGCTAAACTAACTAATCAACTACTATAAACTAATATACTATCAATCTCTATCCTATGTTGTAGTCTTTAAACCACTTTGGTGGTCTTTTGCTCTTCATGTAATAGCTAGGCTTATGATATGCATCATGATGTCCTAGGTTGGCTTTGTTTAAGCTTTATTTGGTTGTTCTAATTTTAATTTTTTGAATCTTATATTTATATCTACATATTATAAGCCTATATAATTGGTGGATGATTTATATATATATATATTGAGAGAGGGAGAGAGAGAAGAAAAAAATTATTTCCATTCTAGCTTTAAATTCCAACTTTCCTATATTTGTTTACAACTTTTTAAATGTGTTGATCAAATCCATTATTAAACATGGTACTTAATAAAACCACTAAAAATTGGAGGGTTAATTTCTTAGTATATGTTGTATGTTGTAATTGTGTAATAAGATCACAGCTCATGTTGTTTATCTTAATATTTAGGTTCAATGATTACTTAAAGGGCTTTTACATTGATATGATGTTGAATTGGTTGCCCACAATAGATTTCTTTTCCTGTATTGTTGTCTATGTCTTCTTTTTATTTTTTTTCCCTCTTACGTTCTCATTTTTCCCTTTATATTCATGTTTGCATCGTGCTTACTTTTTCTTTTAGTCAGTTTCTTTCATTACCTTGTGATTATTATCTTTATCATGAGTTTATCTCAAGGTCTCTCTTTTAGATAATGTACTTGAATATTTACGATCTAGAAACAGAAATGATTCATATTCTATTTTTGTTGTTCTTTCACTACACCTAGCAATTTTTCCTCTTACATATTTAGTCTAAGCCTAAAAATAATGATGGATTTGATTTGAGACCATGGTGCTGTAGACATAGAATTAAACAATGTAGATCTAGAGACGAAGACTAATTTAATGAAGATACATTTTGTTAGAATAATTATGTTATAGAAGCTAGTTCCAAAGAGTGGCAATTCTCAATATCTTGAATAAAGCATGGGAAAGGTTTGTCATATCTTATTTAAATCAAAACCTTGTCCTTTGCATTATAGAAAATTATGATGTATTAAATAGAATATGTAATATTGATCTCTGGTCTATAATTGGTTAGCCTATGGTTATTAAAAAATGAGATTTAAAGAAAAATATAGAAGATTTAGAATTTGTTCCCTTTAATGTATGTATTTCATCTTCTAACAATATGCTCACTATTAAAAATGCCCAAATATTGGCTAATAGAATTGGATGAGCTATTGAAATTGAGGGCATTGAGAAGAATAGAAGAATGCTCTAGTAGTCAAAATTGAATTCCCAATTTCCAAACTAATGTGTTAGAAGGTGAGCATTAAATTGCAAAAAATGAGATCACAATTGTGCAATATGGTATGGGTGCTTGTTAGATTTTTGCTTTATGTGTGGTATGGTGGGGTATGTGAAGGCTTAGCGTAAATAAAGTAGACAATGATATAATTCATAAGAAGCTAAGTTTTGGGGTAATAGTATGGTTGACGTTGAAGATGGTACAATGCGGTGAGTCTTTTTCAAATGCAAAGCATGCTAATTCAACGTCTAGTCATTGGAATTTGGTAAGTGATTAGAGTTCCTCCGTTTTAGAAGTGGCAATTCAGAATTCAATCAATCATTAATGATTAAAAGTATTATTGAAAAGAAGGAAATAACTGTAGAGAAATTTTGTTTTTCACAGCAATGTGTTGAGTCAAAGGAGACTTTAAACCAGAGCAATAAGAGAATTATTGTGGATTGTCCCACTAAAGGAACGTTAGTTTCTACTCCAATTGTAGAGGAATCAGCATAAACTCTTTTAGGTTCGACAGGCTAATTTGATGGGAGCATGGCTTTCCATTATGACAATATCTCCTCTAGTCATTCTTTAAATCTTTGCATTTATGGGAACAACAATTTTAAGGCCTTAACTAAACAACCTAATTCAACACAAAAAGACCATTGTTCCCTCTCGACCTCCCTTCTTGAGCTTTAAACAAAATTTGTTTCCTCTTTATAGAGAAACCCTTACCAACACACCACTTAATCCCACATAGTCACTGAACCCCCAAGTCCTAAAAATCCTCAATGATTCTTATCTTTACTCATAGCTTTACAACAAAAAATATAGCTAGTGGCTTAGCTTTATCACTAGCCTCACTTTCGTTAAACAACCTTTTAACCTAACTATCCCCTCACCAATTACAAAATCCTTGCAACTCTTTCAATTAAATAGTCAATAGTAGAAGAGAAAGAAGAAGCAAAGTGTAGTGTTCTTGTGAAATAATGTAAATAGTCAAATGTTATCATTTTCATTCAAAGTTAGGTCATATAAGAAAGGAAGCCTAAGCTTACTGGTTCACAAATTAGGAGGAGATAAAATATTCAAGGTAACTTGGAATTCAAGAGTGAATTGGTTGAAATAGAGGCGGTTTTATGGAATGATGTTATCTTTGAAGGCTTTAGCAACCAGTCATTGTCATGTCCCAAAGAGTACCCTAAACGCGATAGTCCACCACACTCAATATTAAAGCTTAAGTATAACAACCTTAGTCATCTCAAAAGCTTCGATACCGAGTGTAAAGCGTACCTTCACGATCATAGAGGGCCATACTTTGAAACAAGTTATTTAAGAAGATATGCATAGTAGCGATTAAGAATGGAAATCATAACATTAAAGCTTAATCATAATATAAGGAGTCTTATAGATATCAAAAGGGGCACATCCCCATAAAAAATAAACTTAGTCCATCAAAGTTTAACTTTCAAAAATAAATACACCGAAGTTTTACTTAAAAGTCTAAGTCTACATCTAGTCCTTGACTTCTTTCCAAAAGCTCCTGAATCCAAAAGATGATACCTGAGTAAAATAGCCCCTAGGCTTCAACCATAGGTAAGGGTGCTGCAAAAGGCATCTAAAAGGGTGTAAGCTTACTTGCTTAGTGAGAAATATTTCCATAATAAAGTACTCATACAATCAATAATCAAACAAGTTAATTAAACAAACATATGAAGTGTAATAAACACGTGAGCAAACAATACATATGATTAATCAGAAATCATATGTTGAATGGATTTTCGCCCTCCATTCATGGTTAGGTGTTCCAAGCCATATATACCGCTATTCGTAAATATGATTTTTATAGTTTATTCAAGCCACTACTAGCCACTAAAATGTAATTCATTCAGGTGATTAGTTGTTGTTAATATTTGGGCGACTATTCGCCATTATGCAGATTTTAGGTCTTTGCTTACCTCACTACTATGGCCTTGTCCCACCAAGTGTGTAGTAATGAGTGCAATGTGACTCACTTCGTGTTATATATGAATCCATTTAATTTAGTATTCTTAGCATAGTATTAGATATTTTAAAGGTGATCATTCAATTAGCAGATATATCAGTATTATACTAAATCAAGCAATTGACTTAAGCAATTCTTAACTTGATATACTTAATCATAATTTCAACCATGTAAGTAAAGCACACACGTTTCACCTTTTTATCTTTTCTTAATTCTAATGCTACTATTCTACAAGCAAAAACATAAGTATAGCCATGGTGCAGTAATGTTCTAGTTGTAATAGTCGTTCGAATAAGGGAAATCGTTCTCCACATCACCTAGACAAAAGAAATACCCTAAATGAGTATTTCATGGAAGTTCTACTCAAACTTGCTGATTCTATTTTTCTAAGTTCATCAAAAATAGGATGAAGTGAAATTCCAACTTAAAATGGCTATAACTTGCTTATTTTAAATCGGAATTTTGCATATTATATGTCATTTTCTACCTACCTAAAAAGATTTATCTACCTCTAAGGTTATTTTTATCATAAAAAGCCATTTGGGTTCCAAAATGGTACGGTACAGAATAGTCACGAATTACCCAGCCCTTAAAATAAAATTTCTTAAACTTTTCCTCATCCAAAAATCTATAAACAAGCATATAGATATTTATATAGTTGAAAAATCTTTTTAATACATATATAAACTCATATTATATGCATGATTCTTTGTCTCAACAATGATTTTGTTTTTAATAAACAACTTATCTTAGGAGTTTGAAAAATTGAAACTTTAACAATTGCTTTTAAGTTGTTGGAAAGAAAGTTAAAAACTCTTGATTTATTATGAGTGGATGATTTCTTGTTATAATTATATTTTCTTAACTTTTAAAAAGGTAAATTAAATTCCAAAAGTTGGGTCTTTCAAGTTATCTACCAACTTTATTCTTTAAGTGGAATTTTATTTAGTGAGTTGGTTTTTACTTGACTTGAAAAACTTGTCTTGATCTTAGTGTTTATTAAAGCGTTAGTGATGATCTTATGGATAAGTTTTTAAGAAAAATTAGGATTATCAATATTAAGGTTTTAAATAATAAATTTTATCCTTGGTAGTTTGAAAAGAGAGTGATGAAACTTACTTAGTTAAATTTTGAAGAATTCATGAACAATAACAACATTAAAATTTATGATGAACTTGTCTAAAATTTTTAAGAGAATTTTGTTGTAATATATTTCTAAGTATTTAATGGAAAAATTTTCCTAAGTGGTAAAAATGATTTTTATGGTGAGCTTAGTCTTATTTTCTTTATTAAAGAAAGATCTCCATTTATTTTACTAAGACAACAACAATCATAGTCATGCATGAATATGAACTTATAGTTAAGTAACATGACAAAAATGATTCATATGAAAGATAAAATAAAATAAAACAAGCATGTAATAAAAGTTAAGTATTGGGAAGCCCATAAAGAAAATAGGAAAAATTGTTTTGACTTGATGATGACAAGTTTAAGATTAGAAAGACTAGTCTTAATTAAATCGCATAAAATAAATAAATAAATAAATTGCAAGAAATATAAGAGCATGAAAAAATAAAAGTTATCTTAGTGAGCTTATAGGCTCTAAGAAAAAAAAAAAATATATATATATATATACTTTATATAGATATACTTAGTAATATATAAAAGTTAGATTATATAACAACAACAATAATAATATTTGAACATTATTAAATAAGATATGAACATATTATTGCTTCCATAATACCTATGGATTCATGAAACATATACTATGGTCATGTTATATTAACATGAACATGAAAAATATTTTAGAAATTTTTACCTAATGTAAAGAAGTGGATGGTATAAGAAAGAGAGGTTGATATTGCATGAAGATAGTAATGGTATGGAAAGAAGAGAGAGTTGCGAAGAAATTTTTGGAGAGAATTTGAGAGAGTTTTAGTATGGTAAAAAAGTGTGTGACAGAAATGGAGGGAGATGAGATGAGATATTTATATATAAACTATGGAGAGAAAATATATGTAATTAAATAAAATAAAAAGAAAAAATAGATAATTAAGAGAGGGGGAGGCATCGATTTTGGCATAGAGGAGAGAGATATTTGATTGTTTTGTAATTTTTGTAATGAAAAGCAAGTAATGTGTAAGAGTTGAAAGATATAAAGTAGTATTGGAAATAAAAATTATAAGAAATAGGTGTATAGGTTATAAGAATAGATAGTAAGAAAAAGTAGAGATAGATTAATAGTAATGAATAGTTTAGAATAGTAACTTGAATATAGACACGACAAATTAATACCAACAGTAAAGAAAACATATGTAAACGGGCTCTAACTGATATCTTTAGATGTTGAAAAATTCTAAATCTAATATTTTTGGAATCCTCATATTATTACGAGTCTAATGGTGTTATCAAAATATTTTTACCGTTTCGCGTGTCCAGATCCTGTTTTTGAAAACTGATCCTGTTTGGATCCGAAACAAAGTAAACTTCTACGAATATGATCTTTTTAAGCTTTACTATATTATTACGGATAATAATCTATGATTACGTCAATTTTATTCTTCTAGAGTTTAGAGCATGAGATTGTTAGATCTAAATTCACTAGAATATATTATAAACTTGTTGACTTTAGGGTTTCTAGTTGACTTCCAGGTATAGGGTTTAACCATAAAACTGAACATAAAATCTATGGGTTTACAGTCACAATCAGTTCTCAAGGTGCTATGATTATTTGTTGTTTGAATTGTCAAAAATAAGTATTTATTTGGTTCAATAATAGATATGATGATGGATTGGTGAGGGAAATAGTAGATAAGGCTTTGACAAATGTTAAATGGTTTTCTTTTCACCTTAATTTATATGTTTTAATTTTCTTACAAATGAGTTGGACAAAGCTAGAAGTAGGTTCCATGATCCATTAAGTTTGAAAAGAAATGGTTCATTACGATAGTTGCAAGCAAATAGTAGAGATGGCGCGGAATAACATAGCAAAATCGAGTGACATTACAGGTGTCATGGAAATATTACAAGCTATAAACATGAGCTATTAAGATAGAGTTGAGAGGATGTGAGATATAGTTTTACCTAAATTGAAGCAATATCTTCAAAACTTCCTATTTTGTAGACTAAAGAAGTAGAGAACTCAAATCTAGTGAAAGAAGTTGAGCTGTTAAAGAGATTCTATTTTGTTACTAAAGGAGCTGAAGATCATTGGCATCTTATATCAAGAAAGTCCTAGTTTATAAGGAGATAAAAACACATAATATTTCAATGCATGCATAAGATAGAAAAACATATAGTAAATCATTTTAAATCAAAGACGTGAAAGGATAATGGTGGAACAAAGAGATGTTAATGATGTTTCTCCACATTATTTAAATTAGCTTTACATATATAAGTTTATAGGAATCAACAGTGATATACGACATCGAGCTTGTTATCAGCAATGAACAAAAACATAAGGCTGGTGAAACTATTGGAAGAAGAGCAGATTTAAGATACCACTTTCCAGTTGGGTAGCCTCAACGATCCAAAACTCAATGGATTTAATGCTTTGATCTTCCAAAAATTTTCACACATGATTGGATGCTTCATTGCAAAGGCCATAAAGGATTTCTATCAAGTAGGTTTCTTCTTTTTAAGTTTAATGTGACTAATACAATGTTGAAACCTGAAACCCATAATCTAGCAAAACATAACACAATTTAGACTCAAGAGCTTATGTAACTTTTTTTCACAAGATCATATCTAAATTCTTAGCTAATAGGTTGAAATGAGTCTTAGAGTCAATTACTACCCCTAAGTTAAGTGTGCTTATGCTAAATTGGTCAATTCATGACAATGTAATCAATGCCCATGAAAATATTCACATTGTAAAATTTAGCTCTAGGTGAAAAAAGATTTCTGGTGCTTTATAAATAGATATGACTATGGCAATCAATAGAGTGGAATGGGTTTTTTCAAAAGAAATAGTGCAAATATGAACTTTTTGTCAAATTAGGGTCTATTAGATAATGAACTATGTAATGTCAATATCTTATAATTTTCTAGTAACTAAGAAAATAATTGGTCGTATTTGTCCAATTAAAGGAATCATTTGGTATCTCTATATCTGTTCTTACTAGTAGTAGATTCTTTGCCAAAAATGATTAACAAAACTAATGATTTGAGATTAATCCATAGCACTAAGATTAAGAGGAATAGCTACCCTTGCACAACTCATCTTCTTTTGGCTGATGATGCTCTTTTCTTTATGGAAACTTCAAGAAACAATGTGTAGATATTAAAAGAGCTAGTTTAGACATACTATGATGCTTCTAGTTAGCTGGTGGATTTTTAGAAATCATCCTTGTTATTCTACAAGTTCAGCCAATCTTCGGTTTAGTTAGAGCATCGCTTAATTCTCACCATCAACCCTTGAAATAGTCTCAGTAAGCATCTTGGCCTTCGCACTATATGGGATAGACCAAAATATGGTGTTTTGAATTCGATTAAAGAGTGAATTATGAATAAGCTCAAATGGTGGAACAATAAGATGCTTTCACTAGGAGGGAAAGAGGTGATGGTTTAAGTTGTTTCACATGCAATGTAGACATACTTAATGAGTGTGTTGTGTTTTCCTAAAAAAATGGTGCAAAGAAATATCTTGTCTTACATCACATTTTTTTTTTTTTAAGAGACGTAAGTGGTAAATATCATATTCATTGGAAATCTTGGCGTATCTTGCCAAGGGCCGACAATATGAAGGCTTGGGCTTGAGGGATTTGTTGTCACTTAATGAAGCTCTACCAGGTAAAGACATATAGAAATTTTTGAAAAATCCTAATGCTCCTTTAGTTAAATTACTTAAGATTATATAATAATAAAATCATAGTTTAATGGAAATGTCTAAGAAATATGAGTTTTTTTTCATAGATATAACAGAGCATTCCTATAGGTAGAGATGCCATTACAATATGAACGTTTTTGGCAAGTTGGTAGTGGTGAGACCTTTTCCATTTGGAAAGTCCTTTGAATGCCTAATCTACCAAATTTTTCTCTCCAAGATAGCAGCTTGCATCGAAATGTCAAAAATATTAGTTAGTGATGTCATAAACAAAGAATTTGAATTTGGGTTTTTTCACTTGTGGATGAGTACTTAACATAAAATGAAATTTTAGCTATTTGTAAAATTCCAATTTCTACTATTCACACATTGATATTATGACTTGGCAAAAATAGAACATTGAAAGCTTTACTAATGATATCACAATGTGATGAGAAAGAAAAATACTTTATTTTCAAATCAGACTTCCTCCTCTTTTCAAGTTGATGCAAAATTTTGGAAAATTATATGGAGTCTAGATTATGCACTAAAACATAAGCAACATGTCAATTTATTTTGTTGGAAGATTCAAAAAAATACATTGTATATTTTCTAACATCAAGAACAGACCAGTAACCAACTATTTTTCCATTATGAATCGGTTAGGTTGGTATGGTTTACAAGTTGCGGTTTGCATATTTCTAATCATTATGTTTAACAAGCAAATGAGTGAAGATGAATATTTTAACGAGAGTTTTCGACGTTATAGTTGAAAGAAAGGAGTTTTTGATGAAGGTGTGCATTACTTCATGGCACATATGGCTTCATTAAAACGATTAAGCTTTTGAAAAACTTTCTTCTCTTTTGAAAAAAGCCATTCACTTAGTAAGAGTCTCTCTTATTTAATATTAAGTTGAAGAAACTATAAGCAATGATGGAGTGGTTCTTAATTAATCTTTAAATTTAACTCAATCTATGGTATGGATAGCATTGGTGTTACTAGTAGGAATTTGCCTTTAAGGAAGTGAAATTGAAGAAGTTGAGGCCATAACAATTAGATAAGGAATGGGGATAGCTATCAATAAAGGATGGAAGAAAATTGTTATAGAAACTGATTCTGTAAACCCCCAAAGTTTTGAGATCAATTTAAACTTAAACCCTAATTAGAAAGTCAACCGGAATCCCAAAGTCAACAAAACCCTAGTCTTTTGCAACCGTTCAAGTCCGGAAATCTCGTTTAAATAAACCCTAAGAAATTTAGTAAGAGATTAGTATATAGAATAGTTCGTAATAACCTAAGAAAGCTAAAAAATATCAGATATCGCAATTATACGTGTATTTTCTTACTACCAGTACTTAAATTGTCATGTCTACTTTATATTACACTATTTTCTACTATTCTACACTATTGATCTATCTCTACTTTTTCTTACAACCTACTCTTATAACCCATCCCTCTATTTCTTACAATTTTTATTTCCAATACAACTTCACATCTTTCATATCTTACTTTTCATTAACAAAAATATAAAAAAATAAAATTCACTCCCTCTCTACTCTCCAAATTGCACCGGCCATGGCCCCTTCCCTTCTCCAATTTGTTTTATTTTCATTTATTTAATTAACACAAATTTCCTCCCACATTTTCCTATAAATACCACCTCTTCCTTCCATTTCTTTTACAACTTCCATACACTAAAATTACTCTCTACAAACTCTTTCAAGTATCTCTATTTCTACTTCTTCTCTAGGTAATAGTTTTAGCTTTCTAAAGTGTTCATTTACTTAGTATGAGCTTAATGTGTGTTTTCTAAACCATGAAGGTTAAAGGAAGCAACAATAAGTTCATACTTTGTTTTTGTTCGTTAATCAAATTTCTTTTATGTTGCTTTTATGTATATAACTATCTAAATATATCGATATAGCTATATATATCTTTTAGAGCATATAAGATCATTTGTTTTGCAATTTATTTATTTTCATGTTATCTTTAAGACTAGTCTTTCTAGTCTTAGATTTGTCCTCATCAAGTCAAAACATTTTCTTTTTCTTTATAGGACTAGTCTATTCTTAGTCCCGGGATACCTTGATGAAGCTAAGGTTTCAATACTTGATTTATTTCTTTACTAGTTTATTTCTTTAAGTTATTATGTTTCCTTATGTTTTCATAACTCTATAATTCATATTCATGCATGAACATAATGATTTTTGTCTCAACAAGATAAATGAGGAAAAGTTTTCTTAAAATAGAGATTCTTTTCTAGAAATAAAAGAAGGAAGTAATTTTTTTAAAACTAGGATTTATCTTAACAAACTTTTTTTGAAATCTAGAGGAATTCATAGGAGTTTTTACAAACATACATGGCGTAGAATGAAACTTTTTGAGTAAACAAAAGTTTTACTAAAACTCCACTTTTTCATTAAGTACTAGAAATTCATTTCATGCAAATGAAATGATCTCAAGAAACAAGGAAATTATTTTTATAAATATAGAATTGTTATTAGAAACTAAGAAATAAAATTATTCTTTGAAAAGACTAAGAAAAATGAAACTTACTCATTTAAATTAACTTGAATAAGAGGAATTTTTCAAAAGTCTCATTTTCCTTAGAAGACTTTACTTTTACAAAATTTATGGTTTGAGACAACTTCATTAACTTCATGCATTTGATATGAGTCAATAAATATATGTATATACATTTCAAAAGTTTTACAAATTATTATAATATCTATCTCTTCAAGATGAGCTTTTGTTAAAAGAAGGAATTCAAGTTTGTGAAAATTCATGGTGAATCTGATCACCACTTTTTTGGAACCCAAACGACTTAGTTTGATGAAAATAGTTTTAGAAATAGATAGATCTTTTCGAATAGATAGAAAATGGTATATAATATGCGAAATTCTGAGCTAAAATGAGCAAGTTGTGGCTATTTTAAGTTAGAATTTCTTCCAATCCAATTTTATGACGATTTTAAGATAGAATTAGTGTTTTCAAGAATAGAAATTCTATGAAAGACTCATTGTGGGTATTTCATCTTGTTTAGATGAAGAAGGAACCGAGATCAATTTCCCAGAAGACTACTTCGAAGGAGCTACAGACATGGAGTGAGTTAATCCTTTATTAAGTTACATTTCCTTGTTTGTGCTTGTAAGTAGTAGCATTAGAAAATAAGGAAAATATAAATGAACAAATATTGTGTGATTTGGATTCATGATTGGTTGTATATAAGTTAAAAATATCGAAAGAAGAGTTGATAAATAATTGTGATTCTTGCATTAATATGATGAATATTGTTTTGATCGCCTATAACTTAAACTCAACATTTATTGGTTAAACTTATATTAAAAATGATTCATGCATATCATATTTATGGGTCACATTCTTTTCATCATTATTCTTTGTGTGGGGAAATGAAGAAGTTGTAGTGGTGGCTAATAGGAGCCGAAAAGTCTACATGGGCCAGTAGGAGCCAGAAAGTCTACAAGGCAAGAAGGACCCAGCAAATCTGCAAATATTGATGGTTGTATGGGCCTATAACCTCCCAACCCCCGACATAGAGAGCGTAAAATCCATGCTACACGTGATTTTTGGTTAATCTTGTGTATTTTGTTTGCTCATGTGTTTGGTGTATTTCCATATGATTGTTTAAATACTTGCTTGATTTATGGAAATGTCTTGTAGATGGGAATTATCTTACTAAGCTAGTTTTTCTTATACCCCTATAGCTTTTTATTACAATATGACTATCTTTGGTTGGCACTGAGGAGCCCCGTACGCCATGTATGAGCCAAAGCCACTAGGAGTTTTTGGGAGAAGTTATATGTATTTAGTTTTGAACATAGACTTCTAAGAAAATCTCTATAGTAGGCTTATGTTATAGTTATGTTGACCTTGTTAATTGGTTAGTTAAATCAAGACTATTTTTAGATAGGGGAACGTCCCTAAAAAGATGTAAGAGTTTATTATCTAATGAATATTCCATGTTTATTTTTTTTAAGTTCTTGCATGCTTTTATTATCTACTTAAATATAATACCCCGTGAGTCTCCTACTATCTTGAAAGCACGCCTTGCATGTGATATCGAAGCTCCTACGTGACTAAGATTGTCATTCATTAGCTCTAATATTATATGCGGCGGACTGCCACGTCTAGGGTACCCTCCGGTGCGTGACAGGTTCATTTGTAGTTTATAATACGATTATATTTTCATGGGCAAGTTCTTGAAGAATCAGGACAATGTTAGCAAATGTTGCATCTTTATAGTTCTTCTTTTCTTCTTGTTCCTCTTCACTTATTGGGAGAGAAGCAAATAAATGTGCCATTTGAATAGCATTCCCAAGTAGAATTGGTTTATGATGTAGTTTCATGACAAGTTCTCTTCCTTCAACAATAGAATGTTTTTCAATTGGAGGTTGGAGTTCATGTCCACCAAATTAATCTTCTACTCTTATTATGATTGCATGAACAATTTCTTTAGAAAAGAAAAAAAGATTTAGTGTAAAGAATTTATTCATATATACCATTTTCAAGTTCAAGCCCTATTGTTTATGTAAATCTATCTTGTTCATGCACTAAAGTGTTTAAAAGCCTTAATGATTTTCTATAAATCATAAATCAATTTACTACATTTTTATTTTGAATTCCTAACTCAATTAATCATAAACCTTAGGTTTGTTTTAGATTTAAATTTATAGGTTTTATTTAATAAGTGATTGTTTTCATGACTTCTTTAGTATTATGAATTTACTAAAACAAGTGATTCAGTTTCCTAGTTTTTAATCAAAGTGATTTCATGTCTTTTTTTTTTTAATTTTAAATAATCCTAATTTAAAGTTACTTTACTTTTGTCACTTTCCTTTTACATCTAACTTTATAAGCTATTGGTCTTATTTATAATATATGTCTAATATTTTTAAAGATTTATTTAAGATAAATAACAAATTTTGGTACTTGAATTTTGCACGAAAATTCAATTGAGAACCTAAACTTTAATTGGTCAATTTAATATCCAATCAAACTCTTTGAAGCTATTTTTACTATCTCATAACAAAGTTTCGTTTGTTTGCAGACATAATAAAGGTAGTATACCATTAAATTTTTACTAATACTCCTAACACTAGCTATTAGTAATGGGCTACTTCTTCTATGTTAGAAAATAGAGCAACTAATATTATTGAGATAGTAAAAATTATCATGAAAACTTTGATTGGATATCAAATTGACCATTTTAAAGTAATGTACTAAATTCAATTTTTATGCAAAGTTTAGATTCCAAGTTCTACATTTTCCCATTTATTTGTTATTATATGCTCACTTCATATCATAAAATACCTAGTAATACATTAACTTATATACCACCTTTTATTACAAGTCATATAAATCTTGGCTATAAATCTTGACCATAAGCCAAGATTCAACAACATATATTGTGTATATTTTATTTTGTTTAAAGGTTTTAAATTTCCTTTCATAATAATTCGCTACTTCAAGATGTTATAGTTTGTGTTGTCATTGTCATCATCATCGTCATCGTTGTCATCGCCGTCGTCATGGTCGTCGTCGTCGTCATCATTGTCATCTATTATTATTGTTGTTGTTGTTGTTTTTTGGTGATGTCATTTTTAATAGTACCATCATATATATAGACATATATATTCGTTATGATTTTCTTAATAGAACTTGGGGATTTTATAATCATTGGAAATTAATAGTTTTGAAAGTTTCTATAATAGACTGCTACAATTCAAAACTAAAGGACATGAAGAATTGTTACATTTTCCAACACATGGAAGGAAAATGCAAGGAACAACACCAACATATATATATATATATATATATATTTACATATATAATATATTTTAATATCAAAATAATTATTTCAACTCTTAGTGTTTGTTTCCATATATATACATGAAAATAAATTTGCGAATTATCAAAAGCTAATTAAACTTATACTTGTTAGATTTTATAGTTGAGTTTAGATATTACTAAATATGATAACTAAAGAATTTTTATTTATTAATTTTACTATCTCCATCATGATTATAAATGATGAATAGTAATAAACAACGACTAGTTGAAAAGCACAAGAGTAAGGAAGGTAGTAAATCTGATAAGGAAAAATTTAATTGAATGTGACATGTAGTAATACCGGACTTTAGGTAAAAAAAAATCAAAATTAAGAGAGAATTTGATATTGTTCCTATATAAAATATATGTATATATATGTATGTAAATTTTTATATGTATAATTATACTAAATTCTGATAATATATCAAACTTGAATTTTACAACAAATCCTTTCTATCCATAACTACCATAATCTCTAGAAGTATGACACTAGTTGAGGTTCACAAATATAACTAGATGCACAAGTATTGTTCCTACGACTATACCATAAATTTACAATATAATTACAACTATCCTCCTCACTTGAAATAAGAAGTTTCAATCATAGGTTTTAACATTATAATATAGAAATATTATATATACACACTATGATGTGGGAAATAGCATGCATATTTATACAAGGGTAAACTATATCAAAAGGTCTCGAAGATTGTGGGTAAGTTCATTTGAGGTCATAATGTTTTCAGTGGTTCATTGAAGGTCATAACATTTAGAGAAGTAAGTCAATTGAGATCATTATTGACACATGTCAATAGGAGAAAATTTTGATTAACACTCAAAAGATCTACCACATTGTGACACATATCAATGATGACTTCAATTGATCCACTTTTCTAAACGTTGTAACCTCAAATGAACCATTCAAAATATTGTGACTTGAAATGAACTTACCCTTAAATATTGTGACCTTTTGGTATAATTTACCTATTTATACAAATTTTGCCAACGTAGCATTCATTATCTAACAAAATTCACAAGTTTGATTTTATATTTAGATCAATGTTAGGGTTTTTGATGGATCTAAGTACATGAAAAGAATCTTTGACTTACTCCTTAATAATTACCTTATTAGCTAAAGTTCATGATATTCTATTTTAATGACTTGATTTAAAACCACCATGAGATATATCTCCAAAGTATATGCACACATACATATATATTTATACATACATACATATATATATATATAGATTGAGGCATCTCCATTCTTGTATGAAGTTACAAGCACATAATCCCCACCAAACAACAAAATGGGTAACAATTATATAAATATGAGGTTTAGGATTTTATCATCTCTCAAGTAGAGTTTTACAAGTAAGCAAGTTATGTGGGTCACCATTTAACTAGCAATAAGAAAAATGAAAAAGCAAGTTGGACTAAAAATTTTAACCCACATTAATAATGGACATTATGTTTCAAACTTTCAATTCAAATTTAAATTGGGTTATTATTTGGATGATTATTGATGATGAGGTTACAATATTTTATAGTGAAGGTGTTGTGATCTTGCTTTTTTATATATTACTAAGTTTTAATATCAATTAACTTATATCTTAAATCCAAACTAAAATAAACACTTAAGCAAGTGCACCTATCACAGTAATATAAGAATTAAGTGTAGAGTCGTTCTCCTTAGGCATCTTTGCAAGTACTATTACTCACCTTTTTCTTATTATCTAACCGTTAAATATGAGTGATTGTAAAAGTAAAGATTAATCTACTAATTCTAATTTAAATACAACTATTAGCTCTATCTATTCACAACAAAATTCACTTAATTAATTGATTCAATTGCAAGAACACTTGGACTTTACTTCACCACTAAACCTTATCATGTAACTCACTAAATCCTCATATAATTCTTATTAATTTCTCGAGCTGAAGAATTTTTGATTGTGTATTAGTGTCTTTCTCGAGATCACTAAACTCTAACATTAAGTTTATCAATTGGAATCTCTTCCTAGATCAATAGCAACTTAAGATCCAAGTAATTACTAGAATTCATGAACTCAATCATTCAATTGTGGAAGAACTTCACCACTTTATCTCTAAAGTTACAAGCAATTCTCATTAATATCCTAGATCTATTCAATAGAATGATTTCTCAATCAATTCAAATGAAATCAGTCAAGAATTTATATTGTGCACTATATAAATTCAATAACAATCAAGTACAGGCCATCAATTTCAAGAAATCAATAATATTTTCATTACATTGTAGTAAGAGTACATGAATTAGGATTAAGGTTCAACAAAATCTAAGCTAATGAATTACTCTTCCATGGATACTATAATATACACAAACAAATTAGAGAACTAATGTAGAAACATCACAAGAAAGTGTCTAATAATTCTAAGAGTCCTTGCAATCAAGATGTCTAAATGTTCAATGAATGATCTCCATGGATTTCTTCTCTAAAACCTTAAGAGAAAAGGTTATGAATCTTTCTCGCTGTTAAATCCCTTCAATTCTCTGTATTCTTTATCTATTTCTATCAAATCATGTACAATATGCTTAGGGTTTCTTGCCAACATCACACACACACACACATAAATATATATGATCTTGGGAAGGTTGACATGGTAATAAAGTAAAAAGTGAGAAATCCATGTCATTAAGGCTAGATGGGCCCTAAGGCATGACAGGGTCTTGAGTAGTACCTTCTTTCTTTGCTCACATCCAACACTCCACACAACCACACCAAGGATAATGATATAAACAATGGACTATCTTCAATGCTTCACATGCCTATACCATAGCTAATGAAACAAAATGTGGATAATTTTAAATTAGGCATAGGTGGGTCTTAAGTGAATGCCAAGTACGTTTACCTCCTAGCCAATGCCATCCTTTGTGGGCTTCTATCCCTTCAAGTATGGCCATGTGAAGGGTAGTGCCATCCTTTAATTAAAATTTCTCTCCTCACTGGCTTAGGCATGCTCGTAGTTAGGTCCCTTTGTCCAAGGCTTTGTTGATTTTATTGATTTTTATGTCATTTCTTCACCAGTCAATGATGAAGTGTCCAAAATCCAAATAAGCTCCAATTATCCTAAAATTAACCAAATAAGCATATTAAGTACTAGTTCTTAGGATTATTGATAAATATAAGTCACTACAACAAAATGAACGTTTGGCCACGTCTAATAAACGTGGCTAGACATTAATTAAACGTGGCGAAATATTTTTTGTCACGTTTTTTTACACGTAGCCTATAGACGTCGCCAAAGGTCCGTCGCAGATTTGATAGGTAACGTTAAAAATTTAAACGTCACTAATATAAATTTGATAGCCAAACACACATTATTGGGCCACGTTTAAACATGACCTATTATCATGTATTGGTCACACTTATGTGTAGCTAAATATAATTAATCCCTATCCCGCCAAATATAAAAGGAGGGAAATTTATGATTGGCAACGTTTACACGTGGGTAAATATTTTAATTAGTAACGTGTACACGTAAGTAAATTACTAAATTGGCGATGTTTAACCATAGCCATGCAAAGATTGAATAAGCTTTATATATGTTTGTTCGGCAAAAATGGCAATATATAAACGTGGCAAATGTCTTACTTACCGCAATTTAAACGTGGCTATTCAAATACATTGGCGACGTTTACATATAGGTATTCAATTAAAATAATAATTTGCAAATGTGGCTATTTTAAAATTGGCGATGTTTACACGTAACTATTCTTATTGAGAAAAGATGGGCATTAATGTTTAACTCGATTTGATTTGCCAATATATACTTATTTATTGTACATTATATGCACAATTAGTAATATACAGCTATTTGATCATAATATAATTTATACTTGCTATTACTTTTGCACATGAAATTTACATATGAATAAATATCACTAATACATTTTGGAGCATACAATGTGCTCGATATGTAATAAGATCTAATAACACAGATTACTTAAAGATCACCATGACCATCCTTATAGTAAAGAAAAAAAAACACTAAACAATATTGTTTAGTGTCCTTAGAAGAAACATAAGTACAAGCTCCAAATTATATCAAAATGAGCATATATATACATTTTGTCATATCAATTTGACCCATTCATGCCAATTGGTTCAACCGAAAAACAAAAAATCAAGTCCTTAATTTTCTTCCTCACTATTGTCACCAATATCTTTAATTGATGGATTTGGCAAAAGATCTCGTACACTTGCAGAAGGATCTCCATTTAGATTTGCTGTCACAGAATATGTATATGTAATTATTAAATGATTAAAAAAACCTGAATGAGATTGCAACTCCTCATACATTTTCACCATCTTCTCTTACATTATGAACAACCAAAACATAACATCCATAGCATGTTGCTTATTTAATAACATGTTCAAAATACAACTTAAACCATAGACTTACATAATCTTCAACAGCTTGTTGTGAAATGCAACCACTAGTACCATCAGGCCTTGGTTCACAATAGCAAGTTAGCCTAAAGAACTCGATAGCATCGGACATTTGGTGATTTTGATTGATCTACATACATATATATGTTTGAAAAATGTTAAACACTTGAACAAGCTTAGTATTATATATTAGAAATTATTTAAGCTGCTACTTCAAAAGAAATTTTCATGAAAAAATACTGCTTTTTTATGTCTAGTTACCATCCAAGATACCCTCAAATTGTTTGAATTGAATTTTCCAAATCTAAGAATAATTTCTCCAAATATTTTTCTAAGGTATTCACCAACACCAAAAAAATCTCAACCAAGCATACAAAAATGACTTTTAAAGAATCTATAAGAATCATTGGAATTGATTATTATGACAATGCTTACCATTCAAGGATGATCATAAAAAGGAGAAAGATCCAAGAACAAAGATGAGACTCCCTAGAAATTAAAGCCACAAAGAAATTTGCAGCACAACAAGATTTTCCAATAAAACAGTCTAAATGAAAAAAAAAAAATTCAATGCAAGTACCTTTGTGAGAAGAGGTATGAAATATGTATTTACACATCTTGGAATTTGTCGCTTTATAGAAAGTCAAGGGGAATTATCTACATAGTGGAATATAAAGCTCAATATTCCTTCAAAGATTTATCATAAAGCTCAATAATGAAACATATCTGATACGATTTTCTAGAAGTGTATCATGTTAAGTTACCAAAGTAAAAAAGCAAGTATGTTGGATCTCAAATTAGCAGATGATCAAAGAGGTAGTGAATGGAGTAGTTAATGTAAAGACTTACAACAAAGAAAAGTAAATATAAATATATATAGTTCATTGGACTAGCGTTTTCTCGAAGGAAAAAATAAATAAATAACCCAACAATTCATTATCATATATGAAGAACAATATTATCTACCCAAACAAAGTTAGAAGAACGGAAAGCAAATGACTGCATTGTCTCTTTATTGACTTATGCCGTTAAAAAGCACATCTTAAGGCAAAAAAAGAAGGGTAGAGATAAACAATACCAATATTATAGAAAATAAATGGTTTATGCAGATAAAATTACATAAAAATGTAGGATTGAGCATCAAAAACATATTTTTGGGAGCTTATAAAGTATTTGCTTCCTCAATTAGAATGAGAGGAGCATTTACTAAACCAAAAACACATAAACATACTTCTGCCACCAATTCACGGGCTTTAAGCAATATCTCAATGATGCAAAATCCTTAATAAGCAAAGATAAGTAACTAAAAGAAGCTATTACCTTAGTAGCTGAAGGCCAGGTATACTGCTCTACAAGCACAAGCTCCTTGTAGAGGGAGCTCAATTGATCGATTTCATCAAAAGAATACATGCCATTTTCCCGATATAAGGCAGAACATTTCTATAGACCTTCATAATGTATGAAAACATAAAAGAATTGTAAAAATATAAGATTACCTAAATAATTTTAGTTTTTATATTTTCCTTTTTTGGGCTGGTTAGGATCCAAACCCGCCATCATTAATCGACAGGATCCACAATTCAAGAACTGGCCCTAGTTGTCAGGGTAATTTTGTTTCCTTTATAATTACTATTCAACCGTATCAGTAAACTACTCAGAGATTAACGGAATTTACATTTGATGATTTGAACCAGTAATTTCATATGTTTCTTAATTGAATTTAAATATATGGAGCTCCTTCGTGAAGCATATTTTATGTTTAGATTGATCATACTTATAGATTTAAAAATTAAATCAAAAAATGGATATAAACATGAACATTGTGAGGATGTTTCAGTATGTGGGTTCTCGTATACTCTAATTATTTTTAACACTACAAAAAAAGAGACTAGAAATAAGCAATGCACACCTCCTAAGTTTGGCAAATCTATAGTTAGATTAGAAAAGCTGAAACTCGATGGGATTTGATCCAGCGATCAAAGAGAACCCCTTCCATTTCATGTCTACCATATGGCACAAGTAGCTGTACGATTGAACTTGTAACTTCATATGTGAATGTTACATCAAGTGTTGATGATGTATCCACTCCAATACTAGATATTTCAAATCTATAGAAGGTAAATGATTATTGAATACCACTCATGTAGGACTCAAGGACATCTCTAACATGGATGAAACTACAATGCTTGGTGGAATAACAAGTGTTGCTTCTACTATACTGCCATCCATCACCATACTAGATATTGACAAAAAAGGAGCAAAGTACCTATCATAGTCAAGAGCTTCTAAAATGAGATCCTAAAACTTGATGGGCTCCATGTTAGCTATGAAATATGCCTGCAAAATCAATCATTTTATGTAGACATTGACAAAAATATGTTCTAAGCTCACGTTAGATATATGCTTGGACTAAAATCAAAGGGCTCATAATTGTACCAAGGGGCGCTCGAGTTCAACTTTGCATTTGCAGCTCTGCATAAGAAAACAAAGGAGATCAAGTTAAAGCAAGTTAGCTAGGTAAATGATGAAGACTAGTCAGTATTGTTTGTGACAGAAGCTTGGTGCTTGTTTTATAGCAGCAGCTGAACTGAGTTTTGTTACTGCTTGATCGGTTAAAGCTCAGCTTTGTACTAACTTGAATGCTCAAGATTGCTGCAGACCAGGTTTGCTTGTGTGTCTTATCCCTTACTTGAACAGATACGTTGGTGTTGGCAGAGCAGTAGCTAGGATCCGCATCTTAAGGAAATCAACAAAAGCAATCAGTTCAATACTTTCCAAAAGATAGCCAAAACAAAGTATATTTTTCCATAGTTACTATCTTATTAAAATTTAAAATACACAACTAGGCTCTTTTTGTTTGTTGAATTACATCACGGAAAAGCTAATTCCCATTTAGACATATACATTTACATAACTTTTAAACTTATTGGAAAATGTAGATATGTTTCTCATTTACAGGTACTTACCTATAAGAATTCAATTAGGAGTTAACTTTTATGGTTCCTCGAGTCATGAAAAGCTTTCATGCTACAATAATGTCTATTGCATTTAACAATATTAGTTATAATCCACCATTCAAAATTAATTATTATGTCACCTTACCTGAAAAAAACCCATATCATTATATCATAAAAAAGATCATAAAGTAGAAACTATACTAAAAAAATAACTTATTTACAAATTAGAATTCAGCTAATATAGGTGCAGGAAACTATGATAAAGCTTTGTCTAAATCTAAATGGAAAGAATGAACTGTTAAAGTATACAGATGCATGTAAAGGAAAACCTGTAGAGTGGCCAAGCACTACTTGAAGGCAATGACAAGATTAATCCAAACCCTCCAAATTTGCCATTTGCGCAGCCATAAAATACTTCCTTTATGCCTAAAAGAAGAAAAGGATTGTGTATACTTTTGTTATCCTCACCCAAAAATTGAAAGAATCAACCTTTATGCTACAAACAAATTAGCAAGAATTGATAGAGCTACTGCATACATTATACATGGTTCCCATGTAACGTAAAGACTCTGCTGGGAAAATCTTTCTGCAACTTATGCAATTGAACAACATTTTTCTGCCACTACTCAAGAAGGAAATCAATAGCTTCCATCTCAACATGTCTCATGGTCTCAACTAATGATCGCCATAAGTTAAAATCCATAAGCATTGTTAGAGGATATATTGTGATGACCATATATTTTCCAAACTCAAATAAGATAAGTTGTAAGGAGATTTCTCACTAGAATTTTCATTTAAGTAATCTTAAGCCACTCTTTTTTTTTTTTTTTGGGCCTTATCTTAAGCCACTCGACAACACTATTTCTAGTCAAGGCTACTTTGGCCAACAATTGATACATCCAACCAGTAACAACATATCATGTTTATATAATACCATAAAGCACAGAAATTAGAGTGGATACTAATAGGAAGTATAAGCTTACCAGCTTAAAAATACTAGCTCTTGCATATTTCCCATGATGAGAAGGGTCCAACTTTTATTGGTTTTATGTATTGAGTTGCTTTCCTTCTACATTCAAACATCATCATAAATAAGCTAAAAAGTACAATAACACAACATATATTCTCTTTAATTACTATACATCGACGTAATGATGCCTTTTCTACTAGAGTTTGTTCTTCCATTTGGCAACTTCATTATTAGCAAAAGATGGAATTTCACAATTGACATAAAATCCTTGTAGTAGCAATTTATAAGTTATCCAAATATAAGCAGGAAAAAAAAAAGTAAGAGCATATTCAATCTATTTAATCTTTGGCCAAAAAAAGATAAATCCATTCAATCGTTAAGTTATATACCATTTGGATTATCAATTTTGATAGGAAACTAGTTTTGTCTATTTCTATAATACAACCTAGTGGCCAAAATTTTCTTAAGACACAAACAGAACAAGGGATGGATACTGAATCTAGGTAGTTGTGCATTTTGACAAACAAGAAATCCTATGTATCAAAACTTAAATTTGCTTGGTTTAACTTATTAATTTTTTGATACTATATTCTATAACAAACTATGCATTAAACTAGTAAGTAAGGGGCATAACTGTACAAATTGCACAATAAATGCATCTCTATTTTAGAAGTGCAGCAACAAGGATGCAATAATTCTGGTGGTGAATTTGCCGAAAAATGAAATTCATGTTATTGAAAGTAAAACTACAAATCTATGAATTAAAAATTATGTCATCAAAAAAGGTTAATCAAAACGAGACAGTTTAAAGTTATCAAGCATGGATTCTAAATTTTCTTTTGACAAATACTCAAAGTAGTAAAGATTTACACAATATTCATTTTTATTTCGCAAAAGACTCATGTCATGCATTTCTAAAGAAAATTGATTTTTATGAACACAATCAAGATAAGCTTGATATCAAACTTATTTCTTCACAAAAGTATTTCTTAGAATTACTAGGAGTGTAAAAATACAAACTTTACACTTACGAATTACCAAGGAAAAGAAGCCAAAAAGAAACTTTTTCTAATAATAATAATCAAGGTAGAAACTTAAAATTAGATTAAAATACAAAACAAATTTTTTTGAAAAGAGAAACGGGAGTGAATTAACAAGATTAAAATAAGAACACGAGAGCTTCCCATAATACGAGATTTTAGAGGATAGAAGCCCAAGAGTGGTTAAGAAAAAATGTGTGAATGCGAATGAGAGAACCAAGACAAATGTTGATATGTGAGAGCAAGATTTAGAATGAGACCTTGCTCAATTATAGAATGATGAACACATTCAGATTATCTCCTTTTTAAGAAATGTACACAACTGACATATTATAAAGCATCACATAACTGGTTCTCAATTTAAATAACTATAACTTCCAACCCCACCCCCACCCACCATATTTTTGAATTTATTTAACTAATATATTCTCTACATGATATAAAATACCAAAACCCTCTTTTCTTTTCTTTTTTTCTTTTTTTAAAAACTTGATATCGATCATTTATGCACACATTGCATCCTAGGGATTAACCTGCAATGCTTTTTAAGTATCGTACAACAATAGAATATGGATTTTCCATGATACTAAAGCAAAAAATTCCCAGTAATATCAAGCTACAATGCTAAGACTACCAAAGAGCAGCTAGTGTCTTGTGATTTCCAACTTCCACACATGGTCGCTTAGGCTTGTGAATCTGTCTCTATGATTCTCCATATAATCACAAATCCTGGAGGACGCCTTTCATCAAGATCACCTACATAAAATTGAAAAACCACCTCAGTGCATTATACTGACAGCCCCTGTAAAAAGGAAGCCTAAAGCAATCAACTCTACTGTCTTTCCATGGAATATAATTCCTTGTCAATATTCAATTGGTCAAGTAGGAAACCGCCCATGTGCCCCAAACCTGTGGTAATGAACCAAGCTGAAAGAATTCAGCAACAGTAATAAGACTCTTAGATAGAAACAACTTCAATCTTGCTTATTAGCATGCCAATGCTCAAAATCTTTTTTAGCAATATAGCTACCCCAACAAAGGTCAAAAGTCATATGGCAAAGAGCTGCATTCAAGATAAAGGTGCAGGGGCAGCATAAAAAAAATAAATAAATAAAGGCGAATAAAGACCATCATATCTCCAGGCAAGTAGCCTCCAGTAATCAATGAACTCTTTTCCTGGCAAGAACTATTGTCCAACTTTCAGAGGACTGCATGATATATGGTCTCCTCATAAGTTTAAGATTCCATTAGACCTCTCAAGAGCATTAAATCATTTATCCAGTAGAGTTGATAAACTGAACAAATTGTTCGTGGTTCAATTCGTGATTTCTTAGATAACATAACATAAGGTCCACATGGGGAATGGACATATCTCATGGCACGTAGAAGAGCAAAGGAGTCTTAATATCATTTCATTTACCAGATTCAATTTGAACGAAAATTCTGTGCAGGGGTTGAAACTTATCCTGGCTTCATTATTCACAAAAAATCACACAGGAACATTGCTCATCTTTAAAGTGGTGGAACCTACGTATATCCCTCTTGCATTTTAATATTATAGATATATAATCGGTGGCTTGTTAGCTAGTTAAAGAGAATGTGGTTAACATGGTTAAGCCACTCACACTGATGTTAAATATTCAAATCATATACAATTTTGAGATCTTATGTACAATTTTTTATGATATTAATGTGAATTACAAGCTACCAAATAATCTGCAACACGATCTGCAATATCACTACATATGCGTGAGAGGGGTCGGCAATAAAAGTGAAGTGAAAGCTCATGACTTTGCCTCAACATACTAGCAGTAGTGGATATAGTATAAATATATGTAAGTGGGTTAGGACTTACGAACATGAAATGATTGGAGTACAAGGCTGGAACGCATGGAATTTGCAGCGATCCGCATCTTTCTCTTTCTTTCACTTTAATTCTCTCCCTCGTATTTCTTTTCCTTTTAACATGCCTCTAACGAACCTCTCCAACCATCATTGTCACTTGCAACTTGCAACATATAGAATTTGCTTGCCCTTTCTACCCTTTCCTTCATTATCTGCTTTTGAATGAGATGAGATATATCATATCCATACACAACAGCGTGCATATATAAGAGATAATTCAAAATGCAGTATATAGCCACAATAACCTAAATCCTATCCGACATGCGATCCAAATCCCAAAGCATCAATCTTTCCATAAAGAATGTACATGCTTTACATGACCAAAGCCATATAACATACAAAACAAATCACAACAAATTTTTTTCATAAAACAAAAGAATTACTAACCGTATCCAGTAGGGGAGCGGTGTTCCCTTTTGTTTTCCCCACCATTGGCCTCCTTACTTTGGCCTTCACAGCAATTGTATCCTCCAACTGCTTCTCACCAACCTCTTCCCCTGCCTTTTGTAATCCTCTACCCAACTCTTCTTCCCTACAAGCACCACCACCACCGGCCTCTATGCACTCGGCTATGCAGTGAGGGCATTGTGTATCCTCTGATTTGTAGCCTTCGATTCAAGAATGAAAACCCTAATTCTCTTACTCACTCTTCCTTTAAACAATTTCTCCAATAACAAAATTAAAACAAAAAAAGAAAAGAGAAAAAAAGTTAAAAATCAATCGGAAAAAATAACAAAATGCCACAATAACACTTCTCAAATCAACCAATTCATAACATAATTCTTCAATCTCGTGTTCTATTCACAAAATCCTAGAAACAATTGAGGGATAAATCACTCGACAATGATATGCATGAGAGAGATGGGGGAGGGGGAAGGGTGGGGATAATGTCAGAAACAAGAACTTTGACTTTGATTTCATTTAAAGAAGATGAAGTTTTAAGCTTAGCTGATAAATGAGGGTTTCTTGAACCAAGTCAAAGAACACATCCATGATTTAAATTCTTAATGCGTCATCAACAGTTCACTAACCCAGGTGGATATCCTCGACATAGTCCCGAGTCTGAGCTCCTTACTCATTATACGAACCACAAGTCCCTTTAACAAATACAACCGCAATAATTGATGGCATAGCTTGGAAGCATGCTGAAAGGACCCAAACAGCGATAGTGAAAGATGAGCAGCCACGATGCGGTAGAGGAGATGGTTAGGATGACGATGCAATGTGGATGACTGGCGAGTTGACTCAGTCCATTGGAGGAACAAGTGCAGCTAATGGGTCGGGTTTGGTTTCTTGTTGGGTGGTTGGTATTGTACTTCGATGTGGCTTTAAGAGGTTGACGACAAGTTTCGATGATGTGGGTCTGTGGTAGTTCTATGGTGCACAATGGATCCAATGGCAGTCATAGCTACTGGTATGGTAGAAGTTTGCGAGAGAGAGACAAAGTGAGTAAATTGAAAATTTTAGTGAAATTAGGGCGGGCTGAGTTCATTTTATTTTATATTTCGTATATTAATTTTATTTAATATTAGAATCGGTAACGTTTACTTTAATACAAGAGTTACAAATCTAATAATTGTTCTATTTAACCTAAATTTGATCACAAACGTGACAAATAGTGCATGTCCACCTACGTTTAATAAACATGGCTAGAGTATAATGAAAAGGCCACGTTTGCAAAATCTGCAAACGTTGCCATATATCAAAATTCTTGTAGTGAGTGCAAAATTAGTCCAAATAACCTTTAAATGAATAGAGTAAATTGTCCCTATCAAACTTCCCCACACTAAAGCTTTGCTTGTCTTCAATTAAATAAGCTAACAAGAGAACAAGAAAATGCTTCCTAACTCAAGATATATGAAAAACAAATCATCAAGGATACTTGTAATTCAAGACATGTTGAATTTTTACTATCTCACACTCATCCTTTTCAACCTATTAAATAGCCTTAAGGGTCATAGCACATATTACTTTGTTCAATCTCACTATAACATGTACTTAGGTTACCAAACTAGAATTCCAAAGTTAATCTAGGTAAATTAACCTTTACCTTGATCATTTAAACTAGCTTCCAAAGTTAAAATTAGACAAAAGATCAAATAAAGCAAAAAGAAATACATGGAACTTTATCCCCTTACATAAAAGAATATAAACCTCATCAATCAATTCTCCAAGCACTATACTCCCAAGTGAAGGCATATTCATCAACTTATACCCTGAATTTTTTCCCTCATTATACTTATTAAAATTTATCAATAGTTAACAAAGGTGAACGAATCATTCTCTTCTGACAGACTAAGACATGACCTCATCAAATAACTTTAATGCTCATTGTTTTCTTTTTCGATTAACAGCGATGTTGAACCTCGCTCTTTTGACGGACCAAGGCATGCTTATATTTATAGATTTCAATGACTTCTCTTTCATTGAAAGAGGGATCAAACTTCACCTCCTGAGGGACCAAAGCCCACCCTTACCAACCTAAACCTTCTTTCTTTCTTTATTTATTTATTTTATATATCATTAATACAAGGGATATCATCAAGTTATAAGTCTTACTTGAACGTTCACAAAGGACTTCAAACCTGTTAAAGTAACTGAATTGAAAAGTATACTACCCATTAAGCTCAAAAGTCAACTTATTAGCCTTTAGTAAGGACCTTAAGTCAATCCTAATTATAGATTCCTAGGTAAAATAACAAGTAAGATTAATCCACCAATATTTCATCACATAATTATGGGAAGGTAATAAAAGTTCAAATGAAAGACATTAGAGTTCGACACTAAGATCACAATAAGTTACTTAAAAAGTCTAATTCAGACAAATCAAAGGCATTCAAAATGATTTTAGTACCATTTCCATGTGTAATCCCCACGTTTTTTGATAAATCAAGCTTAGAAAATAGAATTTAAAATTTATATATTTAGAATATGAGTGTTAGAATGAATGGACTGTTAAATAAATTCAATTACAATATCTTTTGCAAAATATATCTAGTAGGAATAGAAATTCAAAAATTTCAATTATGTTATTGCAAGTTGTTATTAATTAATCTTGCTTTCATATTCTTTTAAGAATTTGAATCTAAAAAATCTAACTTCTAATTTATAAAGAATATCAATATAGATTTTTATATAGAATTTTCTAAATAAATAGAACTTATAAACTAAATTTGTCAAACATTGTTTTGATTTCAAGTAAATATTGATTTAGTGCATTGGATGTGTGGAAGCAAAAGTATACATTGAAACAAGCTCAAATTTCTGCAAAATTAAGTCCTTTAGTTTACCATAACTATTATGCAACACCACACACAATAATCTTTGAAAGCCTTAAAACTCAACAAAATTGCTTTCCATATATAAGGATAATAACAACAAAATTTAACAAAAAATTTCTTCACCTCCTCCTCTTATAAATAGACGTATTTTCACACACACACACACACACACACTCCACATTTCTTCTTCCGTTTTCCTTCTCAAATTGTCAAGAAAATCAAACTAAACTTTTATCATCAAGCTAAGGCACAAGTAGGTAAGGTAATACTTGCTTTTATTTTGTTGATTTTGTATTTGAGTATGTGTAAGTTAAGAGTCCTTGTTGGTTAATGGTATAAATAAGGTTATTATGAGTTTTTTTGTCAGATATGTGAAGTGGAGTTATAAAGTTGTGGTCTAAAGTCCTAAATCATGGATGTTATGGACTATGGTTTTTTGGTTGAGTTGATGTGGAGAGTGGCTAAGTGTTAGAAGATATATAGGAGTGAAAGGGGGATATGAATCTTGTATATTGTTGTTAGTGTATTTGATGGTAATAAGACCTTTGATGTTGGTTAAAATGTGTAAACGTGTGAAGTTTAGAAGTGTTGTTCGCTAGTTTTTCCATATGGGCCATGGTGGAGGGCGTGGTATGTTCTGTGTCCACATCTGGGTAGATATGCCTCTCCATATGGAGCTTGGCAAGGGGCATATTAGCCCTTATATCCACGCCCGAGTTGATAGACCCATCCATATGGGGTGTGGTAAGGGGCATGGTGGCTTTTGTGCACCAGCCCTATTGATTCTCCCATCCATATGGAGTGTAGTGGCCCTTATGCCTTACCTTGCTCTATACGCCCCTTGATACGAGGCATGGTAGGGGCTTATGGCCTTTGGTTTATGGATTTGCCTCCTATAGCTCTGAGATCTTGTTTAATCCTTCTTTATGTTGTTAAATAGTTAGTAATACAAGTTTTCTATCTTATAAGAGTCTTATATCAATAACCAAATTTCCCATTTGATTATTATGATGATTGAGGTGGTATGCAAGGGTGAGTAACTTGATTCTTTTCACTTTGCTTGTGATTGTATAGTAGTGGAATATATTATAAGTACAATTGAAATGGATAGAGTGCATGGGGTTAGGAAATCTTATATGCTATGTTTTGTATGAATGAATCACAAAATCTTAATGTTCAAAACGACAATTACTTACTTGATAATAAGTGTGTAACTTTAACTGATGGATGTCTAAAATTGGGGACTCGTAAACTTAAACTAACATGCATTGCATGACATCATAATTGCATTAGCATGGTATTCATATCACATATTAAGATTTTGATTCTGTGGTAATGCTAATTGAGGCTATTGAATCTGGTTAAGGTTACCATAAGATTATCACCTTCATAGGAACTAAGTGGGTTTCGAAGGAGGTCGTCTATGTTAAAGTTGGCTTTAGAGTATTAATACTTAGTAGGAATTTCTAAGTTCTAAAATAAGTGGAGAGTATATATTATATCTATTTATAAATAGTAAATGAGATTGAAAGAGTTTTCCTTCTTTAGTTTTGGGATTCTCATGAGCATGAATTACTTAATTGATCTATCAACTCTCAAGGAGGGCGTAAATCCCCATAGGTTTCGATTATGATAATCCAAACCATGTTTGTTACATATGTTTGATGGATGCATTGCATATGATTGTTAACTAGACATTGTTTGATATTAATGAATTATTTTAAGATTATGTTATTCATTAAGCTTTTTTATGCTCATGCTTCTTTAGACTGTTGTTTTATAGGAATATAAGCAAGAATACTGAGACCAAGACTAGGTGTGGAAGTTAGGATATAAAGTGGAATTATGTAATCTTGAGTTGAAGGAAGACCTTGTTTTTTTAATAGAGACCTATCATTTAATGTTTGTGATATTATGAGTTATATTTTGTATTCCTTTTAAGTTCTTCTGTAGAAGTGTTCTAGTGAAGCCTTTGAAGACTAAGGATGTAATAATTATGTGATGACCTAGACTTTGTGATATTATCTTTGCTTACGGCTTATATATATGCAATATCTTTCTCTTCCTAATCAACATTTGATCCTATTTTATCAGTCCACTCCATACAGGGCATGTTAGTTGTACAATACTATATGTAACCTTCTGGAGGCTTCAGTTGGTTACATAGTATATTATTACAACTAGGGTACCCTATGGGGGTATGACATAATGTTTTCTTAAAATGTTGCTTAAATAGGGGAGATTTGTAATAATTGTGAACAATCAACCTTATTTACTCTATTCATCTCTTTTCTTTCTTTGAAAACCCTTCCCAAATTTAATGATAGACATTATCCTTAATGTCTCAGTAAATAAATCAATAGGGGAAAGTACAAGCAATTGATGGACATAAGAAAGAAAAGACAAGAATTAATACTTCCTAGATGTAGGATATGTAATTGGCATTAAGAGACTTCGCATTCAGGAGACACAAATTTAGATTACAAGATGCAAGTTGTCCCTTGCCATTCTTGTTTTGTTCAAATTAAAAAGACTAAAGCAAAAAGTTAAAGAAAAGTTAGGTAGTTCTAGTAGAAAGTTAGAATAGCATGACATGTAAGCAGAAAAAAGCGTCTCAAAAACTTACAGACATATCAAGATCTTGCTATAAAAAAAACATCAAAAAACAAAAAGAAAGGACTACAAAACATTCAAGACTCAAGCTTAGAGGAGGTCTCATCCTCATCATTACCTTTTCTAGTCTCCTCAGAGAATCCTTCCTCCTCATCATTTCCTCCCTGTCCTTGCTCCTCTTCTCTAACCTCCTCATCACTAGTAGGTTCGCCTGAACTTTTTACCATCTACATTAACTTGGGCATTCATAGTAAAGGGCCCATCAATTGGCTATAGGGTTGGTGACACTTCTTGTGAAGGGGGTGTAGTTAGATTTGTCTCTTCTCTTGTAGCTTTGTAATGAAAACAAGAAGAGAGCATAAATTTACACTTTTAACTAGATCTTTAAATCTTTTCTTAATCATAGTGGTGATATTCTTCAAGGTCTCTTTAATTCTAGTCATCTCCTTGTGTTCCTCCTTTAGTTGAGAGATTTCCCCCTCCAACTTGGTGAAATTGGCAACAATATAACTAGATGTTGGAGGTTGGGAACTACTAGAGGCACTTAGAGCTTCAATGTTAATGCTGGAGTTAGAATCTTTTGTACTTGACATTGGCTAAAAGGAGAGTATGGAAGAAGCTGAGTCTCCCCAATCCTATCTTTAGGGTTGTGCTTCTTAGGCCATAAGCCCATATTCTTCAATACCCCATATGATGTAGGCCTTAATATAAATTCCTTTGCTAAGATCAAAAGTCCAATGTCAAATCCCACAAGCCAAAATGACACTAGCATTCATCCAGTATCCCCTGATCATGCTATAGAGTGGGGTAAGATTATCATAAGTGACAGTACTTACACTCTCCAATTGATAATGCATTGATATCACCATCATGAAGTGTAGAAATTTGTAACTAAGCTTCTAGAAGGTTGATCCCTTAGTCTTTGAAGGTCAGAATGGTCGCTCACTAGAAATCTTTAAACCAAAACCTATTTAAATAACACTTGGTAATAGGTCAATAAAGAGGGCATAAAACTCGTGTGTGTCCATCTCCAACTTTGATTAAATGTCCATATGACCAATGAATTGCTACATGCTCAAGCTACGACATTTGCCAAAAGCAAAGACGAGACAATGTTAGTCATGCCAGCTGACATAATGTTATGGCACATTAAGAAAGATGCTAAAAAGGCCAATGTAGTCTCCTTATATGTTTGTTCATTGATAGAAAAAAAAAATTGTCTCCAGGTATTGTCTAAAAGAAGTCGACTGATTGCAGGTTCTAAACCATATTCTCTAAACAACTTCTAATCCAAAATAACATTTTGCTTGAGAATTTTCTTCTTGGCCAACTGCCTATATCTTAGCCTTTGATTCTCATTCAAGCTCGATAGAGGATTGGAAGAATTGCTACTATTAGCATAATGTGATGGCGATGGAGGAGATTGGGTCTATGGTCTTTTAGTGCCCTTGTTAGCTTATTGCTTTTCAGGTGCCATCTACAAAAGATAAGCATCAAGTCAAAACATGCACAATTAAAAAAGCTATACTCAACACATGCATAGTTACAAAAGCAACGATTTGAGCAAGGATACATGGCAAGTCAAGTCAAGGTAATAAGTAGTGTTTAGCAAAAAATCAAAATCTCAAGTGCATCAAGCTCTATTTAAGTATTGAAGAATCATATGAACTACATGCTAGGGTTGTGTCCAACACTATATCCATGAATCATAGTACTACTAATAGCTTAATAACCAGCAATAACTACGCATAAATAATTGAATTAGGCTATACTACCCTTGATTGCATGATGAAAAAGCAATAACATTGACTGTTCAACCATGATCATGCTCAAAGTAATGAGAATTTAATTGCTAAATAAAAAATCGTTAATTTGTGCGAGCCCTAAATTTGATAATTAATTATGTAAACAACAAATATAGAGGATCAATTCGAAACAAACTCAATTATGCTTACCTTTCTCATGATGCGAATAATGAAGTAAACAAAAATGTGCGTGTAAGTGAGAATGGGAATGTCATTAGTGTAGTGAGGGAGAGCATTAAGAGAGTATTAAGAAAGGAAGGCCGTGGTTTTTGAAAATAAAAGATAGAAAGAGAGAAAGAAGGAGGGAGGGAGAGTAAGGCCGCCTATATATAGGCAAACGGGTACTGACATGCACATAAGCATGCCTTAGACCATGCCTCCCTTAAATGAAGAAAGACTAATGGCTTACCCTTAAATAGGCTATACCACCATTAAACGACAAAGACCAAAACTAATTCATATCACTTCACAACATTAGAAATTAGGGCTCTTCATAAATGATGATGAAAAAGCAATAACATTGATTGTTCAACCACGATAATGCTCAAATTAGCAAGAATTCAATTGCCAAATCAAAAAGCCCTAATTTTGTCCAAGCACTAAATTTGATAACTAACCTCGCAACCAACAAATATAGAGGAGAAAATTCAAAACAAATTCAATTGTACGTACCTTGCTTGTTAATGAATGATGTAGTAAATAGAAGTGTGAGTATGAGTGAGAATAGGAATGTCTTTAGTGTAGTGAGAGAGAGCATTAAGAGAATATCAGGGAAAGAAGGCCACGATTTTTGAAGATAAGAGAGAGAGAGTAAGGCCACCTATTTATAGGTAAGGGAGCATTAACATGCGCATAGGCATACCTCAAACTGTGCTTCCTTTAATTGAAGAAAGAATAATGACTTACCTAGGTGCACACTCGTGGCTTAGGCCACGCGTACTCTTTGAAAATAAATATTGCCTTAGACGTAGGCATGTGAACACCCATGGGACTTTCTTTAGATGAAATTGACAGAGTTGGTTCATGGCATAGTGCACAAATGTCGTGTAACTATCTGTGAGACATACTTTGGCACTGATGTAGGACATGGGCACGCAATTGCTCGTGGTTCTTTCTATAGGTTAAATTTTGTTAAGAAGGACCAACACATGGCTGCACTTAACCCATGGCCTCTAGTACGACCATGCTTGACAAAGTGCAGTGGCTTTTGTTTGAGCTCAGTTTGTTTCACAACCTTTAGCACAGCCATGATGTCTCCCTTATCTTTTACACTTCAATTTTCCCAACACTTAGTGAATTTTTTGTCCATTTTCATGTGTGCATTCCCTTTAAGTCCATTCTCAAGCAAAAACAACAACTTAGACAATCTTAAATGTTTGTGAACATAAAGATTCATGTTAGGATACACTTTAAATTACTACAAAATGATAAAAGACAAAACCGAAAAAAAAAAGTTAGACATGGGTTACCTCCTACAAAGCATTTGCTTAACATCATTAGCTTAACATGTTGACACTCCTACGATCGAAACTTAGCTGAGAGGATTGAATTTCTCTTTAACTTCAAAAGCATCTAGGTCATCATATGAAAGCTTTAGCCTCTAACCATGGTTCCTTTGTCAAGGTGCTCCACTTTAACAGCTCCATAAGAAAAGATCTCCATTATGAAAGGACCCAAACATTTTGATATAAGTTTCCTAAGGAAGAGCTTAAGCTTGTAGTTGTATGTGAGGATTGAATCTCCTTCCTTAAATTTTTTTGGATGAAAAAATTCTCAATTCATGAAGTAACTTGGTCTTTTCCTTATAAAGATGAGCATTCTCATATGCATTGAGACACCACTTGTCAATCTCGTTGATATGAAATTGTCTATTCTTATTGGATGCATCTAAATTAGGATTGGGTACTTTGATGTCCTAATAAGCATGGTGCACTATCTCTTTCAGTAAGTGGCAAGCCTTGCCATAAACCAAACGATAAGGCTTGATTCATAGAGGAGTCTTAAAGGTGATCCGATAGGCCCATGAAGCATCATTAAGCTTTTTCGATCAATCTTTCCTCTTATGCGCCATAGTTTTCTCAAAGATTTGCTTCAGTTCTCAATTAGATATCTCAACTTATCTACTCGTTTGCAAAAAATAGGGGATAGCTAGTCTATGGTGCACTCCATATCTTTTGAATACCATCTCAATTTGAGGATTACAAAGGTCATCCATAAAAACTTACATAATCTCCTTAATAAAATCTTCAAAGATTTCCACCATACAATGTTGAAAAGTGGCAATTTGTTGCAATGCCCAAAGGGCATATGTTGATATGTAAATGTATGGTACAAACAAGTAAAAGTAGTTTTTTTTTTTTTTTTTGTCTTTTAAGGCTATGGGATTTGAAAATAGTCTGACATATTATCCAAGAAGTAATAAAAAGTATGACCTACTAATCTCTCCAACATTTTATCAATGAACAATAGTGGGAAAAGGTCTTTCCTTTTGGCATCATTGAGTTTACAATAGTTAATGCATACTCTCCAACTAGTAATCATGCGCATTGGAATTAACTCATTCTTCTCACTAGGCACAACTACCATGTGACCTTTTGTTGGAACTATTTAAACTGGACTTACCTATCAAATATTGGCAATAGGGTAGATGAGCCCTGCATCTAAAAGCTTAACCACTTTGTTTTTTACTATGTCCTTCATATTTGGGTTCAATCTCCATTGTGGCTGCATTACTGGCTTGAAACCTTCTTCCATTAAAATCTTATGAGTGAAAAAATGAAGGACTAATCCCCTTTGCATTAGAAATCTTCCAAGAAATTGCTCTCTTATGTTCTTTTGATAATTCTAAAAACTTCTCTTTTTGAAATGAATCAAGCTCACAAGAAATAATACTAGAAGTTTTGAGTTCTCCTCTAGAAAGGCATACTTCAAATAACTACGTAGCTATTTCAACTCTAACTTAGGTGGCTCTTCCACAGATTGTTTGATTCTTGCAATGTTATTTCTATTAATATCTTCAAAACTCATATCCTTCCTTATTTCAGAATTAGAGCCTAATTGAGCTATTACTTCAAGCACATGTTTGTTCCCACCTTCTCCTTGACTTCCCTATGCATGGTATAATTTAAAAGCATCCATGCTAAATAAACCCTGCACATGATCAAAAATTGTGCAATCAAGAGAATCAATAGCAAAACAGGCGTCATCATTGGTCATGGATTGTTTAAATACGTCCAACATTTTAATTACCATCTCATCCTTGCCAAGTCTCAACTCTAGTTTCCCATCTTTGACATCAATCATTGCACCATCAATGGCTAAGAATGGTCTTCCCAAATAAAGGGAACTTCAACATTTTCATCTATATTTAAGATAACAAAATCAGCCAACTGAAGACATACATGTTAGCTTCGGTTCTCCGAATTCCATTTTTTGAACATTTTATATGGCATAAGGTTAATACTTGTCGTCTCAGCTGTTAGTGCTTTCTCTACAGGCACATTACCAATAAGGCATGGGATAGTAAAAGTACATATGTCCTTCATCTTCCTTAGTAGCTTATTTAATATGAAAGCTAAACATTCTCCACCAAGAGTGACTATAGAGAGGTATTCTAATTTCCTTTTATTAAAGAGGATCTCCGTGAGGAATTTAACATACTTAGGCATTTGTGTTAGTGCCTCAACTAATGGCAAGTTGATGTGAAGCTGCTTGAATAGCTTAAGAAACTTGTCATGATGCTCATCATCTCTCATTTTCCTCAACCTAGTTAGATATGGTTGTGGGGATTTGTATTCCTTAACAAGTGGGTGGAATTCTTTTCTTCTTTGAGTTTCTCAGGTAACTCATGTAGCTTCTCTATTTGCACCTCTGCATTTGATCTCTTCACTTTTTCTTGAGCCTTATTTTCGACTTGTAGCTCCTTCCTACTCCTTAAAGTTACAACTTCAACATGCTCCTTAGGATTGGGCTCCATGTGTACCTGGTAATGATCCCTAAGCTAAATCAGAAAACATCTAAACTATTTGACACACTTGATTCGTAAGGTTGTGAATAAAGGCTTCATGGTTTCTCAAAGTTGCATTGGTTTGCTGCTGATGTGTTTTTGAAGCCTTTATGAATTGAGTCATGAACTCTTCAAGAGACGACTGCTTATTTTAAAGAGGAGGAGGAGGTAGTCTTTGAAAACCAAGTGGTGTAATAGTTGAACTCTAAACATTGGGATTGTTCCATCTAAAATTAAGATGTTTTTTCCAACTCGGCTCATATGTATTACTAAATAGATCATTGTGGGGTTTGTTGGAGTTACCCATATAATCCACTTACTCAATTCAATCAAATTTATGATTTCTAATATAAGTGGAGTGCATACTAGCCAGCTGCTGGTTTCATGAGATAGTCAACTCATCATGCTTCCTAGTCAATAACTTCACCTTAAATATTAATGGAGCCACAACATCTAACTCAAAAACACTTACCAGTCTTTTCTCTCTATTCCTTGTGGATGACTATTGATAATGATTATTGGACATATCCTCAATCAATTTCATGCTTTCTTCCGGAGTGTTGTAGTTTAGATTCCCCCCTATAACTGCATCAATTAATTGACTCGTTTGATTGTTCAAACTATTATAGAAAGTCTAAACTTGAGCCCATTTGGGAAGTCCATGATATAGGCATTTTCTAAGTAATTCTTTCAACCTTTTCTCAGGCATTGTATGGGATCTTAGTCTCTGTTTGACAAAAGGATGAGAAGTTAGCTCTAACCTTCGCTGTTCTTGAAGGAGGGAAGTACTTTCTTATAAATAACTACACCATTTGCTGCTAAGTAGTGATTGAGTTGTGTGGTAACCTATTTAACCACTTTTTACCTTTGTTCCTTAGCGAGAATGGAAAAAAACTTAGTTAGATAGTATCATCAGAAGATCCATTTGTCCTGTATGTGTAAAAATATCCAAGAATTGTTGAAGATAAGCATTGGGGGCTTTGTCTTAGAAGCCATCAATTTGGACACACTGCTGACCGTTTGAATGATATTTATCTTAATTATGAAATTGTTTGCAGCAACTCTAGGGCGAGAAATATTGGTATCCATACCTTCTAAACTAGATCTATAAAAATTGATCATAGTGCAAGGAGCTAAAGCTTGATAAACTTTAGTATTTTGATCAAAACCCCCTAGATTCTCAATATCCTCCTCAGTTAAATTCAAATTCATATGGTCATTTGGATTCACTATTTCCAATGTTTGTGGATGATACTCCATGATCTCAACCGATGAATTCACAAGAATATCCTTAGCAGCCTTCCTCCTATTCCAAATTATTAGGATTGAAGTCTAATAAGCCCGCTAAATGGCTTCTTGTCATTTACTACCTAGGATAAAAATAGAGTTAGCTCAACTTTAACACACCAAAAAGAAAATATAGCAAACAAAAAGAAAAATTATGGCTAGATTAATAATATTGTGCTGTCTTAATATTGTCAATTTCTAGCAACAACACCAAAAACTTGATCTTGATGTTTTTATATATGACTAGGTTTTAATTTCAATTAACCTATATCCTAAATTTAAGTTATGATCAACATTTAAGCAAGTGTAACTACCACAATAATTTAGAAATTAAGTATAGAATCATTCTCCTTGGGGATCTTAGCAAGTACTATTATTCACATTTTTCCTATTATTAAACCATTAAATTTTAATGATTGTACAAGTGAAGATTAATCTACTAAATTTACTATTAACTACTGTTATTAGCTCTATTGATTCACAACATAATTTACTTAATTAATTGATTCAATTGCAAGAACACTTAGACTTTGCTTCACTACTAAACCTTATCGTGTAGCTCACTAAATGCTCATATAATTCTTATTAATTTCTTCAACTGTAGAATTCTTAATTTGTATTAGTGTATTTCTCAAATCACTAAACTCTTACCTTAAGTTTATCAATTGGAATCTCTTCCTAGATTAATAGCAACTTAAGATCGCATTAATTACCAAAATTCATGAACTCAATAATTCAATTGCAAAAGAACTTCACGATTTTATCTCTAAAGTTATGAGCAATTCTCATTAATAGCCTAGGTCTATTCAATAGAATGATTTCTCAGTCAATTGTAATGAAATCAACAAGAATCTATATCGCTATATAAATTCAAGAACAATCAAGCACAAACTATCACTTTCAAGAAATCAATAATACTTTCATTAAATTGTAGTGAGATTTATGTGAATCAAGCTTAGGGTTTAACAAATCTAGCCTAATGAATTACTCCTCCGTGTATAATACAATATATATTAGAAAATTATAGAATTAAGGTAGAAACATGATAAGAAAAGGCCTAGTAAGTCCTAGAGTCCTTGCAATCCATATGTTTAAAGGCTTAGTGAATGGTCTCCTTAGATTTCTTCTCAATAACCCTAAGAGATAAGGTTATGAATCTTTTTCTTAGTCAAATTCCTCTAATTCTCCATATCTTCTATCTATTTCTATCAAATTCTATACAATATACTTAGGGTTTCATGCTAACATAATCTTGGGAAGATTAACGTGGAAATAAAGTAAAAAGTGAAAAATCTATGTCATTAGTGCTAGGCACGCCCCAAGGTATAGCTAAAACTCGGGCAGTGCCTTCCTTCTTTTCTCACATCTAACTCTTTACATGATCGCACCAAGGATAGTCATACAAACCATGGACTCTCTTCAAAGCTTTGTATACCTGCGACTTAGCCAGTGATACAAATTGCTAATATATTTCAAATTGAGTAGGGGCAGGTCTTCAGGTGAATGCTAGGCACAACCACCTCCTAATTAGTGCCATTTTCTTAGGGCTTCTATCCTCTTCAAGCATAGTCATGCAAAGGATAGTGCCACTATAAACCTCTAGATTTTATGCCAAATCTTAAGTTCAAACCTAAAACCAAAAGTCAACTGGAAACCCTAAAGTTAACAAAACCCATATAATCCCTAGAATCTAGATTCGACAATCCCACGCTCTTAAACCCTAAACAACAGAATTGAGATAATTATGGACAATAGTTCATAATAATATAGGAAAACTTAAAAATATCATATTCATAAATTTTTAGTGTGTTTCAGATCCAAACAGGATCAGTTTTCTAAAACCATACCTTGAAACATCAAACGGTAAAAATATTTTGATAACACCATTAGATTTGTAATAATACAAGGAATTCAAAAATATTAGTCTTATAATTTTCTGGTAACTAAAAATAACAAATATCACATTTATACGCGTATTTTCTTTACTTCGGTAAATTATTAGTCTTGTTTATTATTCATTATTCTATTCTACTATTCATCTATCTCTATTTTTTCTTACTACATATTCTTATACCTATAAACCTATTTTCTTACTTTTTACCTTCCCCATACATCTTAAATCACATCATATGTTACATATCACTCATTTTTCTTTACAAAATACAAATTTAATTATTTTTCTTCCCCCCTTATTCCTTAGAATAGGTGTCCCCTTTCCCTTTATCTCTATCTATATTTTTCTTTTTCATTTTATTTAATCACACTTAATTTCTCTCCATATTCAACCATAAATACCCCCACTCCCTCCACTTATTTCACACATCTACTTTTATATAATAAAACTCCACCAAAATCTTTCCACAAATCCTCTCTACCAAAAATCTTCTCTAAACAATTCTTTCCAACTTTCTTTCGCCTACACAAAGACTACCTTCCACATATTACTACCTATACATTCTTACAACTATCTTTTCCTTTCTTCAACAAATGCACACCATAGGTAAAGATCTTCTACATTTATTTTTCACATGTCATGTAACTTAGCATGACCATGGTGTTGTTTCTTAAAACTCATGTGAGTTATAGAAGTATCAACATGTTCAGGTTTTGTTCTTGTACATGCCAAGAATTTCCGTTATGTTATTTTGTTATATTATGTTGTTATTATTGTTATTATGCCCTTAATCTAACTTTGTATATGTAATTAAACATATGTATATCCATATATTTCTTAGAGCCTAAATGTTCACTAACTCTCACTAACATTGTTCATACTATTCTTATTATTATTGCTCTTATTATGCTTTTTTCTTTTCTTTCTTCTTATTCTTCTTATTCTTTTTTTCTTTTAAGATTAGTCTATTCTTAGTCCCTGGATATCTTGATGAAGCTAAGGTTCCCAATACTTGACCTTATTATTTTGCTTATTATTGCTTCTTCTATCTTTCCTATACTATTATGTGATATTTTCATCTTCTTCATGCTATATAATCATATGTATCCATCATTATAATGATATTGTCTCAACAAAACTAAAGAGGAATTTTCTTTAATAAAGGAAAGTAGAATCAAGCTCTGTTATTATATAACTTTGCCATTAAATAAAGATTTTGTCATAAAAAACATAGAAAAAATTATTTTAATAAATCTCATCATAAATTTTCTTGAATGACAATAAAGATGATTTTAACAAAGAAATTAACTAAGGAAATAAACACTATCTTTTCATAATAAGTAACATGTTGTTTATTAAAGCTTGGTGTCAATAACCTTTTGATATGCAAATTTTTCATAAAAGTTTAAATTAAGATTTTACCAACTCCATAATAAAATTTAAGAACTAAACTAGTTTTCAAAGTTAAGATAAGAATCAATCCATTAGTATTATAAATCCACTTAAAAAAATAAAAGTTTTCCAAGGTTCTAAATGATAAACTCATTTTCAAAGAAATAGAATGATAGAAACATGATAAGCTAAAAAACAATAAATATTATCAACAACTTAAGAAAAATGTTGAAAGTGTTTCTTTCAAGTAAAAACTTTGTAGAGAACTTAAAAGACCAAATTTTTAGAAATATAAATTTATCCTTAAAGAAGTTAAGAAATCAAAATGTAAGA
This sequence comes from Combretum micranthum, assembly GCA_024138025.1. Taxonomy (NCBI): domain Eukaryota; kingdom Viridiplantae; phylum Streptophyta; class Magnoliopsida; order Myrtales; family Combretaceae; genus Combretum; species Combretum micranthum. Next base: position 590,267 of record JAMXBD010000437.1, read on the forward strand.
GGAAAATATTTATTTATAACTTTTAATCAAAACCATTTAAAACGAATATATATATATATATATATATGTAATACAACTCAAATTATTAGAAACTATCACCAAGTTAGGAAAAATTTTGGGGAACTTCATTTTTATAACTAAAGGTAAAATTTGTAGAAGACCAAGTTAAGAAAAATTCATTTATCTTAGGAAAAATAGAAAATAAAAATTTATAAGAAAATACTCATTTATAATAACCCACGAATTTATAATATTCTTTCAAAATACTTAAAGAGGAAATTGCTAAGGTTTTAATTCTCAAACCATAAGACAAGTTGTTTTATAGAAAATAATTATTGAGACAACACTATTGAAATTTTGCATATAATATGAGTCTATATATATATATATATATATATATATTCAAAAGGATTTTTCAATCATTTAAATATCTATATTTTTGCTAAAGGATTTTTTATTAAAGAAATATTTGGAAAATTGTGTTTCAAGGGTTGGGATTTTCATGGTGAATCTGTACCGATCTATTTTTACGATCAAAAGATTTTTTATGGCAAAAATGACCTTAGAAATAGATAGATCTTTTCGAGTAGATAGAAAACGGTATATAATATACAAAATTCCGAGTTCAAGTGAGCAAGTTATAGCCATTTTAAATTGAAATTTTACTCTATACGATTTTTGACAAACTTACGGCTCTTTACTTCGCTGAATGAATAAGGTTGTAATGGAATTCCTATTACGGAGGAATGGAATAGAGCTGTAATAAGATTTTTCTTTATTAATTTTTTATTTAAACGGTGGTATTTTGAAAAAAAGACAGTTCCAGCATTGAATTGATATTCATAGGTTTGAATAAAGAATGGCTATTCAATGTTTTGTGTAATAGAGATTCATTGTGGAATCGCTATTCAGTGAACTAAACGATGTAATAGCTATTCATAAGGAATAAGGTTGTAATAGAATTGCAATTACAGCGAAGTGAACGAGCAGTTAGTGAAATAGAATTAGCAAGTTTAAGTAGGACTCCCATGAAATACTCTTTTTTGGTTTTTCTCTTGTATAAGTGACGTGGAGACCGAGTTTCCATACCCCGATGATTACTTTGACTAGAAGTTTCCGCTCAAATGGTCAAGTAAGTTTATTTCTTACATTTTTACACTTATGCTTTTGCTTATATATTAGTGGCATTAGAATTAGAAAAATATAAAAATGAAAAAGTGCATGTGCTTTATTTATATGAGTGAAATTATGATTAAGTATATTGAGGTGGGAATTATTTATAATGAATATTTGATCTTGTATAAGAATGATTGTTTGCAAATTCTATAATCACTCATAAAATACTTAATCATGCCATGAGTTCTTAATTAAATTGATTAATCCATACCATTGGGTGAGTTCATTGCATTTATTACTATACCCTTGGTAGGACAAAGGCATAGTAAGATGGGTCGTAGAGACTGTAAGATTCACAAAACGGCAAAGAGTCGCCCGAATTAAATTGCGGTGCATAAAACACCTGAATAAACTATATATTTTTGCAGCTGGGTAGTGGCTTGAATAAAAAACAAAAACTACAAAGAACGAACATATATTTTGTGCAGTTGGGGAGTGGCTTAAACAAAAGCTACAAAGGTATTACATTGTTGAAAATCGGTCTATATGGCTTGGGACACCTAACCACGAATGGAGGGGTAAGTCCATTCAACATATGATTTCCAAAAAAATCATATGTATTGTTTGCTCATGTGCTTGTGCATCTCATATGGTTGTTTAAATTAACTTGTTTTTATTATTGGTTGTTGATTGTTTAATTGTGGAATAATTCTCACTAAGCACGTAACTTATGCCCTCTTAGATATCTATTGTAGTATTCGTACCTTTGGTTGAAGCCTAGGGGATATTTTACCTAAGTAAGACCTTCGAAGTCAAGAGCTTTTTGGATAGAAGTCAAGAAGTTAAAAGTAGATATAGACTTCCATGTAAAACTTAAAAATGTATTTATTTTGAAAATGGACTCTGATAGACTTAGTTGTTTTTAATAGGGGAATACCTCTTAAGATTTGTAAGATTCTCTACATTTTTGAAACATTGGTCATGATGTTATGATTTACCTTCTTCATTGCTATTTTGTATAACTGCTTAAATGGCTTGATCCAAAGTTTGGTCCTTTATGTTCGTGAATGTACGCCTTACACTCAATATCAAGACTTTCGAGATGACTAAGGTTGTCATACTTAAGTCTTAATATTAAGTGTGGCAGGTTGTTACGTTTAGGGTATCCTTTGGGGCATGACAGCTACCCTCTAAGTAAAGTTTGTCCCTCTACTAGTTAAGCATGCCAATAGCCAGCTCTTTGTGTCCAAGACTATTGATTTTCATGTTTTTTCTTCACTAGTTGGTGATGAAGTGTCTAAATAAGCTCCAATTATGTTAAAATCGACCAAATAAGCGTATTAAGTAATAGTTCTTAGGATTATTGATAAATATAAATGCAAAATGAGTCCAAATAACCCATAAATGAATAGAGCAAATTGTCCCTATCATGTTGGTGGATGCCATGATTTTTTATATTTTATCATCTAAAGTATATGTTTAAATCATAAATTCTTTTAGTGAAGTTAAGACAAAATAACTTTAATATATTGTAGAAGTAAGAATTTTTGCCTATATATGAATAAAACTTTAATTTTTAATTAAAAAAAACATACTTTTTTATATAATTATATTATAATATTAAACTTTTGAAAAAAAAATCTTAATAAGTTAGGTAAACCCACTTAACCTGCCACCTAATATGAGTTGGGCTGGATTAGAAAATTTACCTGTATTATAACACGGGCTACCTACATACATGTGGTTAAAGTAGAGTGGGTTGAGTTAGCTCTTATAGCCTGCTTGCATAGTCTACACTTGAATAACTAAAGAATGGTGTCATAGTTGTGCCTCTTATTTTATACAAAATAACTTATACTTCTATGATGGATATAAAATTTAATCTAAGTTCAAAGAATGATGGAGTCGATGCTCATGTGCTAATAAGTCTTATCCTATTTGAATATTTTATAATACTAATTTGCAAATAGAAATATATAAGGTTGTGGGTAAAACCATGTTCTTAGCAAGTGGTAGGAGTTAAGCATCATCTTTAGCAATCAATAAATACAAGGTCTAATGAAGTATGACCCAACAACAAAGGGAAATTTATACTAAAAGGCATCAATATTTAAAGATAAGTTTAAATAAGGAATCAACATTTTGAGTGGTTAAAAAATGGACCAACCTTTGAGAAAATGGGTCAAATAAAGGATCAACATTCAATTGGTTAAAAAAGGGTCAATGTTTTAAATGGGTGACATATAAATACAAAAATGGATCCTTATTTGCATTGCTTCATGTAATGTTAATCCCTTATTGGAATTGCTTTATGAAATGTTAATATAATATTACTAAAAACATTGATACTTAATTCAAACTTATATTTAAATGTTGATATCTTCCATCATAATCTACTCCAACAACAAGATGCCATCTATAGGACATATTCTATTTGTTACGAAATCAAATTAATTAACCTCACTTTAATATGAGTTTTGATCATGTGCAAATAACATACCCTCACTAACTTAGGAATTGTACAGTAGATTCCAACAAACCATTTTAGACTAGCCCATTGACTGACAATGAGGATAGATTATGACATTCTCTCTTGTCACTTAGTTTAATCAAGTGAAAAGAAGGTAAGCACTAATTCCCTTTTAGTGATTGGTATTTAGTGAGTGGAAGGATGCAAAATGAAGGGGAGTGCAATACATTCTGAACATGTAAGGGAAAAATAAGATCTTAGTTTAATTTAAGGATTAATCGGACAATCAACAATATTTTATTATAATTTATTAAAAGAGATAACGACACAAATGGTACCTGAACATTAGTAAAATATATAATTAGGTATCTAAATATTCAAATTGATCAATTTAGTATATGAAAAACTTTGAAATCGATATATTTAATACATGAAGGAACTTAATGGAGGTATTGTTGGTATGTATGAAAGTTCGTTTACGTACTGAATTGATCAATTTCAAAATTCATATAATAGGAAATTTTCATAATTTGGAAAGTAATGAATAAACACAATGATATAAGTATATAAATGAATTATTATACTTGCATAGTCAATTAGGTAGTAAATAATAGCATAAAGATAAAATGCTAATAATAAAACATACTTGATAAGACTAAGTAATAAGGCTATTGTGTAAGATACGGTTAAAATAGATTAGTAGTCTTATAAACATGAAATAATAGATAATATTAAGGTTAGAATTTGATAAACCTTAATTTGAGCCTAAAACCCCAATCATGTAAGGTTAAAACCCTACCTATTCACTTAAAAGTATAAAATAAACACTATAAGGAACTTAGACACCTTATTTTCAAATTAAATATTATTTTTTTATGATAATTAGTAAATTTGACTTTTTGTTCATGAATACTCTTAGAATACCCTAATCGGGTAGGTAAGAACCTTGAAATTTTCAATCACGTAAACATTAAACATTAAATATTAACTCTAAATGACAAATGGAATACTAATAGAGTTTAGGGACCAAGTTTCGGTTATATGCCCTTATAATTTTCATATAACCAACAAATTTGTCCTTTCCTTCATCAACAATTACCTTAATCATTGCATTTGTATTATATACATTATGGATTCTCTAATAAACCTAATCATATCTTCTTCCACACATCTATGGCCAAAATTAACACAGAGACAAAGCCAATCATTGCTTCAATTATCTGATAATAGAGAACCCAAGGAAAATCAATCCATTAAATATTGATTCTACACTTAGCCTTTCCATTTTTGAAAAGTTACCCTTCAAAATTTACCAAAGGGGAAACTAATCCAAGTGACTTCCCATTTTTTCCAACCAAACTAGTTATAAGACATCATTATAACAAGATACTAATGCACTTTTAAATCAACATTTAATCAATCTTGTTTCTTCAACTTTCCCTTCTTATTGTCTTGAGAAACCCCATGTCATGACCCTCTCTCTCTCCTCATTTTACAAGAAAAATGTTCTCTATCTCTGATATCCTTCTCTAGATCATATCTAGGAAGAAACCATATAAACTTTCCATAATCAAGGCTTCTAAGAGATCATCTACTTAAGCCAATCAATTAGTAACGTAAGAAAACTCCTATAACTTATTTGTTAACTTGAATCACTCAAGAAATGAAATTGATCATCTCTTTACTTCTCTTAAAGGTGACAACATTAGGAGAAGAAGAGGCATTCAACACCATATCCAACTCAAGCCAAGGTAAACTATCCTTAACTCTATAGTTATAATAGATAATAGAAAGAAAATCAAGTAAGAACATAACTAAAATTAAGTACAAGAGCTTTAGGGTTTCAGCTTAGTTAATCTAAGCAAAATAACTAACTGGTAGAACTTATCAAGATAAATTGTCAAGTAGAAGAAAATATGATCATGAATATATAGGTATGTGTTTCGATCATCTTAGGGACCATACCATGCTATAATCAAGTTTATTCTACTATCATCTTGATGTTTAGATTATTAAATGAATCTTACAAGAAAAGGATAAGCCAATGAAGTAATCAAGCTGGAAAATCTTAGTAAGTGGGCCTATATGTTTTTTCCCCAAAAAAAATGTAAAGAAAAATTGGTTTATATTAGCAAATGACTTATACTTATCCTAATGAGACATTAGAGGAACTAATCATCTAATTGAGTTTGAAAATATGGTATAATATGTGTATATATGTTCGGATAAGTAGAGAAATTGAAGTATCCATCATAGTTTAATTATAAAACCTCTGTCTGTATACATAATATAGGTAATCAACAAGGGTTAAAGGATCAATTAAGTAGAAAGAAGGAAAAATCCTCATATGACCATACACATAGGTCTAGGCCCCATAGCAAAAATAAGACGTCATGTTGATTTGATTGCAACTCTTATATTGAGTCATATGATGTAGTCAATTAGTAATATCTATTAGATTAAGTTAATAAAAGAAGAAAGAAACTACACTTAAGTATGTGCATATGTGTGTCTCAGCTAGCTTAGGAAAATAAGGCATTCAACTTAAATTCAATATAAATCATGAGTAAATTAAATCTCATAACGAGATAATCGAGCTTATAAATGTGATATAGGTATATAATACCCCCTATATAGATGTGTTTGACCCAAATAGAAAATTATAAGTAGAAATAGAATTCAATTACTAAGCTATATGAAATTAAGATAAAACTACCTATGGAAACTAGATGAAAAATTGAAGAAACTATACAAATCAAGAAAGGTATAGTGTATATACCTCTTAGCCTACTAGGATTTAAGGGAAGAAATTAATTGAATTTATTAGGATACAAGTGTGAGTTAAAATCCCACATAGGAAATATGGAACCTATGAGAATGGTTTATCAAATGGTAGACCCATCAACCTAATACCTTAACGTTTTGGGCTATATATAGTGTCAAGTCCATTAGTATCTTCCTTCACAAGATCCATTAGTTCAATTTCTCCCCAATAAACATCCCTCCTCACCTAACAAGTGGTATCGGAGCCGATGGTTTGGCTAGAAAACTTCCATGGGTGACTCGTTTGTAAAATGCTTGATGTACGGTAAGTAGGGGGAGAGTAGACCACTCATACAAAAACAGGTTTAATGAGTCAAGTTGGTAAGCTCTTAATAAAGACCACAAGGTTTACACTCAAGGGGAAGTAAAAACCTAAGTCCATTGTTGAGACTCATACTTAAGGGGAAGATATGTTAGGATACAAGTGCAAGTTAAAATCCCAAATAGGAGATATAGAACTTATAAGAGGGGTTTATTAGATGGTAGACTGATTAAGCTAATACCTTAAGGTTTTGGGGGGATATAAGATGTCAAGTCCGTTAGTATCTTTCTTCACAAGATCCATTAGTTGAATCTCTCCTAATATAATTAAATAAAAAGCTACTTATTAAAAAGTACATAAAAATAGCTTTTCAATGCCTCTTTTTTTTTTTTTTCCTTAAAACAGATTTAAAATGAGTATAATACACATAGTTTAAGAATAAGTGGTTAAAATTGGCATTTGAAATCATTTATGGTACTTTTCCAACTAATTTAGGTTTCATGCGAACCCATTAGACTACTTTAAAGAAAATATGATAAAGTAGGCCTAAAAGCTTTAAAATGACTATTGAAGTACTGAAATAGGATTAGAAAAAAAAAAAAAAAGAAAGAAAACTATGTTAGGTTATTAAAACTTAAGTTTAAGACACAAAGGCACAAATAAGACCTTATATTTGATTATCTCTACAATAATTTATTCTTACTACCTTATTATCAGATATTTAGATCAATTTCCTAACTTTTTGATTGATTATTAGGATGAGTGGCCTGGATAGATAGGTGAGTAACTTAAATCTATCATACTCTTGTGTTTGTAGCATAGTGGCATCAAACTTAAAAAGATTAGTGAAATTGATTATATGTGGGGACCCAGGTATGTGTGGTGCTTGGTGATTGAAATGGTTCCCAACTCACTATATTAAAAGTGATAACCCATTGATTGTTAATACTTGTTTGATATTCTTTTTGAGTGTCAGTGAGTTAAGTGGTCATTTAATTAATTGGACTTAATTCTATTTGACCATTTAATAAGTTGTCATGCATTGCATGATTTGCATATATTGCATTATTTTAGGGTTACCCTGCAACGTGTTAATGCTTCGATTCTATGGATTCACTTGGTACTTCTAGACGAGAAAGTCCTAATTTTGCGCAAGGTCTCCAGTAGTTCTACTTGGTTCCATGGGAACTACTTAGTATCTAATTGATGCTACCTGTGCTATCGATGTGTTAGTACTAAGTAGAGTTTTGAAGTTCCAAGAATAAGTTTAGACAATTAAAAATACTTAATTGTAAAGTGATAAGTAAATGAGTGTGTATTTCTTCATTCCTTGGTTCTTAGTTTCTCTTAGGCACTGTCAATCTGAGAATTCAGTTCCCGATAACCCTAGTGTATAGGTGCAAATCTACACCCTATTTGGATTCTGATCATCCAAATTGGTATGTGTTTCATGTGCTTGAGTCTTGCATTGCATATGCTTATTAATCAAACTTGTGCGATATTATATGATGTGAGATATGATTATTACTAAGCTATGATTTCACTTATATCCTTACAGCTTTTAAAGTATGAAGGTAGTCTATGGCTAGTTAGTTAGCTAACTACAAGGAATAGAATAAGAATTTTTGTTACTATATGTTTTGTCATCATTGTCATCCAAGACTCTGTTTGTAATATATAATAACTACTACTGATGTATATATTTAATTGAGTAGTTATGTGGCTTATATATATATATATATATATATATCCATTATATCATATCAAAGCAACATTGATCCTATTTCATGTCACTTTCCTTTGAGTGAGTTAACGTGTCATGTGCATATGATTCTACCTGATGTCCTACAGGTAATTTGAATGGTGAATCAAGGACATCAATTTTTCTCACAATACCTTGATACCTGTAATCCCATAGATTTTATGCTATGGTTATGTTTAAACCCTAAACCGAAAGTCAATCGGAAACCTTAAGGTCAACGAACATATATTAAACCCTAGTAAATTAGATTCGACAATGCTATGTTCTTAACCTCGGAAAAACAAAATTGAGATAGTAGTGGATAATAGATCGTAATAATATAAGGAAGCATAAAAATATCATATTCAATAATTTTTTGTCTTTCGGATCCAAACGGGATCAGCTTTCGAAAACTTTGCCTCGATACCCCTGACGATAAAAAATATTCCGATAATACCAATAAACTCGTAAAAATACAAGGATTTCAATAAATATCAGTTTTATAATTTTTCGATATCTAAAAATATCAGATATAGCTTAATTACGCGTATTTTCATTACTACCGGTATTAAATTATCTTATCTACTATTCATAGTACTATTCTACACTATTAATTACTATTTACCTATCTCTACTTTTCTACACCTATTCTTACACTCTACCATACCTATATCTATTTTTTACTTTTCTCATACATCTTCATTCACATCAAACCTTACAGCTTATTACTTTTAATTAAGAAAAATACAAAACAAAACAAAACACAATCTCTCTCTTCTCCTTCTCAATCATGCCAGCCACTCCTCCACCACACACACACACATATTTTTCTTTTTCAATTTATTTAATTCATATAATTTTCACTCCAAAAATTCTATACATACCCTCTCTCCCTCCAATTCTTTCACACACTCATTCACCTTACTAAAACTCACTCAAATTCTCTCCACAAACACTCTCTTCCAAAATCTCTCTTTTCTTTCTTTACTATCCAAATTTTTCTACACGTTTCCTACACACATAAACACTATCCAAACTTTTCTTATTCTAACACTTCCATATTTTTCTTTTAGGTAAATGTTCTTACCCATTTCTTTCTATTATGTCATGTAACTTAACATGACCATGGTATATGTTTCTTAATCATTCACATGTTAGAGAAGCAACACTATGTTCATGTTTTGTTCTTGTTCATGAATAATTTCATATTATGTTGCTTTACTATTATATTGTTTTGCTTATGTACATATTATTATTAATGTTTTTATCATGTCTCTAACCTAAATTTATATAAATGATACTATCTATATATTTTATAGCCT